>CM030366.1:205340297-205402797 GCA_017893485.1 Hemerocallis citrina | reverse complement strand
CTTTTTCGTCATTTCCCACTTCTTCACTTCCTCGTTCTCATGCTTTCATTCTATCTCCTTCCCCTCTTCAATCGCGAATTGAAGCCCTAGCTCCCAAGCGAAATACCCTCTTTCCCAACTTGATACCCTCTTCCCCAAATCGAAATTGCAGATACCCTCTTCCCCCAAATCGAGACCCTAATCGAAATCCCCAAATCCTCTTTCACCTAACGCCCCTCTTCCTTACTTGAAATCCCCAAATCCTCTTCACCTTGAAACCCTAGCTTCTCCTCTGCTCGCCCCCGACGCTCATCTTCGCAATCGAAACCCCCGATGCAGCTTCCACCTCAAATCTCACCGACGTAGATATTAGGTTGCTTGCACTGGTTATATAGGTGTTTGAGCTGCATTTCTTCACCAAACCATAGACTTTCCCTTCTGTGTTTTTTCTTCTTTATATTTTTCTATCTTTCTTTCCTTTTTTTTTGGCTTTGGTGGTGAAGTACAGGTTGATCAAAATAAAACTAGTGGGGACTGGATTCATTGAAATGGATGGGTATATTTCTAATTTCTCTATTGTATATGAGAATATTAATTCGAATCCAGAACTCTGTGCTAGGCATAAAATTTTTCGAATTACATTATTTAAACTTCTTTATAAATACAATGTCACAATATGTATAGTTTCAGTTTTTCTTTATAAATACAATGTCCTAATACAACCAATTTTAACCAATACTACATCAAAAGAACAAGAGAACCATTCAAATTCATTCAAAATTCAATCAAAATTCATTCAAATTTTTAGTGTTTTACATACAATATAGCTCTTATGTATATAAACTCCAGAACCCAAACAATTTCTACAATTTGCCCAAACAATCATTACAAACAAGCATCACAAACACACAGCAATTGCACAAGTGGAGCTGCTACTGCTGCTGCTACTTTTCAATTCCTTGTACTGCTGTTGCCTGGAGCTGCTGCTTGTCAACTCCTCCTTGTTGCAACTATATTAATGGAAGTTATCTACTGTGTACAATCAGGAAAAAAAAAGCATAAGATGTAAGTATGATTAATTCAACTAACTCAAACAAAATTAATATCCTTAAAAATAATAGTAGGCTCAGAACACGTAATAAAGCATCGGTTAATTAGAACCAATAACAAATGTTAGCTAAAATAACTGAACATCAAATATCAAAATCAAAAGTAACTGAACATCAAATATCAGTTACTCGACCATTAAAACAAACAGCAAATGTTAGCTAAAATATCATAAGGTGTATCATCACTGCCTACACCATAAAAATTTAAAAAAAATTATAAAAAAAAGAGAGAGAAAGACCAATACCCCAAAATGCATAATTGAGAATCAAATACTTACCTGACATGGAATTGGTGTCCATCTTGTTACAGTATCATCACTATTTTTCTTGAGATGCAAACATTATAAACCTAGCAAATTAATTAACAATACTTGAGTTTGAACAAGTGCATGGAAAACATATAATAATTAACAATAAAGAGTAAATTACCACAATTCGTATAATCGGCAGTGTCATCGGAACTTAGAATCCACCTCTTGTTGCTTCATTCACCTCTTCTGTGTTCAAACAGGAAAATAAAATCGCATTAGGGGGTTTGGCACAACAAGAATTCATTCTCAAATTTTAAAGAAGAAAAAATAGTAGGTTCACATCATGTTGTTTCTAACTAGGGCTGCATTGAGGTGCCATGCCAACTAGCATTAAGAAAAAATAGCGTCCGCAACGGAAGCGTGCGCATCACTTCAAATGCATTATGTACATAATAAAGTATCAGAAGTCAGAAGCATCATACAGTTAACAGTGAGATGCAGTTGCGCACTCTCAGTGAACCAACAAAGTAACTGAGGAAAGTTACTCAGCAAAATAACTCAGTGAACATCAAACAGCAGACTTGAACTTAGTCAAGAACAAATTAACTCAGTGAACATCAAAATAATCGGCAGTGTCATCAAAATAACTCGCTGAATGATATGCATGATAGCTCAATGACATATCAGCTAAAACCAACACCAACACAAAATAGAACCAACAAAGTATATAAGCTAAAATAGAGTTAGATCGCGATCATATAGAGTAAGAGTAAGAGGGTATCAAGTTGGGGAAGAGAGTATTTCGCTTTGGGAGCTAGGGTTTCAATTCGCGATTGAAGAGGAGATGGACGAGAGCGTGAGAATGAGGAAGTGAAGAAGTGGGAAATGACGAAAAAGTCCCCCCTCAGTAAGTCAGGTGAGCGGAGAAACTCAGCACCGTTAGATCGCGATCATGAAGCGATTTCAAATCGGACGGTTGAGAGTGGGAGCACACGACTGTGCGCACCAGAAGAGTGCGCAACGGAAGCTTACTCTATATATATATAGCAATGCTCCATTGCAAACACCTTTGCATGCGAACGCCGTGCAAACGGCCATCCTGACCACTGTATCGACGATCCGAACCGTTCATAATAATCTACACGTCTAAATTAGTCTAAATATATAAAATCAAGTGATTTGAGATTTGTTTGTCCATCCATTGAAGTGTTACAAAATTGTATGGCTGAAAATCAAGCAATTTGAGATTTGTTTGCAATGGAGCAATGCTTATATATATATATATATATATATATATATATATATATATATATATATATATATATATATATAGAGAGAGAGAGAGAGAGAGAGAGAGAGAGAGAGAGAGAGAGACACACACACACACATATATATACACACACACACACTCATATTATGTAATTTATTTTCCGACAAGTTAGCTAGCCTATATTTCAATGCAGTTTCATCTTCTCAGACTTAGATATTTGAATCCTTATTGTATATATATCAATACCCTTTTTTAGTTCACTTTCTCTAATACAAACCATGATTGTTTTGATTTGAGAAAAGATGAGGATTAGTTATGAGTTACATAAGGAGAACATTATTAGAAATTTAAACATGGATGCAAGTCAATCTAAAACCTAACCAATGTGAGAGATAAAAATCAGATGCTCAAAGGGGTAGAAAGAGTGAAACAAGAGAAGTTTACCAAACCCGCAACTTTATGCCAGTTATAAAGAGTTTAAACATACGCAATCACATTGCAACCCAACCCCGATGAACTCCAAGTTAGGGATAAGTGTTTATCGTACAAGTTATAAAGCAGATGCCGTGTTTATCTTATAGTTTCAAAACCAATGTTTGTAATTAATGGTTACATTTAGTATATATAAATTTCTCCGAGATAAATATGGATCCTCATCAATCCTATAGTTTATATCATAACTAAAGACCTGAATTCCAAAATTTAAAATATATATGAGCTAATTTAATTTGATATGTATATATGTCCAATATCTTCTTTCATCTATATCTCTAAACTTAAAGTCTAATTCCAATTCACCTAAAACTTTCCATACAAATTCGGAGGCCCGGACCTATATATAACCTCAGACTCCACATCCTTCCATCAAATTACATCAAATACTTTCTCGTCTCCTCTTCTTAATTTCCTTCTCTACTCATCAAATCAACCATGGATGATCTTCAAGCCAGAGCTCTCCTCTTAGGCATACCTTTCTTTTTCAATGTTCCCCTATCAGAATTTGCCGCTCTCTATAGGGACCGCTTCCTTTTCTTCCTCTACTCCATCTCAGTATCCTCCCTTGTCACGGCTGCATTAATACTCATCTCAACCATAGTCCTAGAAGTAATTGAGGCGAAGGAGATGTATACTGTACCTAAACAAATGGGGCAAGGTGACTATTTAGATGGTGGTGATCTCCGTGGTGATTGGTTTGATTACTTGTGTGCAAGGTTGATCAAGAGCAAACGTTGGCAACTTTATTTGACGAGAAGGAACATGCAGACATTGGATTGTTATTCGACTATGTTGCTCGTATCTAACATCGTTCTCCTGTGCATTGTTTGTAGAGGCTGGTAGTTGCTTTTGGTACTTCCGGCAAGCTTAGAATTCTATCATCAGGTGGATGAGTTTACCTGTGCCTTGCGTCAGTTCGCTTATAATAATAAGTTGAGGAACCTTAAAAGAATTGAAAAAAGAGAGAAGCAAAAAAAGCGCACCGTGTGCGAAGATTGATTCGGGTTCAGATTCTGAAGGAGATGAAGAAGAATCAGTAACATAAGAGGATTCAGCAGAGGATTCGGATTCAGATTCTGAAGGAGGTGAAGAAGAATCAGTATCAGATGAGGATTTGGGTTCAGATTCTGAAGGAAATGAAGATGAATCAGTAGTAGATGAGGTCGAAGAGAAGATTGTGAAAGTAGGAAAGTAGATCAAATTTTTAGTTGATTAATCTGTAATAAGTTTGAGAATTTTCGTTCGTTTGCCTCTGTCATAATTTTTGCAAAACCGTTTGTTTATCGGTTTGGAACATTATTCGGCTGAATTGGTTCAGAAATTGTATTGATTTTCTTTTAGAAATTAGCTTTCTTAGTCCTTTTTTTTTGGTGGGGGGGGGGGGGGATAGGCAATCTCATTTATTAAATTTTATTTTTAATAGTAATAGTAAATAATGACAATGCTTGCAAGCAACCAACTCTTCGGAAGATTAGATCACATCTTGATTTCCAAAGATACTACATGAGGTTTACGGCTTTCTAGCATCCAGAAGAGTCGATCGTTGGTCTCATCTAAATTCAGCCACCACTCAGTGACGGAGAGGACGACGATAAATAATGGCTACACTACAAAAAGTACTACTATAAACTTGCTTTGGTACTAATACGCATACAGCTATGCTTTTTCAATCACTTCCTTTTAAAAAGTGGCCCAATAATTGTGATCATGTCATGATACCTATCCCATGATCGACCCAACTCACTTTGTCAAGTGAGTCTCACTTGGGGTATATTGGTAAGCCACTTTCCTGATGGACAAGAGGTTGGATAGTCGAATCCCCTTCAACAATCCGTTATTATGTGCAATGTGGGTAACCCACGACCATGTTCCAGAAAATTAAAACAGAAAGAAAGAAAGAAACATTAATAATTAAATAAATTAAATAAAACAAAATAACTGGGCAAAATCCTAGGAATAAGGCGATATGCCGTTTATCTTATAGTTTCAAAATTAATGTCTTGTTATCAGTATTTGAATTTAGTCTATATAAATAAATTTTCTCTACCCAGATATGGATCGGTATTTGACGAAGTGGGTCGACGGGGGACTGGGTTTTGGCTGTCGTTGCTGATAAGGACAGCGGAGGAGGGGTTTGGGTGGTTTTCTGTGGTGGTGCTGGCCGTCGAGGGGAAGTGGGGCGACGCTGGAAGGAGGTCGGGAGGTGGCGTCGAAGGGGGCGGCCAGAGTTGGCCGGGGGAAGACGATCGAAGACGAGCTTGGGGTGTTTGGGCGGGAAACAGATCGGGAGAGAGAGAGAGAACGGGAGTAGCAGCTAGGGGTTTTGTGAGGGGGAAGAAGCAGGATTAGGGTTTTGGATTTGGGGATTAGGATTTTGATTTTAATTGATTTGGGGATTTTTTGGTAGTTTTAGAGTTTATTACAAACCCTAAAATTTTATTATGACTTATCACAAACCCTAATAATTGAATCTCAATTGCATCACACAAAAAGAGAGAAAGAACAAAACTCAACACAATAATTTTTTTAATCAAGAATGGCATAACTTCTTATTAATCTCAAGGCCTATATATAAGCTCAAAACAAATCTCAATACAAATCTCAAAATATTCTAAAATCTCAGAAATATTCTAATGCATAAAAGAAAGATTACATATGGCTATAATTGCCAAAAACAAATATAGTACTGAAATAAAATACTAAAATAAACAGAATAGATGTCATCATCATTCTCTCCGGGTGGAGAGAGCTCGATCCAGTCGAGTCAAAACTAGTGATCCTGTCATGGGGCTCCAAAAGATCTGGATCCAGTTGCAGGAGCTCCTCACGATCACTACAAGTGTTATCCAACTTCGGCTTGTTTACCACCTCACCAAATACTTGTGCATACCACCATCTCTTGTAGAGATTATCTGATCATCTAAAATATTATTCAATTCTTCTATTGGTGGATAAATAGTATCAGGTAGAGGGGTAATTGTGAGAATCTCACAATTAGGCTGCATGGTAGGCTCATCTATAAGAAAATTTCTAGGACTGAATTTTAAGCTTTCATAGAGTACTAGATCCTCAATATTGAAAGTCTAACTTATGTCAAAACCTTCAGAAAGGCCAACGACATAGGTATTATCATTGATTGTATGTAGAATCTTAAATGGACCTGCAGCACGTATGTTCAAATTCTTAACGGATTCAATTGGAAACCATTTCGGACGAATCTGAACCATCTCTTTGTCACCAATATCAAAATTTATAAATTTCCTTCTAGTATCTGCAATTAACTTGTAGTTAAAATTATTCTCATTAAGTTCCTTAAAAATTTCTCTATGCTAGTCATGAATGTGATATGCAAATGTAGGTGCAGATTCTATGACTCTAGAATGTTCTAACACATGGATAAAATCTATAGGCTGCCAAGTGACATAGGAAGAGATGGGTAACTCAGGTACACTCAATGGAGGTGACTGGACAGACTGAATACAATTGAGAGACTAATCATCCTCTTTTTCATCAAAGTCATCACTTACATTAGGTTCATAGGTAAATTCATTATTGGGCTCATCAGCGATGACTGCAGTATCCTCTACTATATTGATCCTACATGGACTGAGACAGTTACCAGCAACATGGCCGTATCCCTTACATTTATAACACTTAGTGAGAGGATCAATCTTAAAATAGTCTCTTTCAGTGTTCTTACCTGTGTTGTCATTTCTAAGTGGATAGGAATTTGAAGTATGTTTGTTTGGGTAAGACATGTTAGGGTACTGAGGAGAGGAGTGCTCAGGTCTAGAAGAATCAGGAGAATTCATTCTGGAGGAATGATCCATCGAATCGCTGGATTTGTAATGAAAACTTGCTTTAAGAGAATCCATATCGAAGACAAGAGCATAAGCTGCTGCTAATGAGTCCACATTTCTATGAATTAGCTTGTTCCTCAGATCGGCTCGTAATTCAGCCCTGAACCTAGAGAGAGTTTGTTCTACACACTCTTTACCTAAAGCATTGCACCGAATAAAGAAGTCATCAAATTTATCAACATATTCTTGTGTGGATTTACTTCCTTGATAAAGTTTGTTCCACAAATCTAACAATCGGATGTGGAACGATAACGGTACATATCTCTCAGTGAGCTTCTCTTTCATGGCTTCCCAAGTGGCTATGGGTGTCAGGCCTCGACCTCTACGGCCATGTTAAAGATTGGTCCAATATTGTTGAGCTTTACCTGTCAATTTTATTGTGACAAATTTAACCGTCAGGGCTTCGCTCATGTCAAACCACACAAAATAGTAATCCATGGCACGGATCTAATCGAGATAAGTTTGGGATTCCATGTGGCCTTCAAAATGGGGAACGTCAATCTTAACGTTCTTTTTATATTGTTCGTCAGGATCACACTCTTGACGTCGATCGTCACAAACCTTCTCTTGAGGGATCTGACGATTAGCATGAAGCTTATGGGCAACAGTTTGATTTAATTCTACTTTCTCAAGCCTCTGATTGATATTGGCAAGAGTTGCCTGAATGGCAGCTTGGGTAACGGAAATATCAGAATTGTCCATTTCAGGTCGGGAAGGTTTAGGGTTTCTAACTAGGTAATTTGGGAGGGATAAGAAAGGCTCGTCAGGATCTGTGATGGTGCTACGAAGACGCATTCACCAAAAGAAAAAAACTAGGGGGCGTGTGTGTACTTTTTTTAAATAAATCTGAAATGACATAAAATAAAGAAAGAAAATAAAAGACTACACGATCCTAAATGAATGCAAAAATTAATGCCTAAATGATGCAAGAACTAGGGTTTTAAGAACCTTCGCTCTGATACTAAAATGATGTAAAACTAATCCTAAATAGAGAATTTCCAAGAATCTTAAAAGATTAATTTTACCAATATGTAATGCGGATCAAAATTAGAATTTTAAATAATTAATCGGTTTGATGAATTTTCAAGAATTGAATTAAGTTTAACAAGCCCAATTAATAATTTAATTTCTAACAATCAATAATTAAATCCCTAAGCGTTCTTAGCAAGTAAAAGATGTTGATTCGTACTCTAATTAGGCAAGTAGAACACTCAATCTCGATATTTGTGGTCAATAGTTAAATTAAATAATATGATAGAGATGATAAAGCAGTATAACACAAATATTGAAAAAGCGGAAAGAGTATACCGGGGTTCGAAGCAACTAGTGTTAGATCTCAGCTTGGCAGCAAGGGGGCGAGGAGCAGCACAGGGGAGTCCGGGGGTGCTGGCGCGACTGGCTGTGGGCGGCTGCTGGATCGACGCGACGGGAGAAGGCGGACGGGCATCGCAGTCGACGTCGACAAAGTGGGTCGACGGGAGATTGGGTTTTGACTGTCGTTGCTGACGAGGACAGAGGAGGAAGGGTTTGGGTGGTTTTCTGTGGTGGTGCTGGTCGTCGAGGGAAAGTGGGGCGACGCTGGAAGGAGGTCGGGAGGTGGCATCGAGGGGGGCGACCGGAGTTGGTCGGGGAAGACGATCGAAGACGGGCTTGGGGTGTTTGGGCGGGAAACAGATCGGGAGAGAGAGAACGTGAGTAGCGGCTAGGGATTTTGTGAGGGGGAAGAAGCAGGATTAGGGTTTTGGATTTGGGGATTAGGATTTTGATTTTAATTGATTTGGAGTTCTTTTTCAAAAGGGTAGGTAGTTTGCACGCAGGCAAAAATCATGAAAGGCGATGGAATCGCCTTATCTTTCATGGGTTTATTAATAAAATATTATTATGTTCGTTTTAAGCCTTGGGATAGTTTTAGAGTATCACAAACCCTAAAATTTTATTAGGACTTATCACAAACCCTAATAATTGGATTTCAATTGTATCACACAAAAAGAGAGAGGAAGAGCAAAACTCAACACGATAATTTTTTTAATCAAGAATGGCATAAGTTCTTATTAATCTCAAGGCCTATATATAGGCTCAAAACAAATCTCGATACAAATCTCAAAATATTCTAAAATCTCAGAAATATTCTAATGCATAAAAGAAAGATTACATATGGCTATAATTGCCAAAAACAAATATGGTACTGAAATAAAATACTAAACTAAACAGAATAGATGTCCTCATCAATATGGGTCTTGTGTTCTTTTCCGACAAGAAATAGGTGGGTTGGTTTTGGTACCTACAAGCCTATAGGTTCTAACTTACTTGACGTTTATACTCTGTAATGCAATTCGTTTGTGTATGTACGAGTATATGATGCGGAAGTCTGTGGTAAGAGGTGTAAGTAGCAGTGAAGGGGAGTTCGTCAAAATTCCCCCATCGAACTCACATGAGAGACAACTACGCATTGGTTGGGGTAAACCGATTGGCAGATATTTGAAGATCACTGTAGATCAAACATCATTGTAGAAGGAGCAGTGGGTTGTACGCACTCTGTCGCTGCTGCATTAGCTAGAGACCTCATGGGATCGTATGTATGGCTAGGTCAACTCGAGTTATGAATATCAACCGCACATTTCTTAGGTTAGATCTTTATATTAACCATCATTGTATAATCAGTCACCCAATATTGTTCCGAACAAAAAATATAAAATATAAAAAATTAAAAAAATTACCCAATAGTTAAATCTCTACTACACTTACTTTCCACTGCTAACTTCCCTGTATGTACTAACTGATAAGACTTTTTAGGCCTTTATTCGAATAAGTAGAGGGGATGTAGATTTCGATACAAATAAGTAGTTTGTCAATAATATTTATAATTTAATACTTCAAATCTTACACGATCTATTAAAAAACAGGAAGAGAAGCAATGGGTATTTTGGTCATTTGTAAAATGGATACGTGCAAAATAAGGTTTTTCTAATTACTAACAGAAGCTTCCCTCAGGGTTTTCTGTATTGATAAAAAATTCAGACTTTCTCAGCTTGGTTCTTGATATCAAAGTTTATAGAGAAGCAGAAATAGTCAGGTATTTACAAAACAACTTGTTCAAGAAAAAAAAATTGATGAAGGTGATTAAGAAATTAAGAGAAAAAGAAGACGATGAAAGGCTGAGTAAGGATTTTCATCCACCGGGAGCGAAATATTAAAAAACTAAAAATTTATAAAAGTCTTTAAACATCCACAATCATATTACAAAAGAGATTACACAAGCACATGACCTAATATTTTGAAACTTTTTCATATAGATGACCGAGTTTCACAGAAAATTGAAGTGAGTTTTAGATATCAAATAAAGTTGGTTTTCTTAATGCAGTTTTTATACGGTTATTATTTCATTAGATTCTTATCAATCTAAGATTATTTTGCAATCGTTCTTCTATTCAGATCTCAATCTAGTTCTATCTCCAAACCTGACAACTATTAACCAAATATTGTTAAACCTTCAACTCTAGATTGTAAGTTGTACATCTACAATCCAATCCAATCACTTGTATCATTTGAAGTTAGAACATAATACAAAACATCAACACTTTAGGTGTGCACAAATGTACTGAACATCGTAAGAATTTAATTGGTTCTTTCAAACTGAAGTGCTTAAGTTGGTGAAAGTGTTTTCTGTACATTAGACTTCAGAATATACAAATCCAATGGTGTATTATCTTATAGCATGTTAATACTTCAATAAATCAACTTGATTACAACTAATGAACTAATTGCACATTAAATCCACCTCAATTCGAGAAATTAAAATTCCACTATTCCCCTTCAAATTAACCAACAAATCCATCTCAATCTGAACAATTTCACATTCTTGAAAATTGACAAAATTACCAAAATAAAATCCCCAATAATTCCCAAAAAGGGGGAAATGAGTACCTGAATGGCGCTAAGAAAGATTCCGCCGATCCCGATGCTGTCGACCGTCCTGATTCTCCTGAACGGCATTCGTCTTTTGCGACTGTTGTTCGTCACGTCGTACACGTGGACCACCACCTTCATAAATTGGGATTTGGGATTGGGGAGCTAGGGTTTCGGAGGAGCAGCAAAGATGAGAAGAGTTGGGAACTATTGGGGAAGATGAGAAAATATTTGGGAGCTAGGGGTCCGCCCCTGAGAATATGAGAAAAATTTTGGAATTGGGGATTTAGATGGGGAAGAAGCGCTGAAGAAGAGCTAGGTACTTTTTTTCTTTTCTTTTTTTTCACTAGCAACTGAAACAAGTATGAGGCTTTTTAGGGAATTTTTTGCGTGCATAGGCCACTTTTTGAAAGATTTTGCGTTTTTGGGCCAGTTGCCCAACTATTAGCGCTTTTGGGCTAACCTGAGCCATCAGTAGCGGCCGCTATTCCCAATAGCGGCATCTTCATTTCGAGACCGCTATTGAGAATAGCGACCTATGTTTTAATTTTTTTTGAATTTTTTGTTTGCTGTCGCTATTCCCATTAGCGACCTTAGTATAATGAGGTCGCTGATAGGATTAGCGACCTTTAATGAGTTGTATTCTAGCACTTAGCAAAATCTAGAGAGCTTTTGCTCTGTGAAAAATGACAATCAATTTTTTTTTTAACTAAGGTCACTATTTGGAATAGAGGTCTTTATTAACTAAGGTCGTTATTTCGAATAGAGGCCTTAGTTGTAAAACTATTTTGCAAATTTTACAAATAATAAGTAGAATGTGTTTCCTACTGGTCGCTATTGGGAATAGCGACCTTAGTATAGCGACCTTAGTAGCGACCTTAGTATACTAAGGTCGCTATTCCCAATAGCGACCTCAGTTTTAAATTTTTGGGAAAAACTTTTTAGGAATCACTAAGTGTCTCGATACATTCATTTGAGCCGACTAATCTCATTATACTAAGGTCGCTAGTGGGAATAGCGACGGCAAACAAAAAATTCAAAAAAAATTAAAACATAGGTCGCTATTCCCAATAGCGACCTCGAAATCAATAGGCCGCTATTGGGAATAGCGGACGCTGGTGACGTGGCACAGGCTAGCCTAAAAGCGCTAATAGTTGGGCAACTGGCCCAAAAACGCAAATACTATCAAAAAGTGGCCTATGACGGCGAAAAATTCCTTTCTAGGGGATATGAAGCACAACAATCACATGCAAATAAGAAAAAATGTTTGAGATAAGAAGATTACCAAAAGATAAATTAAAAAAAGTATATCCCAATATTTTTTTTCCTGTGGGCATGAATTATATCCCAATATTTTCCTATTGTGAGTTAGGTTGTGTTTGCATGAATCGAAAGTTGGAATGCACGTGAATAGTGAATGTTGGTGATAAGTATAAACACTAGGAAATTTAATAAATGGAGCAAACATATTTTTTCCTTAAGAGAATTATATGTATATTTCAGTGAAATAGCGAATGTTGGTGATAAGTACGCGCACTAAGAAATTTTTATAAATGGAGCGAACAATTTTTTTCCCCTGAGAGAATTATATGTAAGAAATTTAATAATTGGAGCGAACATTTTTTTCCCTGAGAGAATTATATGTAAATTTCAGTGAAATATGGTGTTTTATTGAGTATAAAGCGGTTGATTTTGTTTTCAACAGTAGGTGTGAAGATTCAATGATAGTGGGAGATTTTCAATTATATTGAGGGAAGTCAGACTCATTCATTACATCATGTATGTTATATGTATTCTTATCTCCTATTATGCTTTCTTTCGAGTTAATCTCTATTGTTATTTATCTTAATATGTAATGTTTCATTATATTTTTCTACATTGTGTTTGATTACATATTTATTTTTCATATTTAAATAATCGTCCAAAACTACACTTATTAATGTAGGATGTAAGACAAAAATAATATTTCGTCTTTCCAACTTAATAAGGCTACATGTGCACGACGTCAAAGATTTGAAATATTCCTATGAGGGCACTATTGATTTCAGATCCACACAAAATTGCACGTACGATGAGAATTCTAAAGTTAAGACAAAAACACTTACAAAGTACTATGGCAAATGATTTGCTTACCCATACATCTGAAAGGAGGGTGACCTTCAACCTAAACACTTTAGATCAACACTCTGAGTTAATTAGAAACGTCCATCAAGAAAACTTGTCAACAGTGGGTGATGCAGCAAATGAGAGACATGAAAGAAATTCAGCGACGTACAATGCTTGGTGTGTTGGTGAATCATCAACAGTGGGTAAACCATCTTTGCTAGCAGATGATTTGAGTAGTAATACTGATTGGTGTGTAGGCGAGCCATCAAACGGAAGATCATCATCTCTATCAATTTAGAATGAAGATACACGTGATGATGGTAAGTTCAGTATACTGTATTGTATTGCATAAACTATTAATAGTATGATTTCTCTCTCCTACAGTTCAAGACATTATTAATTATATCTCTTCTATAATTATTTCTAAAATTGATTGTGCAGCATGTTACGCTCAGATTGGTCATGCAATTGTAATTGGAAGAATTGAAGATGCAGAGCTCATAAGAAGTAAGAATATTAATTATCTACATATGGTATAACAGAATTATAAAATGTCGGAAATTCTTCTTAATAGGTACGGCAAGAACGTATAAACCAAATTTCGGGCGAAGTTCCTACTTAGGCAAGCAAGATGTTGAGTGTAGTAGTTGTCATGCTCAAATGTGGATTGGAGAGTGTTCTTCTACAACATCAATTAGTCGTCTACGCTTTCAAATATGTTGTAAAGAAGGTTTAGTTACTCTAACTTTCTTGTCATCATCACCTCGGCTTATTATGGAGCTTCTTAATGGAAAATATGACACACCTCAATCAAAATTCAAATATCTGGTTAGAATTTATAATTCATTGTTCTCCTTCACATCGATGGGAGGAGAAATTGACTTGCAAGTCATGGATGGGAGGGGTCCATTTACTTTCAAGATAAGTGGATCAAATTATCACCGTATTGGTTCTCTTCCTCCAGTTGAAGGGGTCGAACCCAAATTTGCACAGCTGCATGTATAAAAAACATGCAAAAAAATATGGGCATCAATAACAACGATAGAGAAGTCATGGAGAAACTGCAAAATTTGCTTAGTGAAGTTAATCCATACGTAAAGATGTTTCGACGTGCAAGAGATCTACTTCGTCCTCAAGGAGAAAATATACATCAGCACAATTTTTTGAATTTGAGAATACGTATCATAAATGAGAGGGCACGTGCTGGTCAACAATATATTTTACCTTCATGTGATGAGGTTGGTGCCCTCATGGTCGGTGATGGCACAAAGAATGTAAGTAAGCGGGATATTGTAGTATGCACGGAAAGTGGAGCCTTACAAATGATATTTGAAACACAACCATGTTACATGCCTCTGCAATATCCATTGCTCTTTCCATTTGGTGAGGAAGGATGGAGAATTGACATCAAATTTAAAGATGGAAGGCACGTTGGTCGACAAACAACTGTATTTATTCGAGATTATTATGCATTTCGCTTGTATTCACGCAGATGTGAGGATAATGCCATATTCAGAAGTGGTCGACTAACTCAGCAATATGTCGTTGATTCGTATGCCGCAATATAACAAAATCATCTCAACTGGATGAGGATGAACCAAACAAGTATACAGAATGAGCTGTTATGTGGTCTTCAAGATGCATTCACCACAGGGGAAACAGAAGCAGGGGCAGTGGGTAAACGATATGTTCTTCCGTCTTCTTTTACTAGGGGACCGCGAGATATGTATCCACAATATCAGGATGCTATTGCAATATGTCGTTGGGGTGGAGCACCCGAATTTTTTATAACTTTCACATGTAATCCTAAGTGGATCGAAATCATTGAATCGCTACAGTGTTTTCCAAATCTAAAACCCGAAGATAGACCAAATATTGTTACCAGAGTGTTCAGGCTAAAATTAGAGGAGCTTATGAAAGATTTCAAACAACGAAAGATGTTTGGATCAACTATTTTAGGTACAAAATCTAACAAATTTAACCATTTTAAATTGAAATTGAGTAAAAGGAATGAAAATTAGTAGAATTTGACTTATATTTGAAATGGGAATATTTTAAGAATTTTTTGTTGTTGAAATAGATCTACATGTAATTGAATTTCAGAAAATTTGGTTTCCTCATGCTCACATCTTGATTACTGTTCGAAGAGAAGACAAGATTGCCAATATTGAAGATATTTATAGATTAGTATTCGCCGGATTCTAGATAAGGAACAATTTCCCGAAGCTCATGCAATTGTGCTTCGGTCTATGATTCATGGGCCATGCGGAGAGTACAATCCAACATCTCCATGTATGGAAAAAGGTATGGGCACAAAAAGTTATCCAATACAATTTATGAATGAAACTATTATTAATAAGCACGGATATGTTCAATATTGTCGTCGGGATGACGATCGGACGTTTGTAATAGGTGGGCACAATCCGAAGGTTGTTGACAATCGATGGGTGGTACCCTACAATTTAGATTTAACCACAAAATATGATGCTCATATCAACAATGAGATTTGTGTCAATCCTAAGTTGCTCAAGTACTGTAACCCCTATTGCTCACTTTTGTATTTTTAATTATATTTTAATAAAATCCTAGATTATTTTATTTTATTTTTGCTTGTATTTATTTTCGTTCCATGGTGTGTTGTTCCTCTCTCCCTTGTGATTCGTTTTGCCTTGATTCAGCTTTATCTTCTCTTTTATTTGATCTAGTCTATTGTTTAAACCTATTTCATGGCCTATTTGTCTTTATTGGATTCTTTTCACCCTATTGGATACTACCCAGTTCACCCAAACCTATATTATCTCTATATAATCACCCTAATTGAACCCTAACCCTAATTATCAAACCCTAATACTACCTCTCTCTCACTTAGTTGTCACCCTCTCGCACCCCCGACCTCCCCTTCTTCTCTGTCGTCGTTTCTGATCGCCAGCGACACCCCACCACCACACTCCCTCTTCTCTTCCTCTTTGCTGTGGTCGTGATCCACCCTAGGCCGAGCCCCGCCTGTGCTACCATCGTCTATGGCCGAGCAACGCCGCAGAGCAGCGTCACTGCAGTCTGAGCACCGTCATCGCCGTCCCCTGGTCACGCCGTCGTCGTCTTCCCTGGCGTTGCTGCTGTCCGACACCCTTGCTGTTTGGGTGCCGCTGTCTCTCTTGTGTTGTGCACGTGCTTTTATGTGCATGTGCATGTTTCGATGGTGTTGGATCTCATCTCCCGTCTCTCGTCTCTTGTTCGTGTGTTCATTGTTCGGGATCCGTTCCCGTTATTTTGTTCTTCGTTTCCGTCATCTTCATAACATGCAAGTAGCTTGTATATGTTCTTTTTGTCATAAAAGTTAATACCATAAGTAATCTAGTATAAAAATATTTGTACTCTCATGATGATCCTATTTTTTAGTTTAACCGTTGACATCATCTCTTGATCATGAGTAGTTACAATAGTTGACCCCCGTTGCATGAAAACAATTAGGTTAGATGACATCTTGACTGTATGTTGTTTGTGGGACACCGTATGTTGTAGATGACTGTTGCACCGATATTTATTGGATGTATGATCTCATTATAGACTATTTATACACATTCCATGCTGGTTTGAGTAACCCAAAGATCTCATGCTTTGTATGACATCTTAGATTGGACAGTTGTAATTAAGTTGTTTGATAAAATGCCGAAAAGAACTTTTGTTTTGTTGCTGCCCTATTTTGTATAGTAATTTTGATCCTGTTAATATCAGTAAAATAAATAAGTTTGTGAACGTGATTTATATCCTTTGTTTTCTAGTTTTCAAAGCTTTCGACGGATCTGAACTCTGGTTTTTGATGCATGAGTTATTTCTGTTTTACTGCAATCATATCGTATATTCCAGATTCTGAACTATATGTATTCTGTATGAAATTTTATTTTAAAACTAATATTAAAATTAGAATTTGAACTCTTTATTTTGCTGATTATGTTTGGATATGACTGGGAGCAATCCCTAATTTTTGTGGAACTAATTAATGACTTTTGTATCTCATTTCATGCTTTTGAAACCAATGGAAATATTCCAAACTGCATGTTGTTCGATAAAGAATTGTATTTTCAACATGATTCTATTCGTTTTTTATGAAAACTTTGTGAATAAGAGTTGTAGCCTGATTTGTATATTTTATCATCCCTTTGAAGAATCTGGATTTCGAATTATATTTTGTGAATTATCTCAGTTTTGGTACTGCTATGTCTAAACTTTTAGAATTGAGATTTTGTTGCATTACCCTGATTTCCCAGTTTTGTTGACTATACTATCTGAAATATAATTTCATGATATTTTATATTTTGACACTAGATATATTAAGAATTCTTCCTGATTTTTCTCAGATTTAATTATAATGATTTAAAACTTTTTTCATGCTTATAAACAAGATTTTGCATTTTCTGGTTGAACATGATTTCTGTATTACATGCTATTTTTGACCCTGTTTCTGTGGCTGATATGTGACTTATATATATGCGCTAGAATCGGCAGAGAGTTTAGTTTCTAGATTTTTTGACAGATCTGGATTTTCTATTCTGTAGCAATGGTAATCTCAGATTTGGTACAGTAGTGTCTTGCTGTCCAGAACTGAAAATTTCGTTGTTTTGGCCATTATGAGTTGTTTTTATCAACCGTTGCAATCACTATTTCATCTTAGACTTATTTCTTGTTCATGCCATGTCTTTAGCCTGTTTGTTTTCGTTCACACATGTTTATTAATAATAAAAGAAATCAAGTCAGGGTTTTTAAGGGAAAAGATCGAGTAGTGGACAATATAGAAATGCATATTCAGAAGGGACTCGTTTCCCCACTGTTTACTGTGGTACCTACTTTTTATCTCTGGATGCATAAGAGCATGATCCATGACACTGTTTTTTATTACTGTTACTGTTACTATTTGTCTGAATATATTGCCATATAGAAGTTCCACTACAAAATCTTAAAACGAAACTGTTTGCTGTAGCAACCATGTGGTAAAATCTGGGACGCATGAAGTTCTACCTAGTTAGTAATGAACATCAGACATAAGAATAACTGTTTACACTGTCACATCCTGTTACGGTTACTGTGGACTTTACTGTTATTATCGAATACTGCTACCGTTGATACACTGTTACTGTTATGCTTCTCCTGTTATCACTACACTGCTTACGGTAATCTGTAGACTGTTATATTTGCTACCTTCTTCATGTTAGTATTACTTGTTTAGTTTAGTTTTCCCCTTCATTTTCCTACTTATATTGCTTGCGGCCCGGACTTGCATCTAACGAGCATTATGTTTTCCTATTTTCCTATTTTCCTTGTAATTGCCATATGAGCAGGTTTTGCTGATCAATTACCTACTGGAGTTGGTGAACAAAAGTTTTGAGCTGCGCAATTAAAATAATTTACTTAATGTTTTGATGAACTATTTTATTTCATACTGTATTGAGACTTGTATTTGGGCTTATTGTCCCAGGATTGTTGTTTTGTTTCGGATCTAGTATTTGTTGGAACATTTATCATTGATGCAATAAATAATGTTGAGTTATGATTATTTTTGCATGCCTGGTTGGAGTATACTGTTATATTTACTGTTATGATGAGTTAAGCAGATCCGTACAGCTTATGGACGGTGAAAACTATCCGCTGGGCTTAGTCACATACCGTATTCCGTATTTTTTTTGGGAAGTGGGGCGTGACAAGTACCTTTACAAGTATGTGCATAAAGGTCATGATAGAACTACAATAATTATAGAAGACAACGGAAATCCTGTCCCGGGAAATTCCAAACCTCAGTACAAGTCAGTTGATGAAATTCAGCAATATTTAGATTTTCGTTATGTCTCCTCTGTCGAAGCATGTTAGAGAATTTTTGAACTTAGTTTGCATTTTCATCATCCTCAGTGGAACGTTTACAGTATCATCTAGAAAATCAGCAGAGTGTCTATTTCAATGAAAACGCTAACTTGGCTAATGTTGTCTCCAGAGCTGAATATCAGAAGACGGTGTTGATGGTTGGTTTGAGGCTAATCAGTCCTATGAAGATGCTCTAGATCCTACATACTCCGAATTTTCGGAAAAATTTGTATGGAAACCAGTGGATATGAAGTTGACAAGAAGATTTCGTGGACTCGCAATTGGAAGGTTGTACTATGCACCTCCAGCTGTAGGAGAGAGGTTTTATTTACGGATGTTGTTATGTGTGGTACGTGGAGCGACTAGCTATGCACATTTAAGAACCATGAATGAAGTGACCTATCATAATTATCATTCTGCATGTTGTGCACTTGGGTTGCTAGAGGATGACAACGAATGGCACCAGGCACTGACCGAAGCATCTTCTTTTGCATCAGGTCGTTGGCTCATAAACTTTTTTGCTTCGATATTGATGTTTTCTGAGCAAACTAATCCGATTGATTTATGGAACAAACATTAGAGCAATCTATCAAATGATATATTGCATAGATGTAGGACTGAATCACATGATTTTGGATTAGAATTGACAGAAAATCAGTTGAAGAATTTGGCTCTTTCAGATATTGAAAGCATTTTGAATCGGAATGGGAGATCTCTTAAAGAATTCCCATCACTCCCATTTCCCGAGGATGTACATTTACATGTCATTCAAAATCGATAGATATGCGATGAATTGTGTTATGATGTCGACGAGTCGAAATAAGAATTTGAGCAATTATTCCATAGGTTGACTCATGAGCAAATTCGAATATTGGAAGTTGTGGTTTCAGCGCACTCAAGTAATAGAGGCGGTGTTTTCTTTGTTCATGGTAGCGGCAGCATACGAAAAACATTTTTATGGAATACATTAGTTGCAAGGTTCCGAGCGAAAAGAAAAATAGTCCTCGTTGTAGCTTCTTCTGGAATAGGTGTTCTGTCATTACCTAGAGGTCGAACTGCGCATTCGAGGTTTCGTATTCCAATAAAATTCCATGAAACTTTTACATGTTCTATCTTCCAACAAGATGATTTATCCCAACTCATTCAACAAGCATATTTTATCATTTGGGACGAAGCTCCAATGATGCATTGCCATGCGTTTGAAGATGTTGATCGGACTTTCAAGGATCTAATGAAGTTTAATAATGAAAGTGCAGCTGATGACGGATTTGGCAAAAAAGTTATTGTTCTCAGCATAGACTTTAGACAGATTTTGCCTGTTGTGTCAGTGGTGGATGACCTCGTATTGTATCTGCATCATTACAAAGGTCACATATTTGGTCTTCATGTAAAGTGTATGAGATGACGAAAAACATGAGATTAATGGGGAGTTCACTCGATCAACCTAGCAAGAATGAACAAGAGACATTTGCAAAGTGGATTTTAGATGTGGGAGAAGGTAAAATTCTAGGTGAATCTAATACTGGAGGTTCTGGAAAGGATTGGATACAAATAACAAATGACCTTCTAACTAAAGTTGCAGATGGTCTAAAGGGTTTGATAGATTGGATTTATCCTAATATTGAATCTAGATATAATGACACTGCATTCCTTGAAAAATGTGCTATTCTAGCACCTACTAATGAAGAAGTTGATGCCATTAATTCTCATATTTTTTCTATGGTTCCTGGACGGGTTGTCAACTACTTAAGTACAGATTCAGTCGATCATACCCTGAATGGTACAAATAAGCAGGATATGCATCCGCCGGAAATTCTACACACAATTAAGATGAGCGGTCTACCAAATCATTGTTTAGAATTGAAGCAAGGAGTACCAATTATATTGCTGAGAAATTTGAATCAGTCTATGAGACTTTGCAATGGAACATGTCTTACTGTTCATACTCTGAGAGAACATATTATTATAACTACAATTATTACAGGAAGGTGTGCAGGTGAGACAATTGTGATTCAAAGAATGAGCATGTCGCCTACAGAAACCAGGTGGCCATTTTTCTTCAGAAGAAGACAATTTCCTATAAAGTTGGCATTTGCTATGACAATAAACATGAGTCAGGTCCAAACTCTCCATAGTGTAGGGGTTTATCTTAAAAAACTTGTGTTTACGCATGGTTAATTGTATGTAGCATTATCGCGTTGCACTTCCCGTTTTGGCTTGAAGATATTGCTAACAGATAACTCAAATGATCCCCAAAAGACTAATGATCGTACACGTAATGTGGTATATCAAGAAGTTCTTCAAGAAGTGCGTAACTCCATGATAATCAAGTGAAAGGTAAATGTCATCAACAATCTAATAATATTCAAATGATTAAAATAGTAGTTATTGGCACACAGTGTTTTTATATTTAAGAATCTCATAATATCATCATAGTAGAGTTTATCAAAGCCTTATTTCTTTTTTTTTTCTTTTATGTATCGTCTTATATCAATTCAATGTGGTTCATGCCGCTATATAAATAATTATTTTTTAATGTGATGCATCTAACTAAATTTTCATTTCATGTTTTCTTTTTATGTATGTCGACATATGATGTTCATGAATGAAGAATTCCATCACTCGATAATGTGATTCCATACAGAAATTACAAAATTATTTTGAAACAACAATGTTGAAATTAGTACACGTTTATTTTTTATTTTTTATTTTTTATTTTTTATTTATTTTTTTTTTTTGGGGGGGGGGGGGGTATTTACATAGCTATAAACAATAGTTGTTTAGAAAAATAATTTTGCATTTTAACTGTTTGGATTGCACTCTTTTATGATCGTGAACAATTTATTTAAGCCATCTGTTGTAAATATAATTGTGATTTAAGTATGAAAGATTATTGTAATTAAGTTTGGAGGTGCATTATTGTCATCAAAAGATTGAGTTTGAATATTGTGTTTTTTGTGCAAAGCTTTACTACATAATTTTTGAATGTTAATATGATGGATTATAATTATACAGGGAAAAAGTTGTAAATATGGGAAGGTTCTGCCGAACTTTTTATTAAATGTTATTGTTTTTTAGTAATTTCTTTTGGTAAAGTTTGTGCAATTTGCACAGGGGATATACTAGTACGATGTAAGCAATCATCGGTTCTGGATTTGGAAAAGTATTTTTTTCCTTTTCTTTTTTTCCATTTCCATTTTCAATTTTTTTCCTTCTTTCGAGAATAAAACATAAAGAACAAGAATAATACTCATAGCCAAAGTTAGAAGAAAAATAAATAAATAAATAAATATCGTACAACTAAATACCTCTCGGAAGCCCTCAGGGGAGGAGCTGAAGATGACTAATATCACAACAACAATGGTCATCAGTGGTATAGTCGAAAGCTTCCTCTCTATCTACCAACATTGCACCCATTCTCCTTGAATAAACTCTACGTTACTTCTTACTCATCTGTTGTTCACACACAAATTTAACTCTGCCTAGAAGTTGCATTCGTTTTTCCAAGTTGTGATTAGAGAATGTTGTTGTATTCGAATCTCACTGGCTGCACATATTAAAAATACAATTTATAAATAAAAATACCGTTAGATACAGTGCAGGAGCGTGTTATAATATAAATTTTAAAACCCTCACCTTATCATAACTTTGGAGTTGGTATCAATAAAAGCAAAACTGAAAAGAAAAAAAAACTGCAATTTGTTTTACCCCTAGAAAACCAGATTTCCCCCCAAAATAGGCCTCCTTTCTAAACTTATTCCCAAAATAGATCACTTTCGAAACTAATTTTCAAAAATAGACCACTCGCAGTTGCAAACTACGTCCTATTCTATTTTGTTGACGCAGTTTCGTACTGTGGTCTAAGTATATGCCACAATAATCCAACTCCAACACATGTGCCAAAATAGTGTTAAGGAAAATACTATGTTAACCTTAGACCACAGTTGGCAACTACGTCCTAGATTGCACTAAGCCCGCAGTTCCCAACTACATTCCTAATTCAATCGTTCATAGGGTCTAGTTATTAAACCCCCCATTTCCTCTTCACTCCACTTTATCTCATCTCCCAACTATGCCCCCTCTCAACTTAGGAAACTCATCCCGTCAAGCCTCCGAAACCCTCATTACTCTCTTTCTACTATCTAGAATCTCTCTCAAATCCAATTATCAACCTCACTTCATCTTCCTCTCTCCATCCCAATTCGAAATTGGAATTCCCCAAACCCTAGTTTTTTGACAATTTCATTGAAATCAGCCCAACTGTGGCAACCCATCTTCAATCCGATCTCTAGCTTCGAAATCGAGATTATTTTCGCCGTCACCTAAAGTTATTGAAGGTATGTCTCCTTTCCCTCATTAAATTGTATGATTTGTTAGTGGATATAATGAATCTTTATTGTTTGTTAAATTGTCCTAGATAATTGCTATGAATTGTTAACTGGTATGAATTGATTATGAATTGTTAGTCAATTGTTAGTGAAATGTTAGTGGATTGTTAGTGAATTGTTGTTAACTATTTTGGTCCATTATTACTAGCAATGAGTTCATCCATAAACTCAATGAGTTTTGGTCAATTTGTAGTAGCATACAGATTAATTCATCATATACATATAGCAGTAAGCAAGCAATCCTGATGACCATGGGCATTGCATTTATCTAGTTATCTTTTGTCATAGGCATGTGTTATTGAAGATGAATGCAATATTGTGAAGCTTTTAAGATGAATACAAAATTAGGAAGCTTTTAAGTTGTCGTTATTATCCCCTTTGTAGATGATGAATGCAAAATAAAGATGAAGCTTTTGCTTAATGTGAGTGAGATTGTTAAAATTTTGCCTCGTGGGTAGTAGTATCTAGTTTGGAATTTTCACGACAGCTTTTGGAATGTAAATAACTTTTACTTTGTCTTACAGAAGTTATAACTTATATCCTCTTCACTATTTTTGAATTAAAAATTCCCTAGAAACAATAGTTAGTCCAAACAATGTAATCTATATACGCGTCTTCATTTGAGTTGGTTGTGAATCTAGTTGCTATTTTGAAGACTGCCAAATGTTGCATTTGTCGATTTATCGCTTTTGGTATGTTGTAAGAAATATGAATAAATAATATTATGTATTTTCCATTATATTTTGAAGAGTTACCTGTTAGATTCTTGTAGCCACAATTTGCTTTAATTTTAAAGGTGTGCTCATATGGAATAATCATAGCAAAATATGATTTGATATATAGATCAAAGCTCCTAATTTTTTTGGTAATGATTCATATCTTCACTAATATATTTGCATTGTTGGAGGAAGAAATGATTTGTTAGTTATTATTGTTTCTACGTTGTCGCAGTATTGAGAGTACGTTAAAAAGGCTTATAATGAGATTGGTTAAAAATAAGAAGATTGGGTACAAATAAAAATTGTGTGTAAAATGTTTATGAAATTGTATGTGAATTTTAATGAAATCTTCTATATGTAAATCCATGTTGACAAATTATTTGAGTTTGATAATTTACTAGTGGTAGACTTAGTACAAAACAATAATTGCTATGAATTGTTAAAGGGGTTTAGTTCATATTATCTAATGTTTTATGTCCAACGTATGTTTGAAGAATAGTTTGTGATAGTTGGATTTATTGAATTGTCTTGTTGGTTATGTTAATCGATTTTAGACCTTATCTTTAAAATAGCACAAATTTTGCTTTCCCATGAATGGTTACATTCCTTAATGGCTTACTCCATCATGTGTTGTCAATCTTTAAATGTTTTATACTATTTTCGTTATGTATTAACATTATCGACTATTGGTAACTATTTTCTGTAGTGATCGTCCAATAATGGAATTGGCACGAACAATGGATGTAAATGATCGAGGTCGGGGACCAAGAAACAACAACATCCGATCATCCAAGCTAGACAAGAACAACAACCAAGAGAAACACAGTTGTCAAACAAGCAATACAAGCAACTGCATCCGATCATCACTATCCTCCAACTTGAAAAAGATTCTCAAATACAAAATATTGCAAACACATATGCCAAACAAGCAATACAAGCAAAACAAGCAATACAAGCTAAAGATTGTTTTATATATTACAACATTCAAACTAAAATAGAAAATATTGCAAACAACAACCATCCCTGCGGAGATTAGTCAATTTAAGGAATCCCTGTCGTCACCCTGGGGGGTCGTCTAGTTCAACCTCATGCTCAACTACGTGCGGGACCGGTTGTAGAAACACCACTAGAATCACCCTGTAAAATATGCATAAATGGTTAAAATAAATTTACATATAAATGCAATCAAAATTGAGAAATTGAAATCAGTTCAAATGCTTGACTCGTGACCCAGTAGTAGTAGTACCATATGGCATATCAATATTACAATTGCGCCTATTGTGTCCTCTTTGATGACATTTACTGCAAGTAAGACTACTCCTGGAGCTTGTTCCCACATCCATGTCATTGCGAATACATGTACTTCTCGTGCGCCCTTTCCGACATCTTCTTAGTCTTGCATCAGCTATTAGTTTGGAACCAATTTGAATAGGCCAGTATGCTTGGTCTTGCATAGGGTAAAAGTTGGGCATCCATGTAGCTGCTAAGGATGCCAAAGAGTAGAATGGATCAATATATGGACGATAATCAAGGACCCAAGAAGCACAAGCAGCCAATACATGTGAACACGGTAGATGATAAAGCTGAAATTTCTGACATGCACATGTATGCGCACCCAAGTCAACAATCCAGCTTTTTCCACCATTCCTTTTTGTGCCAACAAGTCGAACACTTGTTTTGACTTGAAATACATCCGGATTGTAATGGAACATTATAGCTTCATGCAAATTGGCTCTATCACTCCGTTCATCAATTAGTTCTTGAACTCTTAGATCCCAAACCGTTCCTTCACTTATCAGTTTCTGTGCCTCCTAACGATGTTCGGTGAAGTACGAATTGAGACGGTAAAATATCATATCGACAATTACCGTTACGGGCAAACTACGAACACCTTTTAAAACAGAATTGAATATTTATGATGCATTTGTGGTCATTACACCATATCGACACCCTCCATTTGTAGCTAGTGCCCACTTCTCGACCGGTTCTGCCTTTAGCCAATCGGCAGCCTCAAGTTTAACTTTTTCAATCTCTCCCAATTGTGTGTGAAACTTTTTTGGTTGATTCTGACACGCAACAACTTTAACTTTTTCATCAAAGCCATGCTAGCAAATTTGGTGTAGAAATTTGTTGCAAAATGTCGCATACAATATCTATGATATGCATATGGCTCATTCCATGATCCGTTTGGAAGCTCCATCGCCGATAAGATACCCGCATGATGATAAGAAATAACACATAATCCTTGGCGATTGGTCAGAAAATATTGAATACAACTCATGACCAAGTCCAACTCTTTATACTCTCTCCGTCTGCTATTGCAAAAGAAAACGGAAATAACTTGTTATTTGCATCGCTTACAACCCCAATCAACAAACATCCCTTGTATTTTCTATACAAATGGGTTCCATCTATACTAATCACCGGTCGACTTGACTTAAGACTTTCAATCGAAGCGGAAAATGCCCAGAAGACTCCTTTAAATGTTTCTTCATTGGGACCAGAAAGAATCTTATCCCAATGCACGTAAGTTCCAGAATTAGTGGCTTGTATTGCTGCTAAAAGGGCAGGCAACTTCGTATATGCTTCATCGAACCCTCCAAACAACTTCTCAATAGCTATCTGTCTTGCAATCCAAGCTTTCTTGTAAGAAATCTTATAATTACATTTCAGTAAAACAATCTCAATTATGGCTCTCGGTGTTGTTCCTAACTGTGCCTTAACAACATTCAAGATTATATTAGAAACTAGCTTCAAATCAACTTTGGTGTGATCCTGACTTAATGTCGGGTTGATACATATATATGCCCCTCCTAACTTCTTCATAATGAAGTACGTCTGTCCTTTTGGTATACACGCACGTAGTCACCATGGACAAACTGCCTCGGCTCCGCCTTCGGGATTTTTTGACGTACCATCATTTGGATTTATCTTTGCATGAAATTTACACTGGACGACATAACACTTTTAGTTCGATTTCACAACTACAAATTCTCGATATTCCTTAATAAAGAATATCTTCACCGCATGTTGAATATGATCTTTGCTTTCAAACTTTTGCCCAATGTACAACAATCCGATCTCCGATGATCCACATGATTATTCAGGATTTTGATGAACCCGAGCATTATCACTCCCTTCAGTAGATTCAAATTCAGGAACAGTTGGCCTCATGAATTTAGGAGGAGGGGCGGGGGTGGAACATTGGCTCCCGTTTCCACACCATCACCATCATTAACATTATATTCAAAATGATCATCTTCTTCATATTCCTCCTCATCTACATCTATATCCTCCTCTTCAATTTCTTCATCATCTATCAACTCCTTGTTAACCGTAGCATTATTAAAGTTTTGAAGATTGTTTTCCTTATCAACAAGATTGCAGATAAATTCTGAATTCAACCCTTGCAAGTCGTGTAAGGGTGAATTTCCAGAAACTGGACTTATGAAAACTGGATTATCTTCTCTAGGAGACACTCTTTCATGTAGTGAAGGACTCGAATGGGGGCTCGTTTCATGAGTAGGCACTTCATGTAATGGGCTTGGCATACGATTAACATGTGGCGAACTACTGTGATTCCTTACTTTGTCAAGGTATAACTCCAATGCAGTCCAACTGTAGTTCGGATCAACTGTTATTGCAATCGTGGAAGCAATAGCGTCATCATCGACTATAGGCACCACCATGAAATGTTGTGACTCTACTTTTCCAGCTGCATACCGAGCTCGGATTTTAACATTCCATTCAACTCTATTCCAGTTAGTAATTTCATACACCTTATCTACGAGTGCGTGCTTTGTAATATTACGCGGAGCCCAAACTAATTCCGGTTAAACATCACTATAACGAGCTCCTAATTTAGGGTCTCAAATTATTTCTCCCCATAATATAACCAAATAAGAACTTTTTGATCCGTACATATACGTAAATGGACGAATATGCGAATAATTACCTGAGCAAACAATAATAAAAAACAAAAATTATAGTTTCTACGGTTATACGAATTCCTTACAAAAAAACCCTAGTGTTTGACACTTCAATGACGCCACGGATGATGTCGTTGTTCACAAAGATGGTGCTAATCGTTGTAAGTGTTATCGCCGAACAATGTGGGTAGTTAGATTTTGAGAACTGGTCGAGAAATAGGGAAATTAGGGTTTGGGGACTTGGAGATTTGGGGATTGAAGGTTGAATAGTTAATTAGGAAAAGATTTTAGAGAGGGGGATGAGATAGATTATGGTAATAGGGTTTTTAAAGAGTTTGGGTTTCGAAGAGTTTCAGGGTAGAAGCAATGAATTGGGGGAAATGATGAAGTTATAAGAATAGTGGGTTTCTGTAGTTTTAAAGGGGATTTAAATAAACACGCAGTTGTGAATTGCATTCTAAATACTTTTGAGACCGCAGTAGCCAACTGCGGTCTCAGCTAGCCACAGTTAAATGCAGTTCAAAGACTCAATTAAGGGGGGTGAAGGGGATTGAATTAGGAATGCAGTTAGGAACTGCGGGCTTAGTGCAATCTAGGACGCAGTTGCCAACTGCGGTCTAAGGTGAATATAGTTTTTCCCTTAACACTATTAGCATAAGTATTGGAGTTGGATTATTGTGTCATATACTTAGACCGCAGTATGAAACTGCATCAACAAAATAGAATAGGACGCAGTCCGCAACTGCGAATGATCTATTTTGGGATTCAATTTCGAAAGTGGTATATTTTCGGAATTAGTTTTAAAAAGTGGCCTATTTTGGGAAAAAAATCTAGAGAACCGCAGAAACTCAGAAATGACTTATTTGCCCCTGAAATGGAAGAGGAATGAAAGCCGAGCTGAATCCGTTTAACTTTCCATCCCACTCCCACTGCCCCCAAAACCCTAATCTCATTTTCCTCCATTATTCGTTCTCAGATCGGAAAAAGGGGGCCGAACCCTAATCCCCTTTATTCCCATATCGCAAGGTAATTTATCTTTTCGATCTTGCTGTTATTCGTTAAACCTGATAGTAATCAGTCTTAGGAGATACTTAGATCTGTTTTCTTGAATCACAATGGAAAAAGATTGATTCTTGGAAGCTGGATGTTGTTGATGAATTGTGTTAGTTTCTATTGATTTCGATGAATTTGCGTAGAATAATAACAATAATAATAATAATAATAATAATAATAATAATATGAGTTGATTAGTTTGAAGTTGCTTCTGAGGTTATTATAATTGTATTATCTTAAACGAGTTATCAGATGACACAGATGTTTCGGTTTCTTGAACAAGCCAGCTTAACTGAAAAGTACGTGACACACCTGACCTGAGTGCGCGACAGAGGCATGTACATTGTTTGATATCCGATTGGAATGAAATCAAAATTTGAAATTACGAGAGTTGCAGTTTGGATAATCTATGGTTCTGTGCAAGAGTAGTACAATGGTATATCTTAGACAGTTATATTGGAGCGGTACCAATCACAAAGGGTATCTGCAGAATGGGTCCGCTACGAGTTTGGGTAACCATTGCAGCTGCGAGTGCCACAAATCACGATCGAATTGGAAATGAACAACAAAAAAGAAAAGAAAAGCGATTTTAATTCACCAATAATACTCTGAACCCAAATGCATTACAATGGGGAATATAAAGGAGAAGAAGGCAGTGAAATGCTCTGCGAATCACGACCTGCCACGTAGCACGCGCATCGCACGTGTAGCGACAATAAAAACGGACTCGCTGACATCCTAACAACCTCCTAACGCTACTGGGACCCACCACTGAGGTGCTCTCCAATCACAGCACAACACGTAGCCCTTACGTGTTGCACCCGTAAAGAGCCGAGCGGGGACTTTATTACAAAAGAGTCCCACACTTTGCAAAATAACCCATAGAAGAAAGAAAATTCACAAGGGACTAATGCACAAGAACTCAAATCCCCCCTTCGTTAGCAAATATAGTGTGTGGGACTGTATCATTCATCCCCCCATGAAACGGAGCTACCATGACTGTGCAAAAGTTAGGGAAGCGACAGTGGATATCCCAGAACTCCTCCCACATCGCATCAGCTTCCCCTCCCCCTGCCATTGGATGAGCACTTCAGTGACAGCCACACCCCTTTTCCGTATCATCCTCTTGTCGAGTATTCGTGCAGATTGGAGGGAGTCAGGGTGGGCAGTTTGCCGCTTACTAGGGTCTCCGAGGTCTCTTCAGCTGTGACTCATGGAAGACATCGTGTATCTTTGCCATTGGGGGTAGTTGCAGCCTGTAAGCGACCAAACCCAATCCTTTCCACTATCGCATAGGGACCGTAATACAACTACGATAACTGGTGGATCCGCTTACCGCCCACAAAGCTTTGTCCATAGGGTTGTAGCTTAAGATACACAAAATCCCCAACTTCATACTCCTTATCCGCTTTCCTCTTATCAGCCAAGCTCTTCATTCGATTTTGGGCCCCTAGCAAGTTGTCTTTCAAGAGCTGCAGCACCATGTCCCTCTCAAGGAGAGTCTCTTCGACCTCAGGTAACTTAGCAGTTTTGGGAATGGATGGGGCCAATGTGGGCGGGGGTCTTCCATAAAGGATCTTGTACGAGGTGAACTTAGTTGCACTATGGGAGCTCGTATTATACCAATACTCCGCCCAAGGAAGCATATTAACCCAAGTTGATGGTTTGTAAGTACAAAAGCATCGCAGGTACGTCTCCAGTGTTCTATTCACCACCTCAAATTGTCCGTCGGTTTGGGGTGGAAGGAGGTGCTCATGCATAGTTGGGAGCCTTGCAATTTAAAGAGCTCCTTCCAGAATGCACTTGTGAAGACTGTGTCCCTATCGCTCACAATTGTAGAGGGAATGCCATATAATTTGATGATGTTGTGAACAAAAGCTTCTGCAATTTGCTTTGCTGTGTAGGGATGCGAAACGGGAATAAAATGGGCATATTTGGAGTCGGTCTACCACCACTAAGATGGTTGTTTTACCCCAACTCCGTGGTAATCCTTCGACGAAATCCATGCTCAAATTTTCCCACACTTGCTCTGGGACTGGTAGGGGCTGCAGCAGCCCTGAAGGCATTTGATTGCTGTATTTACATCTCTGACATACGTCGCATTCTCTAATATAATTATTGAGCATCCTCTTCATCCCCTTCCAATATGCAACCCTTTTCAACCTCAAAAGGGTCTTCTCATACCCTGAATGCCCTCCTTGAGGGGAGTCGTGGTGCAGCTGAACCAACTTAGCAGTGATGGGAGATGTGGGACTGAGTAACACTCGCCCTTTGTAGAAATACAACCCTTGTTGATGACTAAGCTGGGTCTGTGAGCCCCCCTCCTTATGAATCTTCTCTTGAATGTCAGCATAAAAGGGGTCTCTCTTCACTTCTTCTCTCAACTCATCCAACCTTGCAGGCTTCACAACTACCAGGGTTTGCAGTTGTGGCTCTTCAAACACCCGCGAGAGCCCATCGACACCTTGATTATCCTGCCCTTTCTTGTACTCCACCGTGAATTGATAACCGTGCAACTTTCACAACCAAGTGTGTTGGGCCTCTGTCTCCAACCTATGTTCAATTCCTTTCTAAGGTAGGCTATAGGGTGCTTATGCTGCATTAGAATGGCCCCAATGCCCGTACCAGCTGCATCACATTCTAGCGTCAACCATTCTTAGAAATTGGGTAAGGCAAGTACTGGCGGAGAAGTTAGAGCTTCTTTTAAGGCTTCAAAGGCCACTTGTGCTGAAGGAGACCATAAGAAAGCTCCTTTCTTGGTAAGAGAAACTAAGGTAGCTGAGATTGGAGCATACTTTTCAATAAACTTGCAGTAATACCCCGCTAGCCCCAAAAATCCCCGAAGAGCTTTTAAGGACCTTGGAGTTAGCCATTGTTTAATGGCAGATATCTTACTTGGATCTACGGATACCCCCTTATCGGAGACAATGTGCCCAAGATAGGCTACTTCATTCACTGCAAACATGCATTTATTTCGCTTGGCTCTCAAGGAATTCTCTTCTAGTGACTGCAAGACCAGCTTCAGATGGAGAGCATGCTCCTGAAGGTCTCTACTGTAAATTAGAATGTCGTCCAAAAAAAAACCAAGACAAATTTTCTTAGGTAAGGTTTGAGAACTTCATTCATTAGGGATCGGAATGTCGATGACGCATTAGTTAGACCAATGGCATAACAACATACTCGTAATGCCCTTCGTACATCTTGAATGTTGTCTTTGGAATGTCCTCTCTCATTCTAATTTGGTGGTAGCCGCTTCGGAGGTCCAATTTACTAAACACCTTGGCCCAATGTAACTCATCCAAGAGCTCATCAATGACGGAGATCGGGTATTTGTCTTTGACAGTCATCTTATCAAGGACTCTGTAATCAACACAAAGCCTCCATGTACCATCAGGCTTCTTAACCATGACCACTGGAAAGGCATAGGAGCTTACACTTGGCCGAATAACACCTGATTGAAGCATTTCCTTGATGAGTTTCTCTATCTCATTCTTTTGATGCCATGGGTGTTTGTAAGGTCTCAAGCTGACGGGGTGGGAGTTTGGAAGTAGTGGGATGCTAAGGTCCTGGGCCCTGGGAGGAGGAAGGGTGGATTTACTTTGAAATACAGTGTTAAAGTTGCTCAGTAGGTTGGAGATTTTTGTGGGAAGGTAAGGCTTTGTGTTAGCACTCTCTGGTGGCAGTGTGAAGTCTTGGCAGGCATGTATTTGAAGCAAATAACCCCTTTTGCAGATGGGAGAGAGTCTTGAGAAAAGATTTGGTGGAAGACATTTCTAACCCTTTGCTATTGATGCCTCGCAGCACCTTGATCACCCCCTCTTGCTCAAAGCGCAAGGAGTGATCCTTGTAACTAAGCCATACCCCATTCATTGTTTTTATCCACTGCAACCCCAACACTAGTTGGCTACTTCTCAAGGGTAGTATATAGAAGTTAGTCTTGATGGTCATGCCCTGGCATTTGAACTCGAAGACATTTCTAACCCTTTGCTATTGATGCCTCACAGCACCTTGATCACCCCCTCTTGCTCAAAGCGCAAGGAGTGATCCTTGTAACTAAGCTATACCCCATTCATTGTTTTTATCCACTGCAACCCCAACACTAGTTGGCTACTTCTCAAGGGTAGTATATAGAAGTTAGTCTTGATGGTCATGCCCTGGCATTTGAACTCCATGTCTTCACAGATCCCCTCACACCTTAGCTTCTCTCCTCCTGCAACCGTAACACCAAAGCCAACTGCTCCGGTAATAGGCAACCTGCCCCTTTTAGCGACCATCATGTCTATGAAATTATGAGTAGAACTGGTGTCAAGTAGAGCATAGACCTCTCTTTCAACTACAGTACCCTTCAATCTCAGTGTTTGCGGGACTTCAGCTCCAGTCATAGCCTCAAGGAAAATAGTGGAATGTTTGGAGGCGCAGTCTCATATTGAGTACAACTGATACCTCCTTCCTGCGGATCACCTGCAGTGGTGTCTACTGTATTTGGAACTTCTTCATGGTAAGTCTCAGTAGCTTCATACTCCCCTTCAATCTGCACGAGGGCCCTGCCTACACATTTTTGCCCCTTCACCCACTTCTTATCACACCTGAAGCACAATCCCTGAGCTTTTCTTTCCGCCACAATCTTATCAAACTGAGTTAGCTTCGGTACATTAACTGGAGAGACCTTGCCATCTTGGAGGGTAGGGAGAGGAGCTGCTAGCTTTGGCATAGGGGTTCGAAAATTGGGTCCAGGTTTGGTGTTGTACCCTTGGAATTTTGAAGCTTTCCTTTGGCACATTAGGCTGGTCTCTCGAGCAATTGCTTCTCTGTAGGCCTTCGTCACCGATTTGGGGTGCTACAATATTACCTCTTGCTGAATTTCCTCCTTCAAGCCAGAGTGCCAGACACAAAATAGTCAACAAGTACCCCATGTCAAGTGGCCTGCTAAGGTGGCTGTACTTGATGAATTCTCTGTGAAACTCATGTACAGCCCCGACCTGTTTGAGTTTAAACAGGGTCGCAGTGGGATTATGTAACTCCGTCGGCCCAAATTGGAGCATCAGCTCCTTCTTTAGAGTTGCCCAATCGATATTACCCCCACGATGTCGTTTATACCACCTCCACCACAAAAGAGCATCCCCCCTTAGGAAATAAACACTAAAATCTATTTGAGATCTAGAATCAATCCGTTGAGTATCAAAGTGGTGCTCCAAGTGAAAAATCCAGCTACTAATATCACCCGTGCCATCGAATAAGGGATCTAACTTGGTATGCTTGGGAAAGATAAATTGATACCTGCCTAAATCTTCCTCACCTCTGGTCCATCGGTAGTTGGTAGTGGGATCGGGTTGTTGAAGGGGAAAATTTGGGTTTGGTGTTGGAGTTGGACCTCCATGGGTCATAGCGTCCATGTCAGCTAGTCATTGAAGAAGGGTATGAATATCATCATTGGCCAACTGTAACCCTGTAATCTGATGCTGGATAGCCCCCAACGAAATCTCGAGATCACCTACCCTCTGTCCCTCTGATTTAGATCGGTCGACTGTTGAGGATCAACACCACCGGGGGTGGCTCCTCGCGTCGACAGGCTTGGCGATCCAAGTCCAGAGTTGCCTCCAGACTCAAGGACCTGTAAGTGCTCGATCGAGGGAATAGGGTTCGCAGCATTATATAGCTCTGATACCATTGGAGCGGTTCCATTCACAAAGGGTGTTTGCGGAATGGGTCCGCTACGAGTTTGGGTAACCATTGCAGCGGCGAGTGCTACAAATCACGATCAAATTGGAAATGAACAACAAAAAAGAACAGAAAAGCGATTTTAATTCATCAATAATACTACCCAACTATATTACAATGGGGAATATAATGGAGAAGGAGAAGGCAGTGAAATGATCTGCGAATCACGTCCTGCCACGTAGCACGCGCATCGCACGTCTAGCGACAGTAAAAACGGACTCGCTGACAACCTAACAACCTCCTAACGCTACTGGGACCCACCACTGAAGCGCTCTCCAATCACAGCGCAACACGTAGCCCGTGTTGCGCCCGTAAAGAGCCAAAGCGGGGACTTTATTACAAAAAAGACACTTTGCAAAATAACCCATAGAAGAAAGAAAATTCACAAGGGACTGATATGCAAGGCTTTTGGACTGATACGCAAGAACTCAAATTCCCCCTTCGTTAGCAAATACAGTGGGTGGGACTGTATCATATATCCGACGGAGTGTAGGGTATGGGAGATGTTTTTAGCCTTTTATATTTTAAATTTAGGATTGGAATGATTTCAAAGTTATTTGATTCAGAAGAATGAAGTAAGCAAAGGGAATAGTAAACTACCTGCTGGTCATTACAGTTTACTGTGCATAATTTATCGTGTTGGTTGATAAATCAAGGACATACGACATTTCTATGAAGTCTAGCGGATAAATAATGATGTAGCGTTTTACATGTGTGTGTTTTTTTCCCCTCCAACTTCAACCTCGATTCTTCCTTTTCACCATCTTCTCTTTTGTTTCTTCTTCCTCTATGCTTGTTAATCTGCTTTCTTCTGTTTTGTTACTCTCTCTCTCTCTCTCTCTCTCTCTCTCTCTCTCTATATATATATATATATATATATATGAAAATGTGTTATAAATTTCCTTGTCTCCAGTTTCTATCCTCTTATATTTCATGTCATCCAAGTGTCATATATAGATATAGATATAGATATATATCCTCGCTATCTCCATATTCCATGCCACCCTCCTTTTCTTTATATTCATGCTTGCAGTAGTAGAATTTATCCGTTTGACTTCTATCTTGGAGGACACTTTGGTCATCCTTTGTCTTATTTCTTCTTATCCTATGCAATATCTATTGATATCTTTGCTTTCTCTATCTCCCTCTTCTCTATTTCTATCCGGTGTTTTTTTTTAATCTTACTTGATGATTGATTGAAAATCTGTTTGGTAAGAGCACTTTTAGGACTCTAAAATCATTTTAAGACTTAAAAGGTGTTTAGTAGAACCGAGGAGAGATTAGAGAAGTGCATTTAGGTGGAACTCCCCCCCCCCCCCCCCCCCCGGCTTTTTTTTTGCTCCCTCAAAATATGTCCAGTTATAACTCTTTTGTTTTCTTTGTAATGCTTTCGTTAACAATACTTTTTAGTCACATAAGTTTTTGTTTATAGCCATATCGAATAGTCTTAAGAGCATGTGGAGCCTATGACGTAAGTCTGCAAGTTTAATATGGATTTGTTGTATGTCATTCTTCACTCTTTTCGGGGTTACTTCTCAATTTGAAGGTTATTTAATATTATTTTGTGACAAAAAAGCGTTTTGAAGAAATAAAATATAGATTAACCAAGTTTCTGAGAGGCCAAAAGGCGAAAGCCCTTCAACAAAATTAAAAGTAGCTACTGAGCTCTGGTGGGATAAAGGCAAAAAAGCACAATTTTGGAGTAGTGCGTTGGACTAAAGTCATATGTACGCTTCTAATCAGTTTTACAAAACACTTAAATTAAGTCTAAATATACTTCTTTTAAATTTGAAATGTACTTCTCTCTCCTAGTGCCTGTTTGGAGTCTCAAATGATTATGATGGAGATATGTTTTAATTAGCAAGCATGCAATTCAGTTATCTGTTGGCTGTTGCAATTTGCTTGCTTTATTTATTAGCATCAGACAAATGGTGCCTTTTCTTGAAATGTTCTATATTTCTGTTAGATCCAGTCTTCTGTGTTATGATACTTATTACTAATATATTATCTCTGAAGCAGTGTCACTTATTGGCATGGCTAGTTACACAGGCAGAGGAGGCCCTGCAAATGGCTCTGTTTATGTTTGTAAATTGCCTTCTGGAACTGATGAGAATATGCTTGCCGAGTATTTTGGTACTATTGGGTTGCTTAAGGTAGGGGCCTCACCAGGTATTGTTTGAAATCCATTACTGTATTTCTCCATTTCTTTATATTCTATGCTATAGTTGTGAAATCTATAAATCTGAGGTTTTACTTTTTAAGTTTATCATTGTATCATCTGTTTAAAATGTGCAGAAGGACAAGAGAACTGGCCGCCCAAAGATATGGTTATACAGAGACAAGGTCACTAACGAGCCAAAGGGTGATGCAACTGTTACATATGAAGATCCTCATGCAGCTTTGGCTGCTGTAGAGTGGTTTCACAACAAGGACTTCCATGGGAGCATAGTTGAAGTTTATGTAGCACAGTCAAAGACTAAAGATTTAGTTGATCAGTCATATGATCAACAACCTGACAATCCTCCAGATCTAAGCGTGGAAGGTGATTTGAGTGGGCAGGATGATATGAATGGTGGTACCGGAAGAGGTAGAGGAAGAGGTGATGCATCTGGAAAACCCTGGCAGCAGGATGGAGATTGGTGTTGCCCAAATACAAGGTCTGTGATATGATATTGGTGAGCAACTCTTTCTTGCTTTTGACCTTTTTTTCGTACTAGTATTATCATAATGGCTATGAGAGTGTTTTTGCTCTCTTTTTTTTCCATTGCGGCAGTTGCACAAATGTCAATTTTGCCTTTCGTGGTGTGTGTAATCGTTGTGGAACTGCTCGCCCTTCTGGTGCTGGTGGAACAGGTGCTGGGGCTGGCGGTCGAGGGCGTGGTCGTGGTAGCACTGATGCAGCTGGGCGGGGTCGGGCACCTGTTGGTGGCCCTACTGGGCTTTTTGGTCCCAATGATTGGCCCTGCCCAATGTAAGTTCATTTCAATCTGTAGCATCAAACTTTAAACATGCCATTGTAAATTAAGATGCTCCAGGGTAGTTAAGGATTATAAAATAATGATATGCGTATTTTACAAAAAAAGTAGTAACCGTTAGCTTATTTTCTCATAAATTAGCCGAGTTGCTTCACAAATATTTGCTTTTCCTTAAAATCTGTACTTCGTTGATTATTAACCACGATACCTCTGCTCTCCTTACGTGGAGAAAATGAAAATTCGTATTTAGTTTACAAGTTCAACAGTTGAAATTTATGATTGAGAAGATATGTTGATTGATATTTGATCACGGTTGTCTGAAAAATCTTCCACGGTCTTTGTGTGTCATACTTACTGATACAATGATACTAACAATGAAACATGCATTTTTTTTAGGAGAGGAAACATACACATAGAGATCTTGTCTTGAGTACTCAGAAATATTTGATGGATGTACCTTACCCCTTAAGAAACTGTTCAGGATACTTGAAATGAGGAAGTATTACGATAGAGGTGATGTCTCGAGTACGCAAAAACTGACGATTGATACACTTATTGACAGACTTCTGAGAAAACTGTGCACTTAAGGTTTAACAGATTGTATAATTATCATTTCCAATGCAACTGCTACATCTCAAGCATCACTCTTTTTTAACTATGGTCCCTAGTTGATGTCCGTTGGCTTTTTAGTTTATTCATTTATGATTTGTCTGATGTTTGTGTTTCAGGTGCGCCAATATAAACTGGGCAAAGCGGACAAAGTGCAATATTTGCAATACCAATAAACCTGGCCACAATGAGAATGGCGTGAGGTAATATAACGATCAGCTTTGTGGCCAGTTCTAAAATGTTTTGATGTCCTAATGCAATCTCTTTGTTGTGTTGTTTTCATGTTATTCATCTGTATGCATCTCTTGTGCTTTTTATTCTAGAAGTTTCTATTGATCATGTTTACTTCTCAAGTTGGTTAATTTTTGGTAATTTGACAGTTAAATTGAGTCTCTGGTTTTTTTGACTTGTTTTGGGTATAGGTATGTTCAAGTGTAGTACTGATGAGATATTGCTTGGTGGATTTGGTGGATGTCCAGGTCCACCAATACCTGGAAGGATAATAGTGTGGCAAACTAGCTTTTAGTGGCCCTTGTTACTGCAATTCAGCAAAGTATAATAACGAGGATCCACCAGTAGTTGATGGCCTCTTTTCTACTTCATGATGTAGTCTATGGAACTGTCAAACCAAGCCTTGCATAGACATGCAAAACATTTTAAAATGAATTTGCTTTTGGTGCATGTGCATATTGAGTCTTCCGTTAGGTTACTGCTAGTTATTGACATTTGCTAACCCCCCCTCCCCCACGTGCCAAATCTTTGATTCCTTCTTTTTAAAATTCCTCTAGGCTGAGAAGTTTCGCAGATGGAACTGTATGTCGATGTGACTTTTTATTTGGAATCATATTCATCATTTCAGTAAAATGTGATGGGTGCATTAGAACATCGCATTATTGAAAGAATTGTGTGGAAAAATATTTTGTGGCATTAATGATATCCCACTATCTTATAAGTACTTTTTGAAGTAGTTGGAAAGCCACTCAGTAGAGCCTCCATGCTACCTAAAATTTATATTTACTTCCTTGCCGTAGAACTGTATCCATCTGACTTTTATTTAAGCGGTTTTTTCCCACAAGTTTTACTCGGAGCTTTGTGGTTATGATTCGGTTTCGTACATGCATCTTATATGCTCAAGGGGCTTGAAGAGGGAATTATATTATCTGACATTCTGTTGTTTGGAGACTCTGGTCATAAAGTCAACAAGAAGGGTTACAACACATTTATTTTGTCTTTCTACTTGCTAAATTTATCTACTTCACAATGTAATTGATGTGGATATTTCAAGTGAAAAAAAATTGGAAATATTCTCAGTCGGAAAGAGTCGAAGATAACTTTGGCCTTTCTGAAATCTTGATTTAATTTATTTCCAATTTTCAGAGGAGGCCGAGCTGGTGGTTATAAAGAACTTGATGAAGAAGAGATAGAGGAAACAAGGAGGCGGCGGAAAGAGGCTGAAGAGGTATGCATACTAGTATTCTTTCATTGTAATACTTGTGAATTATATGGGCCTTTGAACAATGTATTTTATGTGTTTAGGATGATGGGGAGATGTACGATGAATTCGGCAACCTGAAAAAGAAATTTCGTGCCAAAACACAGCAAACAGAAGCTGGACAGGTGCTGCCTGGTTCAGGTCGTGCAGGGTGGGAAGTTGAGGAGCTAGGTACAACTGTCTCATTAATTATGCCAAGAAATTTATGTGTTTTAATATTTGTGGTTGTTACATGTACACTGGTTATATGCAAGAGCATGACATTGGCTGGGAAAACTGGGAGACAGATGCTAAAGTTATTGGACACTGCATCTCTTAGTGATTTGATATCTATGGTTCGATCCATGTTCTAAAATCTAAATGAGTTATTCATGATTGGCTAATGTTGGAAAATGCATTTTCAAATGATTAACACTGTCTTTCAGTAATTAAATGATTGATCTTGCCTTCTATATGGTATCTCTCAGCTTCCCTCGGGTCCCTTCTCTTACAAGTCTTGCATGAAATTGCTTGCTATCTCATAGGAAATGTTCATTTGTAAGTTTCCTTCTCATTTGAATGGATGCCTGTTCTCTTCTGACAACTACAACCATGGAGATTTTCTTGCAATGGTTACAGCAGAACAGACCTTCTGCCTACTATTTTCAATCAAACCTAGAATCAAATATTTCATATAGAAGTAGCATTGTGGTCATCCTTTGTCATAAAAGTGAGGATCAGTTTGTTACTAAATTATGTACCTGATATAATTGGTAGTCTATATTTAATGAGCTTCTTATGGTGGCTGTAGGTGCTGCTGATAGAAATGGTAGAGATAAGAGCAGAGAAAGAGGAAGAGACCACAGTGACAGAGAGGGAAGCAGGGGCCGTGAAAGAGATGGCTATGGACACGAGAGGGAGAGGCACAGAAGCCGCAGCAGAGACAGGGACCAGGAACGAGAACGGGACAAGGAAAGAGGGAGAGGCAGAGATAGAGATTGTTATGACAATGAAAGAGGGCGGGAATATGGGAGAGATCATGATCGCCATCGTGATTGGTAGTTAACACCAGCTTGGGCGGAGCGAAATGTAAATCAGGTTGGACCTATGCCCAATCTGAAAATTTGGTAGTTCTACTGTTTATAATGATAGAATTTGCAGTGCCTTACCGAGAATTGCAATCATTAACGTATTATAACCATTTTGATCAGTTGAATTATATAAGCCACTCGTTCTTCTTTAAAAATTTGAGCGTCTACAAAAACTGCAATACTATGGCCCCCACTAGCATTGGTGAAATGTGCATATTTGCTATTTAGTTTTTTTAAAGGATAATGCTACACCTACTACCAAATCTACTACCTTTCTCTTTACTACCTTAGGTGGTACACCATTATTGGATGTTTCTACCACCTACTCTACAATAACCTCCACTAATAGTGTGCCACATAAGGTAGTAAAGAAAAAAGTAGTAGATTTGGTAGTAGGTGTAGCATTACCCTTTTTGAAAACTGCATGCTTTAGGTTTTTTTTTTTTCCCTTCTAGTAATTAGTATTTGTTTAGATTAATTTTACAATCTTTCAAATCGGCATAGGAATTGTAAGGAACAAAGGCTATCAATGACTTGCATTCTCCTCAAAACCGAAATCCCTTATGATCCCCTCGAAATACTAGGGGATCATTTCGAGGAGGATGGAGCACGGTCTTTGTGTGGAAGTTGAAAGGCTCTTGACTTTTGCTTTCTTTTTTCCTTTCAGAAAGGCTACATACAGATGTTCTAATTAAGTCGTCCTGAAATCGCTATTCCCATTTACACCACTAATACACGTGCTTTGCACGCGGGATTTTTTTTTTTTTGAGGGGGGAATAAAAAGGTAAAAAAAAAATTACGTGATTTGCACGTGGGGAAATTTTTTTTCGGTGGGGGGAATGAAAAGGGCAAAAAAAAAATATTTACCAACACGTGCGTTGCACGGGTTGGGTTAAGGACTAAGGCCTTCTCCCATTATAGTAGTAGAGATGGGGCTCACCCTAAAGAACAACTTGGGTGGTGCGACTCACACTGCAGCCATCACTTTAGAACCTTGTTGGCCATTAATGGTGGTGGATTGAGATGAATGGGGTTTAGAAGGAGAGAGAGCCCTTGCTCAACAGAATCAAGAAAGAGGATAACGGAATCAAGAAGAGGAAATGGGTTCAGCTCAATTGGTCGATGACGCTAACGAAGTCATCGCCTTCTATTTATACTGTAAACTACGTGCTTTGCACGTGGATGAACCATCTACATTAAGGCAGTTAATTGGTAACATTGTGGACCCCACAACCATCCTACCGTTGATTATACATCCAACGGTTCTTACACACCCCCTACCGATTCAATTACACTTTTACACAAAACTCCTCGTACAATATACTAATTACATTGCTGCTGAAACATTCTATTATCACAACAGATACAGATCATGTACAGACTCTTGCTACGACTTCTGCTGCTACCTCTGCCTTTTAACTTCCATTCCTCGACCACTTCTCATTGTGGCGTGTATTAATTCCACCCCCCATCTTTTGAGGCCTTGCCTCAAGGTCGAAAAGAGGAAACCGACGCACCAAATCCCAATATGATTCCCAAGAAGCTGATCCTGCATCTTGATTTTTCCACTTGATCAGGACTTCTGAAACCAACTTTTTTCCTCTGATCACAGCTCGCCTATCCAGTATCACCTCTGACTCCATAAGAACTTTATAAACCATAGATGGCACAGATCTTTGAACTTCGACAGCTACCCCCAAATGCTTCTTCAGCTGGGATATGTGAAATACTGGATGTATCTTTGCATCAACTGGCAAATCCAATTTATGTGCAATTGCCCCAATTCTTTCAAGGATTCTTTAAGGCCCATAGTACAACGGTGCAAGCTTCTGAATTGCTCTTGCATATACTGACATTTGTCTATACGATTGCGACTTAAGATACACCAAGTCACCTATTGGAAATTCTTTATCCACCCTATGAGTATCAGTATACTTCTTCATTCAGTTTTAAGAGGTGTACATCCCTTGACAATAAAGCCTCTTCAACTTGTGGACTAGTAGCTGTATGGGTATATAAGAAATTAGTGTAGGAGGGGCTCGACCATACAAAGCCTCATACGGAGTAGTCTTAGTGGAGTTGTGCCAAGTTGTATTATACCAGTATTCTGCCGAGGGTATCCAACTACTCCATTCCTCGGGCTTGTGATGACAAAAACATCGAAAACAGGTCTCCAAACACCTGTTAACTTTCGGTTTGGCCATCTGTCTAAGGGTGATACGCAGTTGAATATGTCAGCTTAGTTCCCTGCAGTTTGAGAGTCTCCTTCATCAAATGACTGGTAAAAAATATCCCTCTATCACATACAATTGAAATTGGCATCCCATACAACTTTAACACCCCTATAGTGAGAACTTGGACAATGTTCGCAAATATATATGGGTATTGTATTGAAAAAAAGTGTGCATATTTACTCAATCTATCCACAATAACCAGTATGACTGAGAATTTGTGACTGGCGGGAAGTCCCTCAATAAAGTCCATACCCGCGTGTTGCCACACTTTATCTGGAATGGGTAAGGGTTGTAATAACCTTGATGGTGCTTGAGCAACATATTTACTAGTTTGGCAGGTTGCACATTCCCTAATATAGGCCCTAACATCAACCTTCATCCCTTTCCACCAAAAAGATCTACGAAGTCTCTGCAGAGTCTTAGAAGCTTTGTACCAAACTCCCCGAACATGATGAAATTTGCTGCAAGCAGACTTAGCAACTTTGACAGCCAACTCCTTAAAGTAATCATCAAGTTCATTCATCTTTACTACCTCCTTCCACCAGTCAGAAACCAGTAGAGATAATTGTACAAAGAAGCAATCCATATCCCTTCTTGACAGACTATCAGCTGGTATATTATCTTTGTCTTCCTTATATTCAACTTCAAAGTTAAAGCCATATAACTTGACTAATCAGGAATGCTGGGCTTCAGTAGATAGTCTTTGATCCAAAAGATACTTCAATGGTTGATGATATGTGCGAATAATGAATTTCCTCCCAAACAAATATTGTTTCCATGTCTTTACCGCAAGCAAAATTGCAAGCATTTCTTTTTCATATGCAGACCAATGCAAGCTTTTCCCTTTAATTCCCTGACTAATATAAGCAATAAGATGCTTATTCTGCAAAAGCACAACACCAACACCTTCTTTACACGCATCACACTCTACTACAAACATGTCTTCAAAATTGGGAAGCTGCAGTACAAGGGTTGTAGAGAGTGCATGTTTTAACTGCTCAAAGGCTTCCTAAGATTTATCATTCCACACAAACCCTTCCTTCTTAGTTAATGCAGTAAGAGGAGCTACAATAGAGCCATAGTTTCTGATGAACTTTCTATAGTAACCAATGAGACCCAAGAATCCCTGTAGTGCTTTAACAGTCTTTGGTTTTAGCCACTGTTGTACTGCAGTTACCTTACTTCCATCCCCTGCAATCCCCTCATCAAAAACCATATGCACCAAGATGTAACGCCCCAAGCCCGGCTCAGCTGCGCGCGCACGCGAAAGAACGGACACAAAACTCTAGCCACGCCCACCACAGGCTGCCTCAAAAAGGTGGTTAACCGTTGGTACTTTTATCATTGGCATTCCTATATATATACTCATTCTTTCTCCTAGCAATTTCCGATATGGGATTAATTCCCCCTAGGTCAACCGGTCAAACTCCTCCAACCAGCACACAACATGCATTCTTTTTCTTCATTTAATTCTTTCCCATGTTCCATAGAACATCTTATAGGCCAATCATGCCATCACATCCCATAGGATCATCTATAGGCCACCAATCCAAACTCATCATTTTTCTTTCTTTTCTTCTTTTCTCCACGTCACCTACCCTCCATCCTTTCTTTCTTTTTTTCTTTCTACTAGTATATATATACTATATATATATATATACCATACTAGTATATTATACTATAATACGGGGTCTCACACAAGATGTCATAAAAAAAACTAAGAAAAACTTGCGCAGATAAGGTCTGAAGATATCATTCATCGAGGATTGAAATGTCGATGGAACATTGCTCAAACCAAACGGCATTACTAGAAATTCATAATGGCCACTCTGTTTTCCAAAAGCTGTCTTCGGCACATCTGCGTTATTCATTCTAATCAGATGATACCCCGAACGCAGATCCAACTTCGTGAAGAACCTTGAACCATGTAATTCATCAAAGAGATCATCAATAATAGGGATAGGGTACTTGTCTTTAATCGTCTCATGGTTTAAAGCTCTGTAATCAACGCACATTCGCCAAGACCCATCATGCTTCTTGATTAACACTTGGTTGAATAACCCCTTGAATTAACATATCATCAATTATCACCTCAATTACATTCTTCTGCTAAAAAAAATGCCTATACGGCCTGATGCACACAGGCTTAGAATTAGCTACTAAAGGAACTTGATGATCACATGGTCTCTTGGGTGGCAGTCCCGATGGTTCTTCAAATAAGTCTTGATAATCCTACAGTAATGAAGTCATATCTGATGGCAGGTTTGGTTTAGGGGGTTGAGTCGTTGCTAAGAGCATCCACAGTCGTTTTCTATAAATGCCATTTTGCCATATTATAGCAAACGAACCTCTGCAATCGTTTCTCATTTTTCCATTTTATAGCAAACATGCTATATTCGTTTCTCATATATGAGAAACAGAATAGCGATTCTCAAATTATAAAGGACGGGGAAACATACCCCGTCCGGGATATAATACCCCGTCTCCCAGTGGCGTAGCCAGGATTTCCATCTAGGGGGAGCGACACTTACTATTAAAAAAAATTATAATAAACACATTTGCATGCCTTAAAATATCATATATTACTATCAAATGTCACAAACTATTACAATCACTAAATAGCATTTTTCTTTAGCAATAAAATCCTTCGAGATTTCATATTCTGAAAATATTGAATGATATCTTCATTGTCAATGGCATCCAATACATCTCTTTCAATATATACAACCAAACAATCATTCATCATCTCATCTCCCAATCGGTTTCATAATGAAGTCTTGATGATTTTCATTGCAGAAAATATTCTCTCTACTGTTGCTGTTGCAATGAGTAATAGCAATGCCATTAAAATAAACTAGTAGTTAAAGCTTCTCTATTTCCAACTTCAATCATCAGTTTACCTCAAAGTAATTAAGTGCATCAAGCTGTAATGCCCCGCACTCAACTCGTACGCACACAATTAACTAAATTCTAGTCACGCCCACCACAGGTTGCCTCAAAAGGGTGTCCGGACGTTGGGTAACCTTTATCCTTGGCTTTTCCTATTTATCTCTCTTTTTCTTTCCTTTCATGGCCGATATGAGACTATTGTGCCCAAGGTCAACCGGTCAAACCAACACACATACACTCATCCATTCTTTTATTCGTTCAATCTTTTTCATTCCTTCATCATTCATTCATTCCTATTTATCTCTCTTTTTCTTTCCTTTCATGCCACGTCACTACTTCCAATCCATTCTTTCTTATACTATATACTACTATATATATATACCATATATACCATACTAGTATATATACTTTTTTCTAGAAATACGGGGTCTCACATTCACCCCCACTTAAGAATTCAGCGTCCTCGCTGAATACGGGACGTGCAATCTAGTACAGGATCGTCTTTCTAGTCGAATGTAGACTTTTCTCCTAATCGCTGCCCACACAGGGTCTTACGCATCTCATACACATATTACTCACTTTCCTATATACAAGTCCTACATTCGATGTCGAAAGTTGGCTCTGATACCATCTGTAACACCCCAAAATTTTTCCTGAAATATAACTTACTTAGTTTATGATCAAAGTGATATAGAAATTGAAAGAATTGAATTTGGAGACTTAGTTTTCAAAAAAAAAAAAAATAAATAAAAAATTGGGGTGTTACACAAGCATTAGATGCTCATCTCATAAGTATATGCATAGAAAGAGTAAAAACTAATGGTTAGAATTAGTTACCCACTTTGTGTTTGTTGTTTGTTCTATTTCTTACTCCTCTCGAACTCCTCTCAGGTCTCCTTTGAATTTGCGATGAGATTTGTAAGTTGAATTCAAAAGAGGAAAAGAGAAAGAGAATGAAGGTGAATCATAATAGTATATGTTTGTACAAATAACCAGATTGGGTATTGAACAATGTGATGTACAAATTTAATGTAGCACATTGAACCTGGATTTTCTCCAAATATCATGAAAATTTGTGGAAATGTTGCTCACATATATAAGATACGCAAATAAAAAAATTCAAGTCTAAACTCCATATGTTTAAATATAAAAAATTTCGGAAATTAGCTTAAAATTGGGACAGAAATTAACATTATAATCTGTATCCATTTTGGTTCTAATTTGATTACATATCATACTAATTCAGTCTATTCTCAAACAAATCAGGAACACTAAAACATAAATTAGCAATCTAATTATCCTATCATATATGAATTCACGAAATTTCAGAATATGAACCCTAATTAAATTATCAAAATGTACAAATTTTTTTACTTACAATAGGGTTTGGAATCGATCGACTCCTCGCTCTCTCTCTTTTCTGACCTCCTCTACAAACCCAACTAATTACTTGTAGATTTTAATCCCTCTTACAAATTTATTATGAAGTGGGTTTGGGTTCAGTAGAGTGGAAACAAAAGAGTGGTAGAAGAAAAGGTAAAGTAAATCGGTAAATGACTAAATGGGTTGGAAATTTTACACATAAATCCTTATTAAATTTCTTTTTACTAAATATAATTTTTTTTTTTTTGAAATTTTTTTAAAATCTCAGGGGGCGCAGCTGCACCCCCTGGGCATGGGGCAGCTACGCCCCTGCCGTCTCCCCCACTTAAAAAGTTTTTTTTTTTTTTATGATTCCCTCAGACGGGGAAACATACCCCGGCCGGGGTATGTAACCCTGTCTCTCCTTTTTTTTTTTTTATAAATAAATGAACGGCCATGATTGGCCGATTAGGAAAAAAAAAATTCCAAATGGTGGGCCGGTACATGATGTACCGGCCGGGGAAACATACCCCGTCATGAAACCTGAGGATTATTTGGGTAGGTTAGGTAGTTAATTAGGTTTAGGGAGTTGTATAATTAGGTTTAGTTATTATTTTAATATTTAATTTATTTAATTAATATAGTTTAATACTTAATAAGTAATTAACTATTTTAATTTAATTTTAAATGTTGAGACGGTATATGATATACCGTCCCACTCAATTTTTGGCGAACAATATAGCAAACGACCACTGCAGCGATCGATCCTATTAGCTATTACTGTAGCTGCCATTTTATAGCATATGAGAAAAACGACTATGGATGCTCTGAAGAAATCAAATATAATACAAACCCTCGATGAGTTTGGAGTGCAATTTTATTTGCTTCCTTTTCACTCAATACTTGAGTTGAACTAGGTTGAAGGCCATTCAAGACCCAATTACTGTCTTTATGAAAAAACTTGAGCTTCTTCTTAATCAAATTAACAGTAACCTCCTTAACTTGCTTAATCCACTTCGCCCCCAAAACAGCATAATGCCCACCAAGCATATAATTCGCCAAGCTCAAAAAGAGACTTCTTTTAAATATATGTCATTTTTCGAAATTGTTTGCAAAAAAAAAAAACTTGCCAAACTAATTGTGCTAGGGGACTCAACAACTAAACCTTGTCGTTCCCAACGATGAGCTTAGTTATTTCGTGCTCGATGTTAGTATACAACAAGTGTAGTTTTGTTTTTTTGTTTTTTTGTTTTTTTGTTTTTTTTTTTTTTTTTTGTTTGAGTAACTCGTTGTTCCCAACAGCGAGTTTAGTTAAAAAATTTAAAACAAGACTCTCCGTTGGGAATAACGAGGTGCTTCACATTAGACTCGCTATTTCCAAAGGCGAGTTTAGTTCAAAAAAAAACTTCGATCGTTTAAAAAAAATAAAAATACCAAGGTTAGCAGAAAGTTTTTTAGTTCAAAATTTTCTATTAAGACTCGTAGTTGGGAATGGGGAGGTGCTTTACACTGGGCTCAATGTTCCCGACGGCGAGTTTAGTTTCAAAAAAAATTCGATGGCTTTTTTTTTCGAAAATTCACCAAGTCCAATAGAGATTTTTTTGGTTCAAAATTTTCAAACAAAACTCGCCGTTGGAAATGACGAGGTACTTTACACTAGACTCGTTGTTCCCAACAACGAGTATAGTTAAAAAAAACAAAAAAAAAACTTTGATGTATTTTTTCTTCGGAAATTTACCAAGTCCAGCATTTTACTCTCTGTGAAAGTTCGAAGATACTCGCCGTTCCCAACAGCGAGTCTAGTATAAATAACCTCGTTATTGGGAATGACGAGTCTTGTTTGATAAATTTGAAGTACACTCGCTGTTATGAATGGTGAGTTTCTCCAAAAAATAAAACTAGGCCCGCCATTCCCAACGGTGAGCACGTTAGTTGTTGAGTCCTCCAGCGCAATTAGTTTTGCAAGTGTCATCTTTTCGCAAATAGTTTCAAAAAAAGGCATATATTAAAAAAAGTCCTAAAAAATACTGTTATAAAATTTACAAAACCAACAACTCATAGTTAATTCAAACGTGGACCAACATGGAAAGATTGCTGAAATAATAGTGTATATTATGTTAGTGAGAGGGGGTTTATTACAAAATTGCAACATGGAAAATAAATTGAATCGGTGATGATATATATATGATCTATATAATAGAACACAAAGAAAACTATTAAGTGGCTCTCATTCATTATGGTTGAAATCAATGATCCAGATCTAACCTCACAATACATATTTTTTCGTACAAAAGTTTTCCCCCAAAACTTAAATTCAAATCCTCCCAAAACAACTCATTTATTTATTTATTTATTTCTCTCTCTCTCTCTCATTCTCTCTCTATTTACTCAGAAATTTATATTTTCACATTTCAGGTTTGTAAATTTTTAGATTTTTATGCATTTTTTTATTGCTCATGTTACATTGAAAATAGCAAATATATCATCAACAGTTAAATTTTATCATTTTCCACACTCACTCAAAGTTCAAGAAGTTGGATTTTACACCCCATTTATAATTATTTTTCAACATATACTAATAGAAACATGGACTTTTATTTACAACTTATTATTGTTTTACTATTCAAACTTGAGCTACATAATTGTTGTTTTACTGTTTACAAGACTTTCATATGTTGTATCGTTCCGAAGACGTGCCGTAGGCACGTGCCCACGGGCAAATCTAGTATATATATATATATATATATAGGGTCATGTTATTACGAGATTGTGAGATGAGTGAGATGAAAATGTTTTTGAATAGATAAGCAATTTGAGTCATTTGAATCTCGATCATACCGTTCACATCACTCTACATGTCTTCAAGATGATGTGTGCCAAATTTCAAGCAATTCAGAGACCTGTAACCTATGCATCAAGGCATTCAAATAAATGCATGTATATGTATTTCGAATCATCTTCATGATGTGTTGAGCATTTTGATGCATAGGCCAGAGATCCCCAAATCGCTTGAAATTTTGTATGCACCATCTAGATGACATGTAGAGTGATGTGAACGGTGTGATCGAGATTCAGATGACTCAAATCGCTCATCTCTCAAAAAAAATATTTTCATCTCGCTCATCTCACCATCTAATATTAGCATTATTATATATATATATATATAGAGAGAGAGAGAGAGAGAGAGGAAATTTAGGAGTTTATTGGTTCATTTTTCTGGTTTATTGGTTCATTTTCCTAGTTTTTTAATTTTAAATATAATTCTACTGTCTATTTTTAAATGAACAATGTGCAATTCACTGAATCCTCCAGTGATTTTAAAAAAATAGGGTGTGTTATTGCAATTGTTATTTAAGTCTTCTTAAATTTGACATTAGCTTTGGAGCGTTTGTAGCCGTTTGGACCCAAAATTTGGGTATTTGACATTTAGAAATATGAATTTTGAGTTCTCGTTGTAGTCGTTTGAATCCAAAATTTAGGTTTTTTTAAAAAATAAATTTTAGGCAGGCGACAGATCGTCCAGTTTAAATTTTTAAAAATTTAATATGCTCTCGGACACATTTTAAAAAATAGTACACATATGTATGCATACCAATTCCTATAGCCCTCATTCCATTTCAGCCCTCGAACCCAAAGAACACGCCAATCTCAAAGTTAATACTTACGCATAACAATTCTTACAGGCCTAGTTTAACGGATAGGAGATCAATTCTCGTCTAATGATTTTTTTATATATTTTAATGAAACAATCACAGTCGGGAAATCGTTTCCTGTCCATTATATATTTTATTAAAAAAATGCTCTGATGAAAGATCATCTGTCATCCAATAATATTTTGGGATTAAATTTTGAACAGACGAAAAATAATCCTTTGTTAGCTGTATTGTCCAAATTACTTTATCTCTTCCCAAATATGACAGCCTATTATTCATCTCAAACCCAAAATTTGGTTATTTGGCCAACTACAGCGAGACATTTTTTTCTTGCAAATTTTGGGATTATATAGATGTTCTTAGTAACTATCCAGGTAAAATTATGAGAAGGACAATTAAAGAAAAGGTAAAATAAATGAAATATTCTCTCCATCTATCTTATTTCATTAAGTTTAAAAAAAACCCAGTGGAAAATAAATAAATAATAAAATAATTTTAAAATTACTATCCTTATTTTATAAACATTGAGAAATTAAACTAGGACCGAGAGTATAAGGTTTTGGTTCGCCTGCTTACAGTGTTAAGCTTCAATAATGAATCAGGAAAGAGACGATGACTTTTTTTTGTGTGTTCTCTTTTTAACTAACACATGACTTTAAAACGCTTAACACATATATACAACTTCTTGTTTCAACCATGCTCATTGATCGGCCATAACAAGAAGTCGTTTCTTAAAAAGCCATCACTTGCCATAACAAGCGCTCTTTTTAAGAAACGACTTCTTGTTTGCAAATATATCGGGTTTTCATATCAACTTGTCCAAAACAGCCATCACTTACTTTGGGCGCTCTCAAGCTAAGCTACAGGCCTTTTCTCACATCCTTGGTTGTAAGCAAGACACTTTGCCTACCAAATACCTCGGAATGCCTCTTGCAAAAGGCAGGCTTAAGAAGAGGGACTGGCAGCCCTTACTGCTCAAAATTGAGCGCAGGCTCTCAACATGGAAAGGCAAAATGCTCTCCCGTGGTGGAAGGCTCATCCTCATTAACTCAGTGCTCAGCGCACTCCCGACTTACTTCGCATCCTTCTTTATGTTTCCGCAATGGGTAATTAAGCGCATTGATCAAATAAGAAGTCGTTTCTTCTGGGTTGGGGGCGACAAACAAGTATCAGAGATCTCTTGCACCAGCTGGGCACGCATCTGCCAACCAAAACAACAAGGAGGCCTTGGGGTGCTTGACCTCCAGCTCTTCAACCATGCTCTATTGCTGAAATGGTGGTGGAAGATTCACACCAACAATTCTCTTTGTACGCAAACTTTAAAATCCCTGTACTTCCAAAGTGACAGCGCAAGCTTCATTTGTTCGTCCACCTCTTCTGACTTTTGGAAAAACCTATGCAAACTCAAAGAGCAATTTGATCAAGGGATCTCATGGGAGCTTGGAGATGGGGCGCTCCTCAAATTCTGGACATCGAAGTGGATTAATAAGCAATGCATCGCCACTTTATACCCTAACCTTTATGATGCTGCCTGGAACAAAACCGCCTCACTGAGATCACAAGGGTGCTTTCATCGAGGACATTGGACTTGGCAGCCAAGTCTTCATACTTCCTCCAACAGTATCATTCTAGCTGAGAAGCGACAGCTACTTCAAAACATCTCCTCTCTCCAGCCATCTTCTCATCAGCCTGACAGAGCCATTTGGAACCATGACTTCTCTGGGTGCTTCTCTGTCAAATCAGCCTATCGCTTCTACACCTACTCCGGCTTACTCTCTCCCTTCTATCGTGCCTGCTGGAGCAACTGCGCCCCTCTCAAATGCAAGATATTCATCTGGATGCTGAGTGGGGAGAAACTCAACTCCAGAGACAGACTTCATTCCAAAGGTTGGAATGGTGATATAGCTTGTAGTGATTGTGATTATCACACAGAGACCACCTACCATATCTTCTTTGAGTGCCCGAAGGCAACTCAAACTTGGCTTCATTTTTCTAGAGCATTTGACATACACACACTGCCTGCATCTATTGCCGAATGCTTTTCTACATGGTGTTTTGACAACAAGCAGCATAAATACACTCATGCATGGCATCTCATTACTATCGCTATCTGTTGGTCAATCTGGAATGCTAGAAATGATAGGATTTTTTCCCACAAGCCAACATCGGTGATTAATCTGATTGCTAATACTAAATTCTGGTTTTCTCAATGGCTAGATTCGAGTGACGCTTCCAAGAAGAAGACCAAACTCATGGAGGAGTTGGGAAGAACAGGGGACAGTGATCTTATGAAGCCTGCTCAAGGGGATACATCTGGCGAGAATGCAAGTTAAAGGCTGCTTTATAACTTGTTTTCAGTTTCTATGTTATGTACTGTATTTTGAGACTGATCCAGTTTGTAGACTGGTACTATATGTAGCTTAATTTCCTGTACTGTTTTACTGCTAGGGGATCGAATGCCTCGGTTGTGTGTAAGGGAGGGGAAGGGGGATGAGATCACGATAGTGGCCCTAGTTGAGGTGTACGACAGACGTCCGCTGCCCTCTCTACGGTCCACCATCGTGCCATCTCGAACTTAACCCCTCTCATAACCTGAGCATCACCCTACAGCAGATTTTTGTACTGTTCATTTTGCGTATATATTTATATAGCTTCTTGAGGTAGGCATGACCTACCTTTTTCAAAAAAAAAAAAACAAAAAAACAAAAAAAAAAACACATATATACATGTATGCTTTTATTTGATTTGATTTGATTTTTCCTTTCTCTAATTTATAAAAGCACATCCTTGTGAATATTTTACGCTACATCAAACATATGAATGCATAATTCAAAAAATGCAGTGCACCGTACAAAATACAGTGATGTTGGATTTATAGAAATCCCATATTCAGAGCATATGTAGTCGATGGCCAAATATTCAAAAAATAAATAATTTGGACAAAAATCATCTGTAATCGTTGGCCAAATACCCAATTTTTGGGGCTCGAGGTGAACAGTTGTCTGTCAAATTTTGGGAAAGAAATGGCAAAAGCCAAAATTTGAAAGTCGGAACATGATATGTCGTCCGTCGATCCATTTTATTTTTATTTTTTATTAAATAGATCGGAAGTCCGATCGATTTTCTAAAATTTTAAAAAAATATATCAAAAAGGGAGATCATATGCTGTCCAAGAAATGGGAAAAAAAGAAATTCAAAAAGGGAGATCATATGTCGTCCAAGAAATGGGAAGTTCTCATTTTCGATTTTTAAATCCTATACTTTAGGCTTATACTTCATAATTATGGGCCATTAGCTCTTTTATTCAGAAAGTCTTCTGTTCGAACGAGGCATGATATCCCGTCCGATTTTTTTTTTTGTTGCTCTCACCGAATATGATATTCCGTCCGTCGAAGAAATGACAAAATTTAGATTTAGACGGCTACAACTCATTTCCAAACTTTCTATTGCTATATGACAAATACTCAAATTTTGGGTATAGATGGCTACAGATGCTCTCAAGTGTCTCCCCCATTTTTTCCCCCATTTTTTTAAAATGCTAAAACACTTACATAGTTTATCAGCACAACGAGATTAAAACAAGGGTAATGCTACACCTACTACCAAATCTACTACCTTTCCCTTTACTACCTTAGGTGGCACACTATTATTAGATGTTTGTACCAACTACTCTACAATAACCTCCACTAATAGTGTGCCACCTAAGGTTGTAAAGAAAAATGTAGTAGATTTGGTAGTAGGTGTAGCATTACCCTTAAAACAATTAAGGTAAAAAACCAAACCCCCCCCCCCCCCCCCCCCCCCCCCCCCCCAACATTTGACTTATATACTAAATACACCTATGCGTTTACAAAAAAGTACAAACTTGATACAGGCTGTGAGGTTTCTCCGTTAATTCTTCTTTCTCTCGTATGCCTAAACATTGACTACCTTTCACATTGCCGATTGCATTAAAAAAATAAAAAAACCCTGAACAGAGGGGTTGCTTTTTTTTTTTTTAGTTTTAGTTTTAGTTTTTTTAGTTTTAGTTTTAGTTTTTTTTTTGCCCTTCTTCTTTACAAGGTGAAAGATAGTCGATGCATAAACATAATAGGGTAAGGAGAAATAACACAGAAAACTGTCCGGGTTTTCTATGTACTATTTTTTGCAAATGTGTTGATGTTTTTCATATCGAAGTCAAACGTTTTTTTTGTTTTTGTTTTGATTTTTGCCAACAAATTATGAGTGAACGACCATGGGATAAATTTAAGTTGAAATGTGAACATAGGAAAACATCCATCTCATGCATCCTTGTGTTTTACCATAAACGCAACGCACTAGATCTTAAAGGGGGCATCCTCAAGTGTCTAAAAAGTCCTAGATAAAGTTTTTCTTTGTCATTCACTTATTCAGCATTATCATCTATGTTTAATTTTGACGAATTTTTATTTATTTATTATTTAGTAATAAGCAATCTTTAATCTTTAATACTATAATGAGAGAAGACCTCAGTATTATTTGTAAATCTATTAACGCGTGTGACATACATACATAACTAATATGAAAGAGGTTTCGGGTTTGAGTCCTCAGTACGTCAGTTTTTTTTTTTTCTCTAATATTATAATGGAAGAGTTGGAGTTGTCATTTGTAAACATTCAACTATCTAATCTTAATCATCTCTATCTCTGTATATAACTAGTTATTAAAATTTAATGTGAGAGTTGGAGCTGTCATTTGTAAATCTATCAACACGTGTAACACACGTGCATAACTATTATAATAGAGATCTTAGGTTCAAGCCCCACACTACGTCAGAATTTTTACTTAAAGAAAAACTATATTTATTAAGATGTGCATTGCACGTGTAAACAATTACTAAACATCGATAATTATTTATTATTTATTATTAATTAACAATTACTAAAAATCGATAATTATTTATTATTATTATCGTTGAGTTAATGATTGGGGAAAGGAAGTGGAAAAGGTGAAAAAGAAAGAGATAGGCTAAAATGGAAATACCAGAGATTTGAAAACATAAGAAAAAAGGGTGATGAATCAGACGGCTGTAAAAGCTTGAAAAACCCTAAAAGAGAGAGGAGATAGAGAGAGAGAGAGAGGCGTAGCTGCTAACTGCTCCTTTCAGTTCAGTCTCCTCCCTCCTCTCCTCCATCATTAGGGTTTATGCGAGCATCGAACCCAAAACCGGGTACCGTTCTTCTCCTTATTTTGTTTGTCAACCCCAAATTGAGATCTGTCGATAGCTGTTGTATTTTTTTTTTCAAGATTTACACATTGTTAATTTAGGGTTTAATGGCAGAGCGTAATCAAGAAAAAAGGAGGGGGGGGGGGGGGGTGTTTAAATTTATGATTGCGGAATCCACTGAATCTTGCAAGAACACTATTTTTTTTTTGTTTGGATTTGGATAATTTTTACTTAGAGTGGATAATTGACAATGTTTGAATCGCCCTTTGGGACATTTTATTTTTTGAAAAGTTCAATAATTCATAGTTTTGTTGGTTCTGTTGAACTCGTTAGTCTGTATAACTAGTTGGATAGTTCCGTAGGAGTACATGGAACTCGAATCTCCGCCATGAAATCGACCAATGGGTAGTGGTCATGTTGGTCCTGGTGAAGTAAAAGTGCATAGATGGTCTGATTTTTGTCTAGCATTCTTTGGTCATTGTAAACTTTGACTGCTTTCGTAAAATGATATATTTTTTCATCTTTGTGTTGGTGGAAGGACGAGAAGGAATCACCGAATATTTGTGATTTCCCCCCCGAAATAGGCCACCTTTTGAAACTAATTCCTAAAATTGGCCATGTTCGAAACCAATTCCCAAAATAGACCAACGTAGTACCCAACTGCGGCCTTTTTGATTTCGAGGCCGCATTTCACAACTGCAGCCTAAGTATATATCATACATATTTGGCTAATAGGCTTAGAGACTTGGAAAAAATTGCCCATGTAAAAAATAGGAGGCCGCAGTTGGGTACTGCGGCCTCTGTAGTACTATAGATGCCGCAGTTCACAACTGCGGCCTCAGTTAACAACTGCGGCCTCAGTTATATGGTCGAATGGGTTTGAAAAGGTTTTAAGAACTGGATCCCATCGACCATATACCTGTGGTCTCCTATTTTTCATGTATGTATGATATATACGTGGACCGCAGTTGTGAACTACGGCCACGAAATCGAAGAGGTTACAGTTCAGTAGCGTGTCCTATAAAGTTTTGAGGCCGCAGAACCCAACCACGACCTTCTATTTTCACATTTTACACTTGGGCAATTTTTTTTCCAAATTTCCGAGCCTATTAGCCAGATATGTATAATATATACTTGTGCTGCGGTTGTGAACTGTGGCCACAAAATCGCAGAGGCCGCAGTTCGGTACTGCGGCCTATGTAGTTTCGAGGCTGTAGTGCCCAATTGTGGCCGCATATTTTTAACATTTTACACTTAGGCAAATTTTTTCCAAACCTTCGAACCTATTAGCTAAATATGTATGATATATACTTAGGCCGCATTTGTGAACTGTGGCCTCGAAATCAAAGAGGCCGCAGACGGTTATTGTGTTGGTCTATTTTGGGAATTAGTTTCGAAAGTGGCCTATTTTGGGAATTAGTTTAAAAAAGTGACCTATTTCGGGAAAAAAGTCAATATTTGTTGCATTTCCATAAGTAATTTCTGGAATTGTCTTTGGAAAATAGGATTAGAGAATATATTGTTTTCCGAATACAATCTATGCTTGAAGCATCTATGAATTTGAAATAGGATGAAATGAACTGTTATCTTTCCTGAAATAATTTTTGGGCTTATGAAAATAGAAAATTAGTATTAATCGATCTCCAAAAGTCATGAAAGTTTAGGATCATAAAAAATGTTATTTTTGGTGATATGCATGCTTTGGAACTGTATTTTGATGCAAGGTAACATAGGTATCATTAAGTATCATAAAAAATGAGGTATTGATGACATGCACTATATCCTACAATAGACTCAATGTTGAACTTACATTTTATAAAACTGAAATAAAACACTCTTAACCATTTTACAAGTTTTGAAGTCAATATGGTTGAGTGATGTGGACTTTGTCTTCACCTTCACTTGAATAGCTGACTTAAAGTACGCGAACAACTCAACTTAGTTATCCTTCCAACCTCACTAGATACATCTTGAGTGCATATTCTCCATCCATCCTCCTTCAACGACTCTAGGACCTTTGTTTTTTCAACAATTGAACCTGCATAATTTATTAGTCATTAGAACCAGTAATAACACTTGCCAAACATCATAACATCAAAATATGAATGTGGGATCAACAATTCCTAACACCCTCATATAATTTGATAGATTGGACAAGGTTTAACTAATAGGTGGACTGTTCCATGGGTGATCACCATCTTGCATCTTGATCTACGTACTAAATTAGTCATAAATGTAGAATCAAGTTGTTCGACATTTTTCTCTCATGATTCAAATACCTCGAAACTTTTTACGGTTGAGTGATATGTAGCACATTGAGATCACTTAACTTGCGGATATACAATTTCTAACAACTTATTTCTTCTAGTTAGAATTTGCTGACATGTAGATTAAGAATCCAAGATGCACTACAAAGATCAGATGGTATATGACATGACCATTAGTTTTTGAGGTTTATGGATAGGAGAGAAAAGGATGCTAAGATGGAGAATTCGGAGATTAGGGGTTTTAGACAATTAACTGTGGCCATTGATAATACACAATAAATGTTGTAGATAGTAGGTATTATGATATGGATGGGAGGACTGGTATCACCCTAGTTGGACTAGATGGGAATCTAACTCAATAAGTCGCGAACTCCATCTTGATTTGCATTTCATGAAATTTATGTTGTTAACAAGAATTCACCCATCTGTTTATCTATCTATTTACATGGGAGTCTAACCCAGTAAGTCACGAACTCAATCTTGATTCACATTTTGTGAAATGTATGTTGTTGACAAGAATCCATCCATCTGTCTATATATGTATATATAAGCCATCCATCTTAATATCACTTTATTCCTAAACTAGTTAGAAATTTGTTTGCAAGGTGCATACATTACGAACTTGATAGTTTCTTTTTTTTATTCGCATATGTACCCATCCTTATCACAAATCACTCCACAAACTGGATAGTTTCTGATAGACTATGAATTGATTGATTCAATCAAAGTTGGTTGGTTTGCCTATGAATTGATTGTCTCAATTAAAGTCTGTGTAGGTCAAGCTCTAGTTTTTTACTCCTTTAGTTTAAAACAGTGTTAGTGTGTTCTCCCACCCCTCCTCTGATTCACATCCGGATCTTTTGATTCGATTAACAGTGTGCTCGCGATCCAGATCTTTTAAACTAACGAATTGCTTACAATTTTTTTCTTCCATATCTTGAAAATGGACACCTCTATTAATTAACCCATCAACTTCTCTTCAAAGTCTCCTCAATTTGTCTTGGAGTTTAATATGATTATTAGTCTTATATTTAGCAATGCAATTGGTTGATGCATTTATAGTTTAGTTTTCAATCTCTGTCTCTATCTCTATACACACATATTGCTATATATATTACTTAAATGAGTGTCCTAACTAGAGCTGGTATCGGGTCCTATCGGGTCGGGTCCTCTACTACCCGGACCCGTACCCGGACTTGCGAGAACTGGGTCGGGTCCTAGTTAAAAAATAAAAAAATCTACCCGTTGGGTCCAGTAATGGGGAATAAATATGTGCACTTAGGTATTTTACATCCGATAACCTACGGTTCCAACAATTTTTGCACTTAAGTACATGAATAAATATTATATTTATATATCTATCTTCAACAAATATTATTTATATGTATATCACATAACCCTATTATTCAAATACCCAAAAAAACATGGAATTTGAATAATAGGGTTATGGGATATACATATAAATAGTATTTGTTGAAGATAGATATATAAATATAATATTTATTCATGTACTTAAGTGCAAAAATTGTTGGAACCATAGGGTATTGGGTGTAAAATACCTAAGTGCACATATTTATTCCCCGCTACCGGACTCGACGGGTAGATTTTTTTAACTAGGACCCCGACCCCGACCCGAAGGTGCATCAGATCTTATTTTAGGACTCGGACCCGGACCCGGACCCGTATAGATCGGGTCGGTTCCGGTCCAATGCCGGGTCCGGGTAACGGGTAAATGTGACAATGCTAATCCTAACCCCTCCATGCCACACACTCGTCAAAGTACAGGTCCCGGACCCGTATAGATCGGGTCGGTTCCGGTCCAATGCCGGGTCCGGGTAACGGGTAAATGTGACAATGCTAATCCTAACCCCTCCATGCCACACACTCGTCAAAGTATTGTATTTTGATCCTTTACCCGTACCACGAATTGAAGCATACTACAAATTTGGTAACACTAGTTTAAAATCCTATCACTTCTAACAAGCGTTATAATTTATCTTTGTTGCTTATGCACGAACCAATTAACCAACTCAATTGACACTACCATATTATGCTCAGTTGGAGCCACCTCATATTTGTTATTTCTTAAAAGCCTTTTCCAAATATTTTATTGTTTTGCCAATTATCTATCGGAACATCCTTATTTCAGTTGCTCATTTTGAAGACATATTTGCAAATTGCCTAATCTGAACTATGAAACTATAGTTCAAAAATTCAGTGCCATCATCTTTCACATTTAGTTTTGATACTGGTATTAACAAGGTTTCACTTATCAACATTCAATATCAGGAGTTTCACATCAGTTTCGGTGGGGTGTGGTACAAAACCACCTTATTGAAATCAATTTCCGGGAGTTTATCTGAAACATGAAGTACCGTTGAAGTTTCAGCTAAAACCCGACAAAACTTGGCCAATTCATATCTTCAACCGCCAAAAAGTAGAGAACTTCAAGATCATGAATCTAGATAATATAGTCATGCATGAAAGTAAACAATGATGAAGTCAAAAATCATCTAGATATATGAAAATATTAGGAGACTCATCTTTAATTTCATTTTAAAACAGAAAAAGGCAACAGAGATCTTTGCTTCATCATCATCTTCATCTTCTTGCAGTCATCATCAATAACAAGGAGCATGAGAGCACTGGTCTTGTCGAGAGTGAGAGAGAGATAATGATAGCGAAGAAGAGGTTTCTAGCAGCTCTTTTTTGTTTACAAGTTTGACAAGTTAGGTTAAGGCTTTAGTTCTAGTTGGCTTGGATGGGTTGAATGTCTTGAGTCCAGATTTTAGGAGGCTTTGAATTTGGTTGAATTGGGTCAGCACTAGTTTAGTTTGATTTAGAGAGAGAGAGAGAGAGAGAAGAGAGAGAGAGAGAGAGAGAGAGAGAGAGAGAGAGATGATTTGGTTCAATATGTAGAGTGGGTTATGGATTAATATGGTTTTATATGTAGAGTGGGTTATGGATTAATATGGTTCAATTCGGTCTGGTTTAATATGGTTTTATATAGAGTGGGTTATGGACATATGGTTTAGATTTAATATCTTTATAAGTATATTTGTAACAACTACTGAAAACATTTTATATAGCAATATCTATTAAAAATCTGGACAAAACTAGTGAAACCTATACTCGGAATGAAACAAAACAAGACCATTCAAACCTAGTGGGACATATCGATTTTGGAAACTTTGATATCGGTACTAGAACCGAGTTCTCAAACCTTGAATTGCCACTCTGATATGTGGGTGTATTGTCTCAATGTATCAGAATTTTTTGCTATCATTGTTTAATTTTTTAGTTATATATAACTAGTAATTTTCACGTGCGATGCACGTCTTTATAAATATGTATTTTTTTAAAAAAAATTCAATGTTGTCTGGCATCAAACATAAAACATTTTTTATATTAGTTATGCATGTGCATTGCACATGTTTGTTTGGTTACAATGCACGTGTTTATTTGGTGACAAACTCTCTCATTAAAATAGTAGAGATAATAATTAATTGAAGAAAATTTCAAGGAACTTTTTTTTTTCTAACTTTTATCTATAGTTTTTGTGAGTTTTTATCTAATTTTATTTTTTACTTGTTACTTATTTTGTTAACATTAAAGGTTCTATTCCAATTTTTTGCTTATATTTATTTACTTGGTAAATTGATCTTTTTTATTGATTTTATTTATGGACTCATTATAATATTTAGATTTTCGGTGCTCTGTGTCTCGTCCAATTATTTGTAATGCAGAGACTTTGCCGAACCTAATTCCAGATCATATTAAACACAATGGCTGGACAGACAGACAACCATGTTAAACGAGCCCGTTCAGAAGGAGACTATATTAATGATGGGGAAAGTAAAAGAAGAAGATCTGGTGATGAGAGTGCTTCCTTTTCTATTGGAATAAAGGATACTGTCTATTGTTACTTGTGCCATGCAAGAAAAGTTGGAAGTATTATTGGAAGAGGTGGTGAGATTGTGAAGCAGTTGAGGGCTGATAGTGGAGCCAAAATTAATATTGGTGATAGCAAACCAGGTTGCGAGGAGCGGGTTGTGACAATTTGTAGCTCAAGTGATGAAGCAGATACTGTTGAGGCTACGGGAGATTATGTCTGTCCTGCACAAGATG
>CM030366.1:204405325-204715325 GCA_017893485.1 Hemerocallis citrina | reverse complement strand
CCATTAGATGGGATGGTCGTGACGGGTAATATGAATTTCCAGAAAATAGAGTTGTGTAATGAGCTCCTCGGTATAGGGTTCCTCGGTATAGGGTTTGATGATGATGAAGAGGATGATAATGGTATTTTTGTCGGAAAATCAATTTGAATGTCACGGTCGAAGAAAATTTTTGAAGGGAATTTGACCGATGCATCAAGTGACTACGACGTGCAGTGCTACATTAGGGCATATATTCTAATAGTGCTTGGAGGTGTACTTTTGCCTAACTCCACCAGAGGTACCGTCCCGCTTATGTATCTACGATTGCTCGCCGACCTAAGCTTAGCCGACCAGTATTGGGAAAGTTGCACATTAGCCACCCTGTACAAGGACATTGTGTGCAATTGCTCTCGATGGAGTTGAGATGACTGGGCAGATGGTCTTACTTCAGATTTGGGCATGAGAACGTATACACTTGGGTCATTCCTGTATTACGAGACCCACAGAGAGTTGGTTGGTCTCTGCACCCATCATTGAGATGCGACCACCCTTAGGTGTGTATTGGGACGGTGGTCGAAGCTACAAAGACAACCTAAAAGGAGTTCTAACATACTACAAAGACGAGCTCGACCAACTGCGAGATAAATTGGTAATTTAGGGGCCGTATACCCCCAAGGGCGTGGAAAGACTACCACCAGTGTGTACTGTAATGCCCCAGCCCTAAACTAAGACAATTTTATTTATTTATTAGTACAACTGCCCACCACAGGCTGCCTCTCAAAAGGTGGTTAACCAATTTGGTGACTTTTGATCATAGGCAATATTATTTCATTATTAATTAATCATGCACATCCTCCGATATAGGATCCCAGACACTACTCTTTCTTCTCCCGAGTACGCAGCCCAAGTCCCCTTGGGCCTCACGCCAACTGGCATGGACACAACAACAACACCCCCCCCCCCCCCAATATTCATTATTACCATTATGCCATTATATATATATATATATACATATATATATACACACACACACTATACTATATTATACTAGTATGTTATACCTCCAAGAAATACGGGGTGTTACACCCCGCTTAAGAAATCAGCGTCTTCGCTGAGTTCGGGACATTCAACATAGTGCAAGATCTCCTTTCTAGCCGATGTGGAGCGGAGTACCCTGATTCAGCTAATTCTAGGTCAACATACTAACCTCAGCTCCCTCTTAAGCATACATCTCGCCGATGTGGAGTGGAGTACCCTGATTCAGCTAATTCTAGCGTACTGCTCCAGGTCATATTGCCAGCGTACTGACCTCAACTCTCTCTCAGACATACATCTCACCCACTCTTTACCCACACTCAGTGTTGAAAGGGCTCTGATGCCATTTCTAATGTCCCGGTCCCAAACTCAGACAATTTTATTTATTTATTAGTACAAATGCCCACCACAGACTGCCTCTCAAAAGGTGGTTAACCAATTTGGTGACTTTTGATCATAGGCAATTTTATTTAATGATTAATTAATCATGCACATCCTCCGATATGGGATTCCACACACTACTTTTTCTTCTCCCGAGCACGCATCCCCTGGGCCCCACGCCAACTGGCATGGACACAGCAACACTCCCCCACCCCCCCAACGGGGTCACTGCCACGTCACCACGTGGCAGCAGCCAAGCCCAACTCAACAACCACAATTCCAAATATTCATTATTACCATTATGCCATTGTGTGTGTGTGTGTGTGTGTGTGTGTGTGTGTGTGTGTATATATATTACTAGTATATTATACATCCAAGAAATACGGGGTGTTACTGTAACCCCTGTTTTCCATTTTGTGTATTTTTGAGTGTATTTTTCGTTTTTGTGTATTTCTCTCTTTGTATCTTTCTCTTAGACCATATATTGGACCTTTTGTTTCAATATATTTATTTTTATTGTTTATCATCTTTTATTTGATTTTCTTGATCCAATTGTCTCTCTTGTTTCGTCTCTGTTCGATCGATCTACTCTTGATTCTCTTTATTCATATTGCTCGTGTCTATTTTATTTGTCTTTTTCTGTGGCCGTCTCATTTTTGTAACACCCTATTTATTTTCATTGTAGAATTGCCCTATTTCTTGGACCCATTGTTAAACATATAAACCCTATTCACTTAAAAACCCTATTAACCTATACCTAATGCTCCTATATACATTATCTACTCCTAAAACCCATCATAAAACCCTTTACTCCTAAAACAGGCAACTACCCAACCTGAAACCCACACAAATCAAACCCATTTACCACTGGTTCCTGTATCCGCTAAAACCACACAACCTATCTACCCATATACCCGTTAGTGACTAACGCATACCCGATACCTACCTGTCTATTGTGCCCCCGTCACCCCCCCTACTTCAACCCTAATAAACCCTATATTTTCCCTTCCCCATATTTAAACCCCATTGTGAACCCATGCAGCCTTCGTCTCTCTCTGTGCTATCTCTCTCTCCCGTCTAGCCCTCCTCGTCAACCTACCCTTGCTCCGCCCTTGCACCCCCGTACCTCCCTCCGACACCATAAACTCCTCCGCTCTTGCTGTGTTTCCTCGACAGCTCGGCAGCCAACTCGACCCTGTTTCCCGACCTGCCTCCTTCCCGCAGCAGCAGCCCGTAGCAACAGGGACAACCACTCGCTGTGCCGCTGTTGTGCGTGTTGTTCAAGGTGCGTGCTTGGTCCGTAGTCGTGTTCGTGGGTTGTGTTCGTTGTTAGTGGCTGCGTTCGTGTGATTGGCTCGTTGTTCATGGTTTCCGTTCGTCGTTCGTTGCCTGAGAATCTTTTCCCGTTATTCTTGCGCATCGCTATTTTCGTCGTCGGTTAAGTCAAGTAACTTGTATTCTTTTTTTTATGTAATACAAGTACTAAATACCGCTTGCAGTGTAATTGGGTTCTAGAGACAATTTGTGTGTAAAACCCCTTGTTTATATTGTCTCTATAGTGATGATTTGACCGTAGTTGCCTTACGCCATACATGACATGAATTAACCTAATGTTGACCACTTTTGATGTATATGTTCATGCTACTTTGAGATATCTGTACTTGATGTGTTATGCATGATGTACTTGTCGAATACTTCTAAAATACTCTATACCATGTTGTTTGGACATCTTGTACACTATATTTCATGGTTGGATTGATTTGGATGAATTTCATATGATCTATGTCGTTTTGAGTATGAAGAACAAATCTGAAAATTTCTGTTACCCTGATGTTGTTTAGTATTTTAGACCCTATTAAGGCCAGTATTTGAAAATATTTTGTGAACATGAACTGTAGAGGATTCTGTCTATTTTCTAACCCTTTTGACGGATCTCAGTTTTGATTTTTCGGTTTGTGAGTTATGTCTATTTTACTACAATAGTGTGAAAGATTTCCAGATTTTGTTTTCTATGAATTCTGAAGAGTAATCTATTTTTATTATGGTGTTAAATTTTGTATTTTGATCTGAAATTTTGCTCAGTACTTCTTGACTTGTTTGGGGTTTACCCAGAATTTTTGTGGATTTATTTGAGGAGTTTTATAAACTTTTTCATACTTGCAAATAAAGATTTTACATGCAGAATTTTACTACTGTTCAGTAAAGAACTTAATTTTCGACCTAATTCTACTTACTATCTCTAAAGTATTTTGAATATGAAAGTTAGCCTACTGTATCTATTTTATTACCCTTTTGACGGATTTGGATTTTGATTTATGATTTGTGAGATATTGCTGTTTTCGTACTGCAGTGTTCACAATTCCAGATTTACAAAACTATTACATATTGATGTTTTCTGATTTTTGTTGGCTAAACTATTTATATTGAAAAATTATGATACTTTATATTATGATACTACACATATAGGGGAGTTCCCCAGATTTTTCGTAGATTTAATTAATGAGTTTTCATGCTGTTTTCTTGATTGTGAATACAAAATACTGATTTCTGAATGAACGTGTTTTTTGGATTCAAACCTGTTTTGAGTTATGATGTTGTGAAATACTATATGACTTATATATGTTTGCTGAATTCTAAAGGGAGTCTATTTTCCAGATTCTTTGACGGATCCAGATTTGCATTTTTGTAACAATAGGAATCACTGTTTTAGTACAGTAGTGTCTTGCTGTCCTGAGCTAGCATTTGTATTATTCTATTCCTTTATGAACTGTCTATCATCTGTACATGTTTATCTGTCACCCTGAACCTGTTACATGATTATACCATGTTATTCTTGACCTGTTTATGACACATAAATTTATGTCTGATAATAATAATTAATAACCAAGCCGGGGTTAAGGGAAAGATCTAGTAGTGGAAAATTATAGAAATGTGTACTTGGAAGGGGGCCCGTGTTTCCCATACTGAGCATCTGTTATACTGTTATACTGATTACCTGACTGCACACTTTCCTATAGGAAGGTGTACTCGGAGGAGGACCAATAGGTTCTGAGTGTAACACCCCACAAAATTGGAAATGATAATTTTGCCATCGCGTGTTACGCACGTATATTTTGTAACGTATTTTCACTACGTATTTAGATTTCCGTCTGTTTATACATTCCCAGTATTGATTTTATCATATTTGAGTCAACTAAAATATAATATTTCAATCTCTATATTTTTACGTGCTTTTTATGTATTTTCGATGCACGTATCAGTTGCGTATTTTCCATTGCTACGTGTGATATTTTATGAGTATTGATTATTTATTTTTCCATGTTCGAACTCGTTTTATAAACAGTAGTTCATTTTTCTCCATTTTGATTAAAATGATTTGTACGTGAAATGCACGTGTTTTCTACAAACGTAGCAATTACGTCGTAAAATTAATAAATATATTTTCTATTATTGTATTTTATCATGTTTAACATTTTTCTGTTGATGAAATCGATTTTCGTATTTCGAATTTTACGTGAGACACACGTATTTCGGTAAGCGTATTTAAGCGTATCCTATTTTCAAAATAAATTTCGAAGTATGTGTAACACCCATAATTTTCAAAAGAGTATAAAAGTATATATATAATAATATATGTTCAAAAAGTAACAGTAGCCAGTAGGTTGTCTGAAGTAAATTGATTGTTGTTAGTAATACATGTAATAATGTTGAAGTGTGTAGTAGTGAATAGGAAGGGCCACCATGTTGTAAACAACCTTAGTATTGCTGGTTTGGTTAAAAGAGAATTAGTGCATATGGGGGGCCCACGGTAAATAAGTAAACATAGGAGTGGTTTTCATGGGGGCCCATGTGTACAGCAAAAGCAGTTGGTTTTTTTTTTTTTTTGTGCTAGTTGACGTCAGTGGCCTTGTGTGGGGTTTTGTTTTTTTCGGCTGTTACACCCCGGGAGGAGAGTGGAGGTCAGTTTAGTAGAAGATGGGTTTGAGAGTTAGGATTTTGGAGTAATGGGGAGACGAAGAGTTGGGGTTTTTTAGAAGTTGAGAAAGTGAAGAGATGAGAATTAAATTGAATAATTTATTGGGTGTAGAATTTTGCACATTAAACCCTCAATTTGTCCTATAAATAGCTCACATTCTCTTCTCATTTCACACACACAAAAAAAAAATCTAAATAAGAGAAAGAAAAAGAAAGAGAGTAGAGTGTTCTTGTGCTTGGAGAAATTATTGCTAGGAGGAAGTGTTCTTGCTAGGAGCCAGGTGTTGGTTCCATCTTTCTCTTTCCCAATCTTCAACTAAGGTGGGTGTTCTCATGCTTTCTAATTTAGAACTATGCATGCTAGTGACAATAAATGAATATTATGTTTTGATATGTAGATAAAATTTCATGCTAGTGTTACATGCTATGAACGAGAATAATATTGTTGTGCTTAAGCAAATAATAGAAGATTTTGATTAAAGAGTTGATACTATGGATCATGTTAGAAAGCTTGTAAACTTCATGTATGTTAAATTTGTTTTTTTTTTAATAGAAAACTTTGATGTAATAAAGTAGAACGATTTATACTATTGGATGGGATGAAAATAGTAGTGAAGCATACAAATTAAATTACAACTTGTTAATTGGTAAATGAGAAAAGAAAGGATTGATTATTTTTGCCATGCATGAATGAAGAAATAATCGATCGTATGAAAAATGTTGAGAATGCTCCCTTTAGTTAAGCAAATGAATCTTTTAAGATAATTTTGATTCTACTAAACTCATTTGATTGTTTATGAAGGATACAATATTATTTCTGAGTTAAATTTAAAGTAATACAATATCATGTTTATTAAAAGGAAGAAATGAATTGAGAGTTAGATTTATGGATTGAAAAGTAGTAAATTACTGTTAGAAAATAAACTCAGTACATGAGAATTTATTTTCAGTTTAATAAAAGATTAGAAGAATCGAGTTTTATGAACATAAAAGGAAGACAGAGGGTTTGAACAAAAGTAGATTAATACGATTTCTAAACAGAAAATACACATGGACTTCTTGGTTAATGGGTTAGCCATAGAGCTCTGTCACTTTTGGCCGGGTGTGCCTGGGTTCGGAAACCTATTAACCCACTTTGTTTTTTTGAATTTTGATTAAAATCATCTAGTGCCGAAAGTCGATACATATGGGGTTTTGTTTGAACATGTGACAGCCAAGTCCGCATGGACTATTGGCCAGTGGGTTGGGCTCAGAACACTTACTGTGTGGTCGGGGGGGAGTGCCAGGTTCGAAACCTGATAGCGCCATGGTTTGTTTTTTTTTTTTTTTTTTTTTGATTTTATGATTTTTTTTTTAGTTTTATGAGAAGAGACTTTGGGAGAAATTCTAATTATTCTTATTAAATGATTTAGAATGTATAAAAACAAAAGAATAGTTTTTCATATAATTTTTTAGAAATAAAAGAAATTGAGATAAAGAAAAATGAGTTGATGACTTCAAAATTAATTATTTAAAAGTATGGTTTTATTCTAAAAGAAGAGTCAACTTTTGTTATGTGAATTAATTTCTCTTGTAGAGATGGTACTTGATTAAGAATTATTTGGAGTATATTTCATGAGTTAAAATTACAAATGAGATTGCAAGTGATGAATTCATGTTTGTGAAAAGAATTATTGTTGTTAATTATGAATGATTTATAGATGAATAAGAGAATCATGTATGATGTTAAATGAGACATTGATTAAAAGTTAGAAATATGAATATAATCAAGTTTAAGACATGTTATTGAAGAGTATGAATACTCATGGATTCTTGTACATGAAAAAGTTGTGATTTAGAATTAGTGAGACCTCGGGTACCGACACTCTTTGAAATGAAAGATATGAAATATATTTTTGAGATAAGGCCATGGGGCTATTTCATATTTATGAGTAAGCCCGGTAAGAGGTAAAACTGATTCTAGGTTTGATAAATTATTCATGTCTTGAACTTAAGAACTAGGCACTTAAGTGAAGATGTAGTAAGACCTAGGCAAACGTAAGTGGGACACTCTATATAGTCGGGCGATGGGTTGGCTGCGTCGATTCACCGGGACTATAGACCCAGTCAGCGGACTGAGATTGCTCTGTGGGAGACGAGTTTTATTTGAAATCCGGGACTATGCGTAGTCAGGCGGATAGTTTGTCGTACTCCATATATATGCGTATACCGGGGCTAGAGGGGCACTTGCGGGAGGTTCGCATGACGAGGAGTCTGTATAACAGTCGGGCGGGGGATTGGCTACGGCGATTCTCCGGGGCTGGGATCCGTACTCGTGGAACATCTCAACTTTGTCTTATTACTGGGTAGTTGTCATGACGAGGGATAGAACCCTTTATTGTGGAGTACGTAGGTACTTGCCCTCAGACCTATGTAGTATGGGATGCATAGAATCCGAACAAGTATGCATTAGTGTCATCCTAGTATAAAAATATGTGCATTAGGCATTAAGGCATGACATACACTTACATATTTAGAGTAGTCACATTTCTATACTTTATTTCATTCAAGTTTGTGGTTTGTTAAAGTATGGTGATCGTTATACTATCTTCGGCATAGAGAGGATAGCCGTGTATAACATTTCTTCGGATGTAATCAACTGACGTGCCCACAGTCTTACATGTAGGTAATGGAAGTTCATGAAGCTATAAAGTGGATATGCTGATGTTGTTTTGTTAAAGATGTTGTACATGTTTCATTGTAAAATTTTTGTCTTCCACTGTATAACAAATGTAACAAACTCTGATGTATTATTGAAAAAAGTTTTAAATTTCCTTGTAAAATTGTACGAAGTGAAGTAAAGATCATGTGAAACCTCGAATTCGGCCTTATTTGAAATTCGGGGCATTACACTGACTGTCTGATTACCTAACTGCACACTTCCCTATAGGAAGGTATACTCGGAGGAGGACCACTAGGTTTTGACTGTTTGATTACTGTCTGATTACTAATACTTGAGTACACGACCCTATATGATAGGGGTGGACAACTATTATCCGAACGACCAATCCGAACCAATCCAATCCGAACCGTCCGGTTTTTAACTGAACCAATTAGGGATTCAGATTGGCTCGGTTCTTGATCTTCAATAACCAATTGGACCGGTTCGGTTGCCTGATGAGGCATTCAAATAACCGATAAAACCGAACCGACCGTACCTCTATGCATAAGTCCATAAAAAATATAGTTCTCCTTTAATTTCTTGAATATATAAATAGTCATTTCTCATTTTCTTGGAGATACAAACAGTCTTATTTAATTTCTTTAATACAAACCGAGCAGTTGTTCTACCTATATTTTGATTCTCCATAATCCTATGTGTTATGTTGACAAATGCTTGACTTACAGTGTGACCCAACTTAATAGAATTATAAAGTTGATGTAACATTTAGTAGTTACTTTAATCAAGTCAAGCAGAAATTGTTTTCTAAATCTTTTTTATTGTACCTGAAATTCAATTAGCTATGGTTATTGATGTTTCTTTTACGATAATAAACTAAGATTACAGAAGTATGCAAGTGAAAAAGCAGTTTATCTCACTTATTTAAACGTCATCATCTCAAACAGTTAGTGCAAAATTCATTAACAACTTGTGGTTTTATGAATCTTCATTTTAAATTTATTTCTGAATAACAAATAGCATATTGTTTCTTAAGTTTGATTGAAATTTATCTTTTAAATTTCAACAAAATTATGAATGATGTTGAAGGTGAAAAGTAGCACGCCAAACCGACCATCCAATCCAATCCAAACCGAGCTTAATCGGCTTGGGTAGAAACCAATCCAATTAAGGTTCGGATTGGTTGCGGATGAGAAAGTTAAAAAACCGATCTTCTTTGGATCGGTGGTAGATGGTCCATATTAGGTCGGATACCGACCGATGCCCACCCCTACTATATGATCCACTACGAAATCTAAACGAAATTATTTGAATGTAGCAACCATGTGATAATAGTTGGAGCGCATGAAGTGCTACCTAGATAGTAATAAACACAAGACTGTAAGAACTGACATCTGTTGCACTGTTATCTGTTACATGCTACTGGACACTATTACCTTTTACTGTCTAACTGTTATCTGATACTGTTATCTGTATACCTGTCTGCCTACTGTTGACACTTGACGCATGTTACTTATACCTGTTAGTATACCATGCTATCTGTTTTGTTTTTCCTGATTCAGGTTTATATTTTGTTGATATGCCTATACCATGCCATGTTTGTTCTGTTATTATTTTGTATTTGTTATTTATCCCATGTACTTGTATCCTGCACTACAAGCGACCCGTAACTTGCAGTGACGGGAATTTGTTTTCTTTTTCCTATTCATGCAATTGTTAAATTGCAGATTTTGGAGATCAAGTACCAGATGGTGTTGGTGACATGAGATATTAGTGCTGAAGTTTTTATTATTATTTCTGTTGCTTAATTTGAACAATTGTATTTGATACTTGGATTTATTTGTATTTGGGCAATGTGATCCGGGATATTAACTTATTCAGATCTGATTTATTTAGAATTATATTATATTTTGGTTTCAAGTAAATTTCTGTTGGTATATATTGATTCGATTATGCATACTTGGTTGATTCTTTTGCTTCCGACTCTGATTATTTCTGTGAGATGTTGTAAAGATTCTGAACAGCTTATGGATGATGAAAATCATTCGCTGGGCTTAGTCACGTATCCGTATTCCGTATTCTCTTTTAGGAAGCGGGACGTGACAGTTACATGTACGGGTAGTTCGCAGTTGTGGTTGACGTTGGCAGCACTAATCAGCTTTGGTATGATGGAGCATCATTGGCCGGATAGAGCCCTTCGTCAATTTGGGCTGGAGCAGGAAATTCCCATCTGTTGTCGGTACAACGCTGAGTTACACGCCATTAAAGGTACGATTCGTATGCCCAATCATGATTGGGCGGATTTCCACCGTGGTGTGGTAGCAATTTGGAATGAGCGAAGGTTTGAAATGGTATTTGATGATGTCAAGTCATACGATGACACTTCAATTATAACGTACATGACTTGGTACCTGAGGAATAACACGACTATACATATCTCTGAAGACCGAAGTACCAGTTGCATTCAAGTATCAATTCCGGAGAGAGAGAGAGAAAGAAAGAAAAAGAGAGAGAGAGAGAGAGAGAGAGAGAGAGAACCACCACTGGTGTATTCTACGTCACCACCCATGTACCAACCATAGACATCATCATATCAGTTTTTGGTAAGTAAAATTTGTTTGAAATATTATTTTTTGTATTCACATTAAATATTTTTTGGTATTTTTTGGTATTCACAATATTTTCATCTTTGTTTGTAGATCGATAATACATGAGATATTGCAAAGGAATGTGCACATGTACTTAAGAGCAATGCCACCGCAAACATGAAAGGTTTCGCTCGGAAGATGCTTACTTCATGGTGGGGCTCACTAGAAGATGTAGGAGATGGTGAAAAACTGACCCGTTATTTAAATACGAACGTACGTCCACAGCGCCGTAAGAGCGTGATTAATAAGTCACCTCGTCCAAGGCAACATGTGGTTACACCAACCTCCACCACAAAAAGAAGAGCAACAAGAAGAGCATGAAGAAGAGAACGAAGAAGAAGGCCAAGAAGTGCAAGAAGAAGATACCGGCCCTTCATAAGTAACCCAAGTTAGGCGTACTCGGCAACAACCTACTCGGAAGAGGCGGGCGCCACAACACTACACACCGGGGTAGGTTAAGTGTTTTTTGATTCGTGTTGTATGTGAAACATGGTATTATTGTATAAATTGGAAATGCTAATATTTTTTATGTTAGTTAAACTTACAAATTGTTGCTCTTATTGATGTGAAACTTGGTACAAATTGTTGTCAGTGAAGTAAAGTTACTTCTATGGATATTGTTGCATGTATGGGATACAAGTGTAGCAGCTTCAGCTATTGCGCTTTGTTTTTGTTTTTTTTTCCATTAACCTTGGCCGTCGTTGGAGACAACAGCTTCTGTTGACTTAAAATTTTATCTTTCAGTTGCCTTGCTCTCTGACCTGACCAAGGCTTACTAAGGTTATCACTATTATTTTTTCATTAACCTAGGCCGTTGTTGCAAACAACGGCTGTAACTACCGTTTTTGTAATTTTCAATTTTTCCCCTTTTGTAATATTTTTTTTCTTGCAATTGTTATTTTAATTAAGAATTGTTCATGAATCTTTGTTCTTTTTGATAGAGGCCATTCATGTTGATCCTATTATCTCTTATTTAATTGTGGGTATTTTATTTGAACCCTATTGATTTTGATCTATCCCTTAATTGAACCCCAAAAACCAAATTTCATTTGTTCTTAGCCCAAATCCACTATTGTTGAACCATAAACCACTAACTCAGTACCCAAATTGTACCTTATAAATACAACCCTAATGAAAACCCTAATTTTTACACACAAATCGAAATCCTAGCCATCTAATCTCTCTCCTTTTCTCTCTCCTCCCGTTCTCTCTCTCCTGGTTGGAGTTTTTCCCGCCAAAAACACTCTTCCCTTTTCCGGCGTCTTCCCCGACCAGCTCCGGCCACCCCGTTGCTGCTTCCCATCGCCCAACCCCCGTTGGCACCACACAGCCGCCCAGACCAACCCCCAAAACCCCCTGTCTTCTTCCCTCTCTGTTTCACTCGTCAACAGCTGCAGAACCCGACCTCCCTCTTCCCTGATTGATCGCCGACCACAGCCACCAGCCCGCCGCTCGACCTCGGCCATCGATGCCACTCGCCGACGACCCAGTGATGCCGCCGCCGCTTGGCATGGCCGTTGTTGTTGCTGTCTCTTTGTTGGTTGCTGCAGTTGCTGAGTTCTATTTGCTCTTGCTGTTTTGCTCTTGGATTCTATTGCACGTGCTTTTGGGTACTAGTTCGTGAGTCCGTTGCTTCGGGATTCTTATCCCGTTATTCTTGGTACTCGTTTTCACTATCTAACAGGCAAGTCACCGTCCTTTTGAATTGCTAATTGTATCAAATTCAAGTCTCATTGAAACTCTTGCAAGTAGATCCTTTGTTATCATATTATACTTTGTTTATCTCTTTCGTTGGGTTTATTGTGGGTTTACACGAGCTAACCTCAATACTCTTGACATCGTGCCAATTTGACTTCAAAAATATTGAATCTTGCATACATCATATAGTATGGATAATTGGGTTACACATATAGTCACGATACAAATAAATTAATGTAGAAACAATTGCTAGGTTGTATATTGTTTGATCGATTGATAATTGATTGATGATAAATTGATGTATGAGCGTGTTCTAGTTTATTATCATGTTTTGACACTCATCATGTTGATTACACAATTTATTGACTAGAGAATCGATACACATATTGTTTAATTTATTTATTTTCATGAAAATACCCCAAAACCCTGTATATGCTTGCTGACCTGAATATTGACCACTATTTTCCAACTAGTAAACGACCTTAAAATGAAATACTTTCTGAATATGAATTGTAGCCTTATATTTCTAGTTTCCAGAACATCTTGAATTTTCGAATTCCTGAGTTTTGTAGCAAAAGTTATGCCCGTTTTACTACAGCTGTGTTTTTACTTTCAGATTTTCAGATTCTCGTACCCTTCATGTCTAAACAGTAAAAATGCTGATCAGATAATAAAATTTTAATCTGAAAATTTCCAGATTGTTGCTTAACATGTTTAGAAGTCCAGAAAATATTTTTTAATGAATTTAATATTGACTTTTTTACTGATTCTAAAATTAAAACAAAGAGATGTCGAATTTCTACCTGAACATAAAATCTGTAAAGAACCATGTGTTTGACCTAGCTACTGTTGTCGGATTTTGAACTTTAAATATGCGTTGGAACTGTGTGGAAGTCTACTTTCCATATTTTCTGATGGATTCAACTTTCAATTTCTAATTCAGTGAAAAACTGTATTTTTTGTACAGACTACGCTTGCTGTCCAGAATTTTAGATTTCTCTTTTTAATGAATTAATTATTCCTATATCGTTATATTGCATGAAATGATGTATGTATGTTGCATTGCATGATCCTAATGAGTTATTGTCATCATTTTAATTTTCCTACTTCATGTTATCACCCTATTGTTCCCCTATTGATACTATCGTTCATCTCATGTCTCAAATTGCATATTGTATTGTTGCATTGATAAATAGTTAACAAGCCGGAGTTTAAGGGATTGACTAGAGTAGTTGATGATATAGGGACTGTACTCGGATGATGGCCCGTGTTATTATTGATATCATCATTGTGTAAGAAATTGCACCTCGGCCCGTGTTATTATTGACATCGTCATCGTGTAAGAAATTGCACCTTGGCCCGTGTTATATTGTTATCATCATCATACCCAGTACATGGACTATAAAATCTACCACTTGTATCTAAACAAAATTGATTGTATGCATCGAACCTGTAGAATGGGATGTAGTAGTATATGCATTAGTTAGGATTTAAAATGATTAATAGACATAAGGATTACACATCGACATTGCATATTGTTCATCATGGTTCCTATTGATATCCAATATTGGCTAAGTATTATTGTTATTGATCATTGAATTACTATTACCGAATATTGAATCATTGTTTATAGCCATTGCATCGATTATCATGATTATTGTCCCATGTTATTGATTCCTATTGATCCATTGATTCATTGTTATACCGTTATTCATTGTTCCCTGCTTTCTCTACTTGCTGTCCATGACTTGCTCTAATGATAATTTTTCTTCGCTTTTTAGATAAAGTGTATACAGGTAATGAAGGAGAATTGCCTGCTGGAATTGGAGAACAAACATTCTGAAGACTACTACTTTCTAATTGCTTATTGCTTTAATAAACTTAATGTATTGATACTTGTTATTATTTTGGATTGGATTATTATTGTTTTGGGCTTATGTCCTAAATTTTATTATTGTTTCCAAACGTTGAATTATTATTATTATATTTAGTTATTTTTATTGCTTCATTCCAAGTAGTATTGTTCATGAGATTATTATTATTGCCTGCGCATTTATTCCGTATTGATTATATTGTTGAGTTGATCGGATAAACAGCTTATGGGTGATGTTAGTCATTCGCTGGGGCAATGTCATGTACTCGTATTTTGTATTTTTGGGAATCGGGACGTGACAAGGTTTTTAGTAGTATCAGAGCCCGGGTTTGAATGATATATCAGTCAAACATGACTAACGAAAGGAAGTTTGGCTTTGGTTGATATATTAATTTGGGATTTTATCGGTTTGACTCAACAGTATGAGTAATACAGTGATCGCATGAACAATTGATATCCAACTTATTATCTGGACGCTAACCGTTTGATTCTTATTGCAGACCATGGCTAGGAAAGGTACTTCTTCTTCCCATGCTGAGGATGACCAGTCTGATGCACTCACTGTTGCACAGTTGATGCAAATGCAATGTGAGCATAATGAACTAGTGATGCAGATGCAACGGGAACATAATGAGCAGTTGAGAATGGCTTATGAAACTGCCAATAGAGAACCCGTTGTGCCTACCCCCGTCGTGCTGCCACCGAGGCATGGTAATGTAACAAATTTCATGAGGCTTCACCCGGATAAGTTCTCGAGTACTGGAGGTCCACTTGTAGCCGAGCAATGGCTTATCAGGACTGAGCAGTTATTGACCGCATCACGTATTGCAGATGTGAATCGTGTGGATGTTGTGAGCATCCTGCTTGTTGAACTTGCCCACATTTGGTGGCAGACTGTGGCTGAACGTTTGGGCCGACCCATTCCTTGGGCCGCTTTTTTCTGAGAGCTTCCTCACGAAGTTCTTTCCTAATGTCACCAAGAATTAGATGGAACGACAGTTTGTTTCTTTAACTTAGGTTCGTCAGATAGTGTTTTATTATGCTTTTTCTTTGTTATTTCCTAAAGTATCAACATTAAACTAAACACTGTCTTGAATCAGCAGAATCGTACCGTGGATGAGTACGCTGCAGAATTCGCCCGACTGAGTCGTTTTGCTACTTCCATGGTGGCAAATGAAAAAGATAGAGGCCGTCGTTTCCTGTCCGGCTTGGACATTGAGATTCAGGACCGTATTGTTGCCTTGCACTTCGCTCCTATGCTGATATCCTGGATGCTGCAAGAATTCAAGAACATACCAGTTCAAGGAAGCATGCTATTCAGCGTTCTGTTGCTGCTAGGCCTTCTATTGGGCCTATTAGGAGGCCAGCTCCACCCCTTCCTGCTAGGGCATTGCCTTACCCACCTGTTTTCCAGAGGCCGAGCCTAGTTTGTACTTACTATCTCAGGACTAGGCATTTGCGTCAAGATTGCAGGACAATGAACCGCTTGTGCCTTCTGTATGGAGGCAATGATCACATGGTGCAGGATTGCCCTAAGTCCAAGACTCGTGCACCAGTTGGAGGTTCTGCTCCGCAGGAAGTGCTTGTTCGTGGTCAGGGTGGACCACTTCCCCTGCAGAGGCACATCTTTGAGCAGAGGAGAGCTGCTCCTCGGGTTAATCTTCCTACAGGTCGTGGTCAGACTTACAACTTGACTACGCAGGATGCTGAGACTGCTTTGGGCGTTGTTGCAGGTATATCTTTTGTTGTTTTCATTTTTATTTTTTTCCCTTGCTATTTTATTCTTCTATCATGTTGCTGTTCATGTTACCTTCCATTCTTGTCTCTTTCTTGCATTTTGCTTCTGCCTTGTGTTCTCACTTTGACTTCTTGCTAGGCATTATCCTTGTCCATTCTTTTCTTGCTCATGCTCTCTTTGATTCTGGTGCGAACTCCTTCATTTGTTTCTTCCCACTTCGTCGATCTGCATCTTTTGGCTAGCAGCGCTATGCCAGTGGCTTGGAACATTTCTGCAGGTGGAGGTGTTGTCGTGTGTTCTCAGATTTATGAGCAGAGTCCCTTGATTATTGGTGGTGTGGATTTTGTAGTCGATCTAATTGTCATCAGCAATTCTGGCTTTGATGTTATTTTGGGGATGGATTGGCTTGGTACCACTCATGCTATGATTGACTACCGTAAGAAGAAGGTGGCATTTCGTATGCCAGAACGGCAGGAATTTGAATTCTGTGCCGGTGAGACACCGCTTGCTTGTGTTGAGAAGTTGGCCAGTCAGGAAGTTGGAGTTATGGAGGAAGTGTGTGCGGATGAAGTTTTCGCACTATTAGTTGTGCGAGATTTTCTGGATGTTTTTCCTGAGGAATTGCTAGGATTATCGCCAGATCGTGAAGTGGTGTTCAGTATTGATGTTCATCCAGGTACAACTCCAATCTCTAAGAGTCTGTACAGAATGGCTCCTGTTGAACTAGCTAAGTCGAAAGAATAGATTCAAGAGTTGTTGGATAGAGGTTTTAATCAGGCCAAGTGTTTCGCCTTTGGGGAGCTCCAGTTCTGTTCATCAACAAGAAGGATGGTAGTCAGAGGTTGTGCATTGACTACCGCGAGCTCAATAATGTCACAGTGAAGAACAGGTATTCATTGCCAAGGATTAATGACTTATTTGATCAATTGGGAGGCGCTTTTGTATTTTAGAAGCTGGATCTTCGTTCTGGTTATCATCAGGTTAAGGTGAAAGCCGAAGATGTACAGAAGACTACTTTTCGAATGAGATATGGCCACTATGAATTTTTGGTGATGCCTTTTGGAGTTACTAATGCTCCAGCTGTATTTATGAGCTTGATGAATCAGGTTTTCTCTCCCTTCTTGGAAAAGTTTGTGGTGGTGTTCATTGATGACATTCTTGTCTATTCTTGGAATCAGGATAAGCATGCTGAGCACTTGAAGGTTGTTCTGCAGACTTTGAGGGATCATCAGTTGTATGGGAAGCATAGCAAGTGTGAGTTTTGGTTGGATCGTGTGGCATTCTTGGGCCATATTATTTCTGGTGAAGGTGTTTCTGTCAATCCGTCCAAAATTTTTGCAGTTAAGGATTGGCCAACGCCGAAGTCTGTATCGGAGGTTTGGAGTTTTCTTGGTCTGGTAGGTTACTACAGGAAGTTTTTTCAGGATTTCTCAAAATTTGCAAGTTCGTTGACCAAGTTGACTGAAAAGGATCAGAAGTTTGTGTGGGATGAGTTCTTTGAAGAAGCCTTCGTTGAATTGAATAATCGGTTGACATCAGCACCTGTGTTGACTATACCGGATGAATCAGGTGTAATGCCCCTGCCCCGAGCTCAGAAAATTTATACAATTTAGAAGACTAATTATTTATAGCATAGTACAACTGCCGACCACAGGCTGTCTCTCAAAAGGTGGTTAACCGAATTGGTGACTCTTGATCATAGGCAATAGTATTTATATATTAATTTTATTCTAGTTGGTTTCCGATATGGGACTAATCCCATACCTTTTCTCCCTGTTCTCTCTTTGGCGAAATACACAACAACAGGTGGTCCCCCATTTTGAAAGCCACGTCAGCCTATGGCTGACGAAGTCAACAGCTTTCCAAAGCTTGCTATTTCTATCAATCCCGTGCCCCCCCCCCAAATACTATTCCACTTCCAAATAATTACAAACCATGTCATCCATGCAAATATTATCACACAACCACCTTTATAACAACATATATATTATATACATTATATATATACTATTATATTTATTTTAGAAATTATGGGGTGTTACACACACACACACACACACCCCCCTCCCTCTTCAAAAATCAGCGTCCTCGTTGAGCACGGGGCATGCACAATCTAGTGCAGGAACTCCTTTCTAGTCGTTGTGGAGTGGAGTACCCTGATTCTGCTAGCTGCACCGTATCCTGATTCTGCGGGTTGTACAGTCTCCATACCTGGGCGACCTGTCCCCAACCTTGCTCCCTGTCGGGCATACTTACCAGTACATCTGCTAGCTCCATCTCAAGCATACTTCTCACCCACTTTTACCCACAATTGGTGTCGAAAGTCGGCTCTGATACCATTTGTAATGCCCCTGCTTCGAGCTCGAACAATTTATGCAATTTAGAAGACAAATTATTTATAGTATATTACAACTGCCCACCACAGGCTGCCTCTCAAAAGGTGGTTAACCGAATTGGTGACTCTTGATCATAGGTAATAGTATTTATATATTATTTTTATTCTAGTTGATTTCCGATATGGGACTAATCCCATACCTTCTCTCCTGATCTCTCTTTGGCGAAATACACAGCAACAGGTGGGCCCCCATTTTGAAAGCCACTGTCAGCCTATGGCTGATCGAAGTCAACAGATTTCCAAAGCTTGTTGTTTCTATCAAACCCGTGGGCCCCCCCCATACTATTCCACTTCCAAATAATTACAAACCATGTCATCCATGCAAATATTATCACACAGCGACCTTTATAACAACATATATATTATATACATTATATATATACTATTATATTTATTTTAGAAATTACGGGGTGTTACATCAGGAGGTTTTGTAATTCATTGTGATGCTTCAGGTAGAGGTTTGTATGTTGTTTTGATGCAACGAAGCAAGATTGTCGCTTATGCATCTAGACAATTGAGGCCGCATGAGAAGAATTATCCTACACATGATTTGGAGCTTGCTGCTGTGATTTTTGCCTTGAAGCTTTGGAGACATTATTTACTTGGAGACCGAGTGGAGATCTTCGCTGACCACAAAAGTTTCAAGTATGTGTTCACCCAGAAGGAGCTGAATATGAGGCAAAGGTGATGGTTGGAATTCATGGTGGATTATGATATCAGTTTGCAGTATCACCCTGGTAAGATTAATTCAGTGACTGATGCTTTGAGTAGAAGACTTGTTGCTATGGTTCTTACTAAGCAGAAGGAACTTGTGGAATCTATAAGGAGATTGGAATTGGATGTGGTATTGCCTGGTTCTGGGCAGAGTTGTATGGTGCTCCAGTTGCAATCGTCTTTGGTGGATCAGATTAAGGAGGCACGGTTTGGTGATGTGCAATTGCAGAAGTTTCGAGCTAAAGTTGAGGCTGGTTTGAGAACTGATTTGGTGATTCATAAGGATGGATCTCTCCGTTTTAGGGCTCGTCTTTGTGTTCCAGAGGGAGAGGTCAGACAGAAGTTACTTGGAGAAGCCCACCATTCGCAGTATTCTATTCATCCCGGTGGTACGAAGATGTATCGAGATTTGAAGTTGCATTTCTGGTGGCAAGGTATGAAGATGGATGTTGCAAGATTTAGTTCTCAGTGTTTGATTTGTCAGCAAGTGAAGACAGAACATCAGAGGACTGCTGGATTTCTTTAACCACTTCCTATTCCAAAGTGGAAATGGGAGAATATCACTATGGATTTCATGACTGCTTTGCCTAGAAGTCCCAAGGGTCACAATATCATTTGGGTTATTGTGGACCGCTTGACGAAGAGTGCTAATTTTATTCCTTTCAGAGTTGGGCAGTCTACAGAGAGTCTTGTATAAAGGTATATGCAGGAGATTGTGAGATTGCATGTTGTTCCTGTCAGTATTATATCAGACAGAGATACTAGATTCAGATCTCAATTCTGGGAGAGTCTTTAGACCAGTCTTGGGAGTAAGCTAAAGTTAAGTACTGCATTCCATCCGCAGACAGATGGTCAATCAGAGAGGACTATTCAGAACTTGGAGGATATGTTGAAGTCCTGTGTGCTTCAGTTTGGAGGTTCTTGAAAAGATCATCTACACTTGGTGGAGTTTTCATACAACAATAGCTACCAAGCTAGTCTTCAGGCAGCTCCGTATGAAGTTTTGTATGGTCAAAAGTGTAGATCACCAGTGTGCTGGGATGACATTGGTGAGAGGAAGCTTTTGGGGCCAGAGTTGATCACGAAGACTGTTGAGGTAGTGGCCTAGATCAGGAAGCATTTACATGCCGCACAGGATAGGCAGAGGAAATAGGCAGACATGTACAGGCGATCGTTAGAGTTCGAAGTGGGTGATCATGTGTTCCTCAAGGTGTCTCCATGGAAAGGTGTGATTCGTTTTGGTGGTGGGGGCAAGTTGAGCCCTAGATTCATTGGTTCGTTTGATGTGGTGGAGCGAGTAGGCAAGGTGTCCTATAGACTCACGTTGTCTCCAGTTCTTTCTGGAATGCATGACGTCTTCCATGTTTCCCAGCTCAGGAAGTATGTTCAGGATGATAGTCATGTTATTGACTATTCGGAGTTGTCAGGTTCAACCAGATTTGTCTTGTGAGATCCATCCAGTTTTGATTGTGGATCGGAGGGAGAAGATTTTGAAGAATAAGGTTATCAAGTTAGTTCGTGTTTCTTGGAATCCTCACTCGTCTGGTGAGTCGACTTGGGAGCTTGAGAGTGTGATTCGGAAGAGATTTCCCCATCTTTTTGAGTAGTTCTTGTTCTTTTCTTTTCCTTGGGGTTATCCTACTACCACTTGCTTAAATTTCGAGGACGAAATTTAATTGTAAGGTGAATAGGATTGTAACTACCGTTTTTGTAATTTTCAAATTTCCCCCTTTTGTAATATTTTTTTCTTCTTGCAATTGTTATTTTAATTAAGAATTGTTCATGAATCTCCGTTCTTTTTGATTGAGCCATTTATGTTGACCCTATTATCACTTATTTAATTGTGGGTATTTTTATTTGAACCCTATTGATTTTGATCTTTCCCTTAATTGAACCCTAAAAAACCAATTTCATTTGTTCTTAGCCCAAATCCACTATTATTGAACCCTAAACCACTAACCCAGTACCCAAATTGTACCATATAAATACAATCCTAATGTAAACCCTAATTTTTGCACACAAATCGAAACCATAGTTGTCTAATCTCTCTCATATTCTCTCTCCTCTCGTTCTCTCTCTCCTGGTTGGAGTTTTTCCCGGCCAAAAACACCCTTCCCTTTTTCGGCGTCTTCCCCGGCCAGCTCTGCCCACCCTGTCGCCGCTTCCTATCGCCCAACCCCCGTCGGCACCACACAGTCGCCCTAGACCAACCCCCAAAACCCTATGTCTTCTTCCCTCTCTGTTTCGCTCGTCAACAGCAGGCAGAACCCGACCTTCCCCTTCCCTGATTGATTGTCAACCGCAGCCACCAGCGCACTGCTCGACCTCGACCGTCGACGCCTTTCACCGAAGACCCAGTGACGCCGCCGCCCCTTGGCCTGGCCATTGTTGCTGCTGTCTCTTTGTTGGTTGCTGCAGTTTCTGAGTTCTCTTTGCTCTTACTGTTTTGCTCTTGGATTCTATTGCACGTGCTTTTGGGATTGTACTAGTTCGTGAGTCCGTTGCTTCAAGATTCTTATCCCGTTATTCTTGGTACTCATTTTCACCGTCTAACGGGCAAGTCACCAACCTCTTGAATTGCTAATTGTATTAAATTCAAGTCTCATTGAAACACTTGCAAGTAGATCCCTTGTTATTATATTATACTTTGTTTATCTCTTTCGTTGGGTTTATTGTGGGTTTACACGAGCTAATCCCAATACTCTTGACATCGTGCCAATTTGACTCCAAAAATATTGAATCTTGCATACATCATATAGTATGGATAATTGGGTTACACATATAGTCACGATACAAATAAATTATTGTAGAGACAATTGCTAGGTTGTATATTGTTTGATCGATTGATGATAAATTGATGTATGAGCGTGTTCTAGTTTTATTTATCATGTTTTGACATCCATCATGTTGATTACACAATTTATTGACTAGAGAATCGATACACATATTGTTTAATTAATTTATTTTCATGAAAATACCCCCCAAAACCCTGTATATGCTTGCTGACCTGAATATTGACCGCTGTTTTCGAACCTAGTAAACGGCCTTAAAATGAAATACTTTCTGAATATGAACTGTAGCCTTATATTTCTAGTTTCCAGAACATCTTGAAATTTCGAATTCCAGAGTTTTGTAGCAAAAGTTATGCCCTGTTTTACTACAGCTGTGTTTTTACTTTCAAAATTTCAGATTCTCGTACCCTTCATGTTTAAACAGTAAAAATGCTAATCAAATGATAAAATTCCTATTGATGCATCGATTATCATGATTATTGTCTCATGTTATTGATTCCTATTGATCCATTGATTCATTGTTACACCGTTATTCCATTGTTCCCTGCTTTCTCTACTTACTGTTCATGACTTGCTCTAAGGACAATTTTTCTCTTCTTTTTAGATGAAGTGTATACAGGTAATGAAGGAGAATTGCCTGCTGGAATTGGAGAACAAATATTCTGAAGACTACTGTTTTCTCATTGCTTATTGCTTTAATAAACTTAATGTATTAAGACTTGTTATTATTTTGGATTGGATTATTATTGTTTTGGGCTTATGTCTCGAATTTTATTATTGTTTCCAGACGTTGGATTATTATAAATGTATTTGGTTATTTTGATTGCTTCATTCCAAGTACTATTGTTCATGAGATTATTATTATTGCTCTGCGCATTTGTTTTGTATTGATTATATTGTTGAGTTGATCAGATAAACAGCTTATGGGTGACGTTAGTCATTCGCTCAGTCAATGTCATGCACTCGTATTTCATATTGTTAGGAAGCGGGGCGTGACAATGGCCTAAGCTCAATGCCAAAATGAAGACAATAATTGCTCTCTGACTTGATATTCCTATTTTATAACAACCAAAGCCGTTATCCAGCACAACGACCTACTATAACCTAGGCCGTCCTTGGAGACAACGAATTTAGTTGATATGAATTTTTCGTTTAAGTTGTATTGCTTTCTGACTTGACCTAGGCTTACCAAACTTTTTTTTTCATTAACCTAGGTCGTTGTTGCACACAACGGCCTAAGCTCAATGCCAAAATGAAGACAAAAGTATTGCTCTCTAACTTGATATGCCAACTTCTATAACAACCAAAGCCGTTGTCCATGACAATGACCTACTATAACCTAGGCCGTTGTTGGAGACAATAGCTTCAGTTGATATGAAATTTTTTGTTTAAGTAGCCTTGCTCTTTGACTTGAACAATAGCCAATTATATGTTGTTAAGCTATAACATTGGTCGTTGTTGGAGACAACAGCCTAGCTTAATTCTCATTCTTCATCTCTACTTTCATCTCATCTCCTTTTTTACAACATTCTTGTTCTGTCTCTATGAATAGAGGTTCTTGAACTCTACACCAAAGACATCTATAATCTTATTTTTCATCTCTATATTTTATTAATTTCACTTTTTAGCAGAAAAATGAACAATATAATACTAAGGGTAAATATATTAAATATTTTATAAAAAAAATCTTAACCAAATTTTGTAAAAACAAAAAATATTCCGTATCTTAGGTCGTTGTAAACTCATTCTCCCACTTTTTTAAAGACTTTTGGGGGTATGTACCACTTCTATTTTTTATTTTTTATTTTGTTGAGCAAATGTTTTTTATTATTGGTTTACAATGTTAATAATGAGAATGTCCTACTCAAAAGGTGAACATATATGTTACGGCCTTTTTAAAATTTTATTATATGATGATCTCACTATGGAAAGGGATGAACACATCTATTGAGATCTTGTACATCGTAAGAGAACACTCCTATAAATTTTGGCAAGTATTTTTGAATATTTTATATGGAAAACTTTAATTTGTTTCTTGATCTTCTAAATTTCACTATATCTATAAAACAAACAAATTTGATATATTTTGGAACATATAAATTTGGGGACATTCAAAATATGAGAGAGTGCATCCCTGTTCAGCTTATCTAAATCCTCTTAAATTAACCCTAAACCTAACCCTACAACCATACCCTTGACCTTAACCATTAAGATAGCCCTATCCCTAATCACTTACATAACTTTTATTTAATGTCTAACCCTAATCCTAAAATATAATTTATTCACGCTCTTCAAAATTTGGTGATTTAAAACAAAAATTGGAAAAAATGCAAACAAACAAATAGTTCTTTAGATTTTTTGTTTAGCTTAGGCCATTGTTTGAGACAACGGCCTAAGTTATCCTAGGTCGTTGTTTCCAACAACGACTTCTGTTTATGTCAAGAAACCAATCTCTCAGACTTTGAGGGGGTTATGATCCCCCCCCCCCCATCTGTTTAGGTTTTTTTGAACTAAAATGTAGCGGTAAAGTGTACCAAGTTATTGGAGAATTTAATTTGAATGATAAATGAGATGACATCTCTTGGGTATGGGAGGAACACATTTATTAAGATATGTTGAACGTAAGAAACAGTTTTTTAAAAGAGTTGAATGATTTTTAAATAAATTTAAACTATATTCAAGTAACGAATGTTGTATTCTATTCATCTGATCTCCACCTTTTACTATCGTTCCCTAATAAAATTATGTTCAAATAAGTTCCAATGTATTATCCCTTATCCTACCCTAACCCTAAACCTCCATAACCCTTACCCTAACCTACCCTAACCCTACCCTAACCTTCCTTAATGTAGGTCATTGTTTTGAACAACGACTTAGGTTAGTATGGTATTATGAGAATATTAGCAAGTTGAAGTCAGAGAGCATATGAGAAATTTGTTGATCTTAGGAAGTTGTTTGGAACAACGACCTATGTAACCCTAGGCCGTTGTTTCTAACAACGAATTTAGTTTATATCCCACTTTCGAATATTTGCATTGCTCTCTGACTTGAGCCCTCCAATATTGAATGGAATTTCTTGTTTAGCCTTAGGCTGTTATCCGAGACAACGACCTAAGTAGATCTACATTTAGTCTTAGATAACAATTGCCTTTGATAAAAATTGCCCACCACAAGTCAGAGAGCAGAGTCAATTGCTTCACTTTATTTGTTGATCTTAGGCCATTGTTTGGCACAACAACCTATGTAACCCTAGGCTGTTGTTTCCAACAACGACTTTAGTTTATATCCCACTTTCAAATATTTTGCATTGCTCTCTAACTTGAACCCGTCCAATATTAAATGGAATTTCTTATTTAGCCTTAGGGTAAGTAGATCTACATTTAGTCTTAGATAATGACTGATGTTGATAAAATATGCCCACCACAAGTCAGAGAGCAAAGTCAATTGCTTCACTTCATTTGTTGATCTTAGGCCGTTGTTCCATATGTAACCCTAGGCCGTTATTTCCAATAACGACTTTAGTTTATATTCCACTTTCGAATATTTTGCATTGCTCTCTGACTTGAATCCTCTAATATTAAATGAAATTTCTTGTTTAGCCTTGGGTCGTTGGTTCCAACACCGGATTAGGAAAAAAGAAACTGCTGTCAAAACCAGCATAAGCTGCTGCAAAAACATTTTATGTTCAACTGTTACTCTCATAAATTTCATACCCAATCTCATTCAACCTTCACAATACTCATCTTGTTAAGACCAATAACAGAATTTACTAATCATCAATCAACAACCAAAACAAAAAACATTATGAATATCAAGTAAAACAACAAAAAAATTATCAACAAAACCCACTACATCCACACATTCGTTTGGAAAAAATATTATCATCAAAAAAAGAAAACCAAGACACATAACTTTAACCGATTACATATAAATATATTTACACAGTTTTAATTAAGATATGATGCAACAAGAGACAAGAGAGCTTCCTTCAATAAATACCTGTACGATTTATAAAATTGATACAAAAAGGATATTAGTATTGTTAGTCTACAAACTTCAAATACTTCATCCCATTAAAATTTTACCTCACAATGGTTCATCAAAATTATCGTCGAAACTCTCTTCATCGGTTAGAACAACTTCTTCTGAATTGGTTGCCCTAAAATAAATGAGTAGTTTGAGTTACTCAACATGGTATATATATGCACGTCAAAATACAAAGCAAGCTTGAATATTTTCAATATAAACTAACAAAAGGAAGAAATATTTTACCCCTCAACTAGGGTTGGACAATTTCTTGAATCATGTTCGAATACGTGCAAACCACATGTTTTGAACCTGTAGGTTTTTTACCACGAAGTTGCTCTCTTATCGACTTCAATGTATTCCCTATAGGCCATCCCTTTGTAACACACTATCCCGGGTCCTCACACGTACATGTGCATATTCACTTCCTTCAGCATAGGGGTTGTGCACTACCTTCGGGATGCATTTGTAGACGAGAAACGCCGTCGATGCCTTTGAGCATGAGATCAAGCATGTATATGTAACTAGAATCGGAGGAACAACCAAGATCAATCATTTGTTTTACGTGATAACTCAATTCATAACAGCAAGAAGCAAAATTTTGGCTACTTCCTTCGTGTGGAACAGATGTATAGCTTATTCTTATCACATCCTGAGTCCATCTTCTTTTAATATATATCCAGTAGAGAAGTATGATGACTGAACCGAAGAACAACCAAAATATGTTTGTAGGGAATGCCAATGAACTTGAACATGAGACAACCACAAGTAACAATTTGACGGAGTTTGCACAATTGAATCAACCTCCCCAGTTCGGATTCTCCACAAAGCATCACATGGACTGATAGAACTACCCAGTGTGTCAAGATTGGCTACGAAAGTCACATTATATAATAAACTTTTTGTAACTTCATCTTGAAATTTGTACAATATTTTCAAATTGTATATTCGCGCCAAATGTTCTTCCAACGCCCATTGGGTCTTAAATTTCGGTATCATTTTCCGGTTACGATGATTTTCTTTAAGTTCATCGTGTCTTTACTTAGCCAAAAGTCTATCAAAGATGACGATAAATTCATGTAAGGAGTACTTCTTTTCTGTATGATGCTTCAAAAAAGAATGTATAGACTTAACCCGATGGCTACTTAACATGCCAGCCCAAAATGAATCTCTTGCATAGATGGGTGCCCACTTATCACAAATTTCAAATAGATCGTTCAACCATTTGTTGTTCTCAACTCCGTACTTCAGAAGCACTAATTTTTATTTCTCTTCGAAATCATGTACATATTCAGAATCATAGATGACAATCTTCAAATCATCCATAAACTTATCGACATCATTAGACATACGCACCTCCTGCGGTAACTTATCCAATATGTGCCAAATGCAATACCGATGCCGAGTCTCGAAAAAAACTTTCTTCACTGCGACGACGATCCCACGATCATGGTCTGTCACGATGCCAGATTGAGCATGATTCATTACTCCTAACCACTTTTCAAAGGACCACACAAAAGAAAGGGCATTCTCATTTAGAATGAACCCACCTCCTGAGAATGTTGATTACCAATGATGATTGACACCAATAAATGGAACAAATAGCATTCCATATCGGTTCGTGTTATATGTGACATCAAAATAAAGTACATCCCCAAAATTATTCATAGTTCATCCTAGAAGTACCATCCACCTAAATACAATGAGACAACCGACCTTCGGTATCTACTTAGAAATTATTAAAAATGAAGGACCAGGTCAATTTTTTTGATTCAAAAAATTCAATGAGAACGTTCTCATCGTGTCCTTTCATCACTTTGTGCGAGTCTCTAAGTAGATTTCTAGAATCCTTTTCAGTGAATCCTATGTTATCGTGACCACCACTAGCACTTTGGAAAAAGGAGCATTTGTTTGCACTGTAGGGATATTAGCTTGGGTCATTTGATCCATTATTCTTCTATCGCGATTCGACACCGAACGGTTTCGAGGCAAAAGCTGTTTTCTACCGGGTGAAGTAAATACATGATCGTGGGGTTCATGAAATGAATAAAACACCAATTTATTACTTTCTTCGTTCAGTTTTACACAAACGACAGCTTTGCAACCTAATCTAGAAGTAGTTTCCCGTCTACCTTCACTAAGTTGACTCAGTGAAGTCCCTTCTTATCACACAAAAAAGACTTATCTAAGACTTGGGTTCCCTTGTATTTATTCACACCTTTTCGCATTGCGAAACCCCCACATTTAGCATATGACAAATAAAAGTTATCAGCTTCATCTAAGGTATAAAAGGTCATACATATCTTCGGTTTGAGATGCTCTTCAGCATGCAATCACCACTTTCTTGTGTAGACATAAAATTATCGTCAAAAACAGAATATCCTTCATCATTGTTCATATCTAACATAAAGAATAATATAATAATTATGAATACACTAATCATATAGAGATAATCACACTATTTGCATATATTAATACACGAAAAAAGATATGTGGGAAAACAACACAAAAGGGATCCAAAAATTTCCAAACTTTGAGAGTAGATCAGACTCAACACACACATGCCAACACAACTTTTGGAAGTGAGTTTGGACTCACGGTTTGCGAGATACGACAATGTATCGATTTATTTCAAATTAAAAGCAAATAAAGCAATATACGGCCGTATCTTGCAAACCATAAAACGAAACTCACTTCTAAAAGTTGTGTTGGCTTGTGTGTAGTAAGTCTGACATACTCGCAAAATTTTGTATTTTTGGGATGTCGTTTGTGCGGCTTTCTAGTGAAAAGAAGTCTCCAAAAAAATTTAAAGTATAATTGTTGTTGTTTAATATACGGGACAAATCCGCACAAATGGCATCAATAAATTCCGAAAGTTTGCGGGTAGGTCGGACTCGACACACACAAGCCAACGCAACTTATAGAAGTGATTTTCGACTCACGATTTGCAAGATATTGCAATGTATCACTTTCAATCAGGAAAATGAGTGAAAAGCGTTCCACGGTCGTATCTTGCAAACCATGAATCAAAACTCACTTCTAAAAGTTGCGATTTTCTTGTGCGTGGTGAATCCGACCTACTCGGAGAATTTCAAAATTTTTAGATCTTGTTTGTGCACTTATACAATAATGAGTAATAAAATCTACAACTACAACTATAATTTGGAAAAAAAAACTACTTCTACAATTCAACCGTCTACAATTATCGAACAACTATATATAATACACATCAAACAACTAACTATGCATCACACACAAATTGCAGACTCAAAAATTTATAAAATTAATTCAATCAATCATCATAGGTATATTTGCGATGCCAGAATAGATTGAATACCTTGCACAATGTTGGCTTTTTAGAAGGAGAGAAACGAGGTGGAGGCACTGATGTAGACGGAGGAGGAGGAGTAGGGTTTGGGAGATTTTGTTAGAGCTAGGGTTTTTGGGTTCGGGTGATTCGTCAGGAAGAGAGAGAGACAGAGTTCGAAAAGAGGGAGAGAGTGAGTGAGATAGTGAGGTGAAGGAGTAGGGGTGTATTAAGTGAAGAAGGAGCTAGGGTTTAGTGCTGTTGGGTTCTAAAATGAGCATCGAAGTTCGAACAAGACAAAAGAAAGTGAGAGATAGAGATAGAAATTTGAGCGAATTCGTATATGTTTTAAAAAAGTTGTATAACCTAAGCCATTCTTCCCCACAACAGCCTAGGTTATACCTTGGCTGTTGTCGAAAGAAACGACTAAGGTTCAAAAAATATTTTGAACTACATAGGTCGTTGTTCTCAACAACGATCCAGGTTAATATTTGGCCAAAAAAATTAGGATTTGATCAGCTTCGACAAAGAGCAAGTGTGAGAGATTGGCTGATGGGCTAAGTCGAAGAGTTATTTGGGGGTATAATACCCAAAATAACCCTCCTCACTTAAGTGAGAGAGGGGGGCTGATGGGCGAGATCGATCCTAGCCGTTAGATCTAGATCGAAGCGATCCAACGGCCAGAAACTCAATTTGCAATGGGTCTGTGCAAACAGACCCGTTTGCAATGGAGCATTTCTCTCTCTCTCTCTCTCTCTCTCTCTCTCTCTCTCTCTCTCTCTCTCTCTCTCTCTCTATATATATATATATATATATATATATATCGCTTTATTTTCGTTTTTCTTAACCACAATTGATACATGACAGTATCTTGCAAATTATGAGTCGAAACTCGCTCCTACAAGTTCCATTAGCTTGTGTGTCGTGATTCCGACCCCTCGCCAAGTTTCGGATTTTTTTTTACTGTTTATGTGATTTTACTAATATCGAACAATTATAAATATGACTCAATCTACAATTTGGACAGACAATAACGGCTACGACTAATATTCCACCGTCTAAAATTATCAAAATACTACATACAAACTACTACATCTACAAAATTACGCATCACAATAATCAATTCAATTAATTAGAAAGTGACATAAAAAATATAAAAAACAACATAAATATATAACTACGAAGCCAAAGATTAAGTCATTACCTACACAACTTCGAATTTCCCCAATATAGGTGTTGTTGCCGAACTAGGGTTTCGACTTCCCAATTTGCGTTCGAAGATTGGAGGAGGAGGGTTTATGATTGGAGGAGAGATTGACAGTGTGAGAGAGTGTGAGAATGGAGGAGGAGCAACAGCAGTGGACGGAGGAGGAGGAGGAAGAGTTTGAGAGTATGATTAAGGTTAGGGTTTTTGGGTTTCAGGATGTGCTTTAGAAGATGGAGATGGGGAGAATAGGGAGAGAGTGAGTGAGAAGTGAAGTGAGAGAGGAGGAGTCGCAGAGTGAAAGGAAATCTGGTTTCGGTTGGGTTCGGGTTTGGTTTGGGTTCGGGGAAGTAGAGAGATAGAATAAGGAGAGAGAGAGAGAAAGAAGGAGTAGGTCTGAGTTAAAAAAAAAAAATTCTCAGTTAATCTTAGCCGGTCGTCGGGCTAAGTTAAATTTTTAAACAAAAAAATAAAACTTAACCTGTCGTTGCCAATAACATACTAAGTTATATTTTTTGTTAAAAAAATTGAGCGGGGTCGATATGAACCGTTGGATCTGATCTTCAGCGATCCAACGGCTCAGATCGCCGTTTGCAACGGGTCTGTGCAAACAGACCCGTTTACAATGGAAGAAACCTCTATATATAATGCATTTCTTCAAGAACATTTTTTCCCTTTTAAGAAATTTGGTACTTTATCTTTCTTTATCTTTCTTTCGCTTAGATGTTCAACGGATGTTTTTTTTTTTTTTGATAAAAGTCATCGTTTCATTAATGCACCATTAAAGAAACAAAGTAGGACTACATACATAAGCCGAAGCTACAACACCTATCCGATAGACGACCCAAAAACAAAGCAACAACATCAAATCTAACGAAAGAAGAAAGTAAGATACAACTGGCCTGAAAGCCAGCACCACCAAAACACACAACATAAAACAACTGAGCCGCGACATGAATAGGCCAAATGGTACCGCCGAAGTGCCAAAGTACCAACGAAACCACCAAACGCTCCTACTCCTCCTCTTCCATCCGCAGACGTTTCATGGCTCCTCTGTTACCTGTCCAATCATGTGTTAGCGACAGAATTTTGTACATCAACCCCAAATAATTATATTTTATATTCTGAAAACATAATTCGTTCCGACATAGCCAAATACTCCACATAGTTGCTGCGGCTATAATACCCCACTCTTCTCTCTCTTTCTGACTCGGTAACTCTACCCAACATCTACCCCAAACCTCAGCACTGGACCTAGGACGCTGAACCCTCCCAAAACGGCGACTTATATTCTCCCATGCTAACTTAGCCTTATAACACTCGAACAAAAGATGATTAATATCTTCGTCATGACTCTCGCAATCCCCGCATAATACGTTAATTGCAATCATCCTAATCTGCAGATTAATCTTCGTTAGGATCGCGTCGTTCATAACTAACCATGCAAAAATTTTAACTCTCAAAGGAACGAACAACTTTCATATGATCTTCGCATCCTTACAACGCAGCCCACCATCATTTAGTCGCTTATACATCGAGGAGACCGTGAACTCCCCCGAACTCCCCAGTATCCATTGTCTGCAATCTGCCTCGTTGCTGTTATTACTTCCTTCCTCTGTGATGAACTTATTTAGATTAGTAAATTCTATCCGAGCACTTTGCGGGGCTTGACCTTTAACGATCAACTTCAATCTGTTGTTGCACCAGACATCTGCCACTAGCGAATCGGTGTTAATAGTAGCCTCAGCTGTTCCGGGGAAAAGGTTAATCAGACTAATGTTCCCGCACCACCTATCTTAGCAGAATCTAGTATCCTTCCCATTCCCAATCGTATTATGTGTTGCATTTGTTCAACGGATGTTCTCAACATGAATAAGATGTTGGAGAAAACTAAAAAAAAATTCGAACTAAATTGTTTGTATATTGTATATTGTATGGAGATCAAACCCACATTCTCTTTTACTTGAGAGTTTGCTTTATGTATATCTAATCAGAATTCTTCTTTTGTTTGGATCTACATGATTTAATTGATCTGTAACCGTGGTTACGTAGTATATATATTGTGTTGCATTTGGTCTTTAGTTAAGATATTACTAGTATTATACACGTGCATAGTACGTGGGGAAAAATTGGGAAAATGAAAAGGGCAAAAAAAAAATTTACCTGCACGTGCGCTGTATGAATTGGATTATGAACAAAGGCCTTCTTCCATTATAGTAGTATAGATATAAGCTTTATTCTAATAGCTCCACTATAAATAGGATTGATCTTACAAATTAAGGAGTTTGGTAAAAAATTTATTATGCATCCTTCTGATGTTTTTTCCTTTGTTGTTTTATATAGATGATGTCTTAAAATCATGTTATACCATACTACTTTGGAATGGTATATCAGTAATATTTTTATTATATAACTAGTTTCTTTCCAATTACAGACAGAATTTCAAATTTAATTATGGGCAAACCGCAAACATGACAGGGCAAAACATAAAACGCAAGTGTAATATCCATCTCTATCTCCAATATCTCTAATATAATCTATCTAATAATCTAATAATAATATAATATTATAATCTCTAATCTCTAATATTATATTGGGATAATGCCTTAGTGTCATTTGTAAATCTATCAACACGTGTGATGCACGTACATAACTAATATGAAATAGATTTCAGGTTTGAGTCCTCACCATGTCAGATTTTTTATTTTTTATTTTTAAAAATTATTAAGACGTGCATTGTCCGTGCATAACTAACATAAAAGATGCTCATGTTCAAGGTCAGACTACTTCCAAATTTTTACTTTAAAAAATATATATTTATTGGTTTTTCTTCCCATGGGTCACTAACAAATGTTTCAATTCCAAATGCATCACTCACAAATACATAATTCGAATTTTTTCCCAAAACGCCCCATTTTTGCAAAGTTTTTCCCAAACCGCCCTACTTTTTTTTTTAATTCCCAAAGCGCCCCACTCGGTCTCTCAAAGACCGAGTCTAGTGCAAATAGACTCGGTCTTTGAAAGACCGAGTCTTGCGCTTTGAAAATTCAAAGAGCAAGACTCGGTCTTTCAAAGACCGAGTCTATTTGCACTAGACTCGGTCTTTGAGAGACCGACTCTTCACTCTGCGCTTTTTAAAGCGCAGATCCCCTTTTCTTTCTTCTTCTTCTTCTCGACTTTAACCTACCTGGATTTGCTGCTTGAATTGCTGTTAGTAGAAAAGGCAACTTCGTGTATGCTTCTTCGAAGGTACCGTACAACCTCTCAATTGCCTTTTGTTTTGCTTTCCAAGCTTTCTTATATGAAATCTGATAATTATATTCTATTTTCACAATCTCAATAATTACCCCCGGTGATACAGCAATATTCTTCTTCACCACACCTAAAATCAAATTACTGACAAGGTTAGCATCAATTTTGCAGTGGTCTTGATTCAACGTGGGATTCGTACAAGTATGCGGGCTGACTATCTTCTTCACCACAAAATTTCTCCCTCCTTTTGGAACAATAGCTCGTAATCTCCAAGGGCATCCACCATCACTTACTCCTGGGGGACCTTGTACGATCTCCTCTATTGTACGTTTTCTAGGTGCCTTTTTACATTTAACAGTGTATAGTGACGGTGATGTTTTCAATGTGACAAATTCACGATGTTTCTTGATAGAATATACCTTCACAGCATGCAGAAGGGAGTCTTTACTAACAAACTCCTGTCCAACGTAAAATTCGTCTACATTGGATGAACCAGAAGACTCTTGTGGATAGGGGGGAACTCTAGCAGCTTCAGCCATCTCCTCCGTAACATGAGCGTTAACATTAGCATACCTATCAGTAACTCTCACTGCATTAGAACTATTGTTCGAAGGATTTACATTAGCTACATCATCGTCTTCTTCTCCATCATCACTTTCTAGACTTTCATCATCGTCTGTTTCTTCCTCTTCTTCATCATCACTTAATAAGCTGTTGTTAATCACTGCATTTTGAAAGAGTTCAAACATACTGTCATTTGGAACAGAGTCAGGAACCGGGCTTGGTTGGCGTGGCAGCTCAACATTTACAGAATCCGGAAGAGTTGTATTTGTGAAGGTGTTCTCTTGTGAGGATACCGGATTTGGTTGTGAAGATTGATCGGGGTTAGGCCTCGACTGCTGTGTAGGTGCTACCCGTATGAAGCTTGCACTGGGAATATCATGTGGCTGAGGAGTTACAACTCGAATTTGCTGAATATATAACTCTAATACAGACCAAGCACAATTCGGATCAAATGTCCTAGCAATCAATGACTTCAGCGCATTATCAGTAGGTACGGGCACTGTCATAAAATACTGAACACCTCCTCTTCCTGCTGCGTATCGAGCTAAAATTTTCGCATTCCATTCATTCCTATCCCAATTAGTAACTTCATAGATTTTCTCAACTAGTTCTTCAAATGTAATGGTACGGGGTACCCAAACTATTTCCGGTTCCAAATGACTATAACTACTACCAATCTTTGGATCAAGAATAATTTCACCACCAAAGTATAACCAAATAGGAATCTCAAGATCCATACCTAGGTATATTTATTAAAATATGCGAGTTATTATCTAAACGCAAACAAAATCTATACCAAATTTCAGAAAATTAAAGGCCAATATTCATCATACCTTCACAAGCGTCAAGAACAGAGCCGTATAGATTTCGTTAAAAGAGTTGAAGTTGGGATCCGCTCCAAATTTATCAAAAATCAGAAAAATGGATCTTTCAAAATAAGGGTTTTGGGTTGTTATAGTGGGTTATAGTGGAGATGGTTAGAGGGTTAGGAAGATATTGGTGTATATATTTAGATTAAGATTAGATTTTGTGGGTAGGAGGTCGCCCTAGATTTAGGAAGATGGGTTAGAGAAATAGAGTAGGTTAAAGTCGAGAAGAAGAAGAAGAAAGAAAAGGGGATCTGCGCTTTAAAAAGCGCAGAGTGAAGAGTCGGTCTCTCAAAGACCGAGTCTAGTGCAAATAGACTCGGTCTTTGAAAGACCGAGTCTTGCTCTTTGAATTTTCAAAGCGCAAGACTCGGTCTTTCAAAGACCGAGTCTATTTGCACTAGACTCGGTCTTTGAGAGACCGAGTGGGGCGCTTTGGGAATTAAAAAAAAAAGTAGGGCGGTTTGGGAAAAACTTTGCAAAAATGGGGCGTTTTGGGAAAAAATTCCTACATAATTCCATATAACTCACTTACAATATCAAATCAATCCTAATACCAAAATTTAATTCCATATAACCCACCCATAAGCTGTTATATGGAATTAAATATTTGTAAGTGAGGTATATGGAACGAAAATATTTGTTAGTGACCCATATGGGAAAAACTCATATTCATTAAAATGTGCATCGCACATGTAAATTACTAGTAATAATAATATTATTATTATTATATCTATCTACTATTTTAATGGGAGAGTTGGGGTTTGTAACCAAACTCTAACTTTGTAACCAAATAAACACGTGTAACACACGTCCAAATTAAATTCAACAAATACAAACATTTATGATTTATTGACAATCAAATCCGTGTATCACTCGTGCATATCTAATATAAATGAGATATTCGATTCAAGACTAGACTACGCTGAAGTTTTTACTTTTAATAAAATATATTTATTAAGATATGCATCGCACGTGGAAATTACTATTATTATAATGAGAGAAGACCTTAGTGTCATTTGCTAATCTATCAATGCGTGTGACGCACGTACATAACTAATATGAAAAAAGTTTCAGGTTCCATCAGAATTTTTATTATAAAAAAATTTATTAAGACGTGCATTGTCCATGTATAACTAATATAAAAGAGAGCTCAAGTTCGAGACCAAATTACGTCAAAATTTTTTACTTTAAAAAATATATATATTTATTAAGACGTGCATTACTAGTTTGGCTATAATTCAAATTATAGCTGCACTACGTAAAGGAGTACTCACTCTCAGATTTTAGGTTAATATAATTCTTGGGCTGCCATTTGCGTCCATCTTAACCATAGGTCCTAACTTTCTGTAGCTTTGCTGAAATTCACCCAGAAAAGAAAGTAATAAACGCACTAAACATAGATGTAGATATCCATAATATTATTTTTCAATGCTATTTTCTTGCGAATCTGATGACATGAAATATTATACAGAATTGATACAAGTTTCAATTTCACCCACTGCAGTAAAGTGCAGCTACCACAAAAGCACAAAATATCATGTGTGAGTGTCCTAAAAAATTGTCTATCATTTTACATAACCACATTAAGAAAGGCTCAGGGCCCCTCTTCTTTCCCTCGAGATTTCTCAGCAATGGTACATCTTGATAAACTAAATTAAAAGAACTAATGGTTATGAATTTAACAGGAATGAGTGTCTAAAGAAGGAAAAGTCCATCTTGCTACCAAGGTGGACGATCTTCTTCTCTTGTTTTTGGAGGCTCCGGTTTCCAATCAGGTTTTTCATCCCAATACATATCATAATATATGTGTCCGGGGTCATGAGACTCCACGCAGCACCAAATTCCTACATATCTCTTCACGCGACTTCGGAACTTGGCATCTCTTTCCTGACCATCGTTAAGCAGATCACATCATAAAAGTGCAATTAAAAAAATTATTTAGTAAAAAAATATATGATGATACGAGCATCTTGCCTTGTCTGTAAATCCTTGGAAAGCATCTACCATGGACGAGAATTGCATGACCTTAGCATCCTTGTATGAAGAGAGTACCTCGACAAGCTGAAATATTAAATAAATTAGTTAGCAAGAGTTTCCTTAAGCCACTTAGGTGCATTCTCTTCTGAAGTGCAGTGAATAAGCCAATCATCTTAGCTAATGCAGGAAACTGTAGACGCTGCTGCAACTGACCGCAACCGCATGGAAATAAAGAGCACTTAATATATCAAATTTCTGTACGTACTAACATTCATTTTCTAGAAACCAAGTAGTAACAACTAAAGTATTTCAAAGTTCTTAAGATACCGATGAACCGGTGTATTTAACATACTGAAGCAGTCACAACTATAATATCTAAGGAGAAGGCATGTACTGATATTTGCTCTCTAATTTAAACGGCATCCAGGACATAGTCGGGGTACTTGCACCATTTTGACAGTCCGAAGGAAATATTTGGAGTTGTTGAATAAGCCTCAAGACTGGCCAGAATCAGGTCATAAAACGTTTCTAACAAAAATTTATATACCTATGAGGATTTGAGGTGGATAAATTGCCAGATGATGGTCATGATATGGTAATGTACATAGGAAGATTTGAGGTGGGTGAAAGGGAAATTTTTGCAAGATTCTACCATCCCAAAAATTATCCCTATACTTCTAGAACATAACGAGACCTAATTTTTTGTGATCTTTAATGTTGGACAGCAGCAAGAATCGAAAAAAGGAGACGAAAGTTACACGTATTTGCTTCTTGTAGTCTGCTGCAAAGGATACAGGAGTCAAATTTGCAATAAAAAAGAGTAGCTAGAATGCTGAGGATACAATAGAGCAGCTGGTGGATGTCGATATCAAACAGGACTTGTACAGATATTAGTAGTGCTGGTTCGAATTTGATTAAACAATTAACAGTCAAAACTCAGAAGGGACTAAGCGTAAGCTCGAGATGCAAGAACTCATTGACAACTTTTTTTGTTTAAAGTTGGAAAAGCTAGATACGGAAAAGGGATTTCATAAAGATGACCTCGACAGATGTTAGTGTTGGGATTTGTGGCCTCGAATACATGGCACAGGGATTGGAGAAAAAGAAGAGAAGCCAAAGAAGCAAGGGAAGACAAGCAGCAAGTAAAAGAAGTGAAGTCTGGAGGGTTACGGTCGACCGGTCATGAGTGCGGTCGACCGACCCAGTCGACTGAGGGTTCTTCGAGTGCAGGCGTCCAACAGAGGAGGGGACGGTCGACCGACACTAGGGGTGCGGTCGACCAGTCAGCCCTCTGGATTGATTCCGCACGATGCGGTCGACCGGCTTTAGGGGCAGTCGACCGACACCGACGCTGATTGTTTCTTTTGGGCTTACGGAAGAAAGGCCTAATTTGCTATATTTGAATGTATCTTTTAGGATTTACTTGGGAACTATATATATGACCGTAAACTCTAGAGTTTAGTCATCCGAAGAGATCATCATTATTCAACTTCAAAAGGTGATTGTGCCGAGTGTTTCAAAGATGATAGAGAGAGATTGAGAGTTGTAATCTTTCTTATAATCTTTGTATTTCTTTGGGAATAGAAGTATTGGTTATCTCTGCATATTGGTTGTGTTCTTGTAAGATCCATATATTGTGGTGGCTTGTTCTTGGTTCATCTATTTCTTGAGAGTTTCTATTGCTTGTGGTGCACTTCCGTTATTAGCACTACGAGTTGTGAGAGTGGACTTCTCCGACAAGTGGTATCAGAGCTTACAAGTGGTATCAGAGCAGTTGTTCGAGATGGCCGATAACAAGATGAAGATCGAGAGATTCGATGGGAGTGACTTCGCGATGTGGAAGATTCAGATGATAGCATATCTTCGTCAGAAAAATCTTGATGGTCCGTTGTTTGATGAAAAGTCGGTAGGTGCAGACAAGGATGCGAAGGTCTTGGCGGAGTGGAATCGTTTGGATCAGAAGGCGCTGGGGCAGATTCAGCTGGGGCTGAGTAGGAAGGCGTTATTTCATATCTCGAAGGCAAAGACCACAAAGGAGGCTATGGAGATTCTCACGGATATGTATGAGAAATCGTCGGCATCTAATCAAATTCTTCATCTGAAGAAATTGGTTAATATGAAGTTGAAGGAAGGGGTTCAGTAGCAGAGCATGTGAACAATTACTGTATGGTTTACAATAAGATGGAAGCTGCAGGTTTGAAGTTTTCAGAGAGGGGGCAGTCACTGTTACTTCTATCTACTTTACCCGATAGTTATGGTACGGTGGAACAAACTATTACAGGCACTATGACAGATTCGACGACTCTACACGATGTGGTGAGTAGCATTTTGAACGAGGTGAGAAGGGTGAGAAAAAGGGGATATTCCGCCATGTACGTTGAGAAGAGACGTGGGAGATCTAAGAGCAGTCGAAGAAGAAAGGATCAGAGTAGTTCATCTGAGAGTGGGTCTGATGACAGCGATGGAGGACATGGGCCTGAGTGTTGGTATTGTCACAAGAAGGATCACATGATGCGCAGTTGCAAGGCTTATAAGAAGAAGAAGCAGGAAAAACCGAAAAGAGATACTCCAAAGAAAGCTTAAGTGGGGCTTATTGAGAATCTATGCTTATCAGCTCGGGAGGAGTTAGGCACTCAAGATTGGTGTATTGATTCGGGAGCTTCTTTTCATTGCACTCCGAGGAGAGAGATGTTTGATGACTACGAGGAGGGTTCTTTTGGAGATGTGATCGTGGGGAATGGTCACCGGTGTCCTGTACGTAGGGTTGGTACTGTTCGCGTGAATACCATTGGTGATCAAAGTGTTGTCTTGCGGGAGACAAGGCATGTACCAGACTTGAAAGAAAATCTTACCTCGATTGGAAGGCTAGACAAGGAGGGGTTGTCTACTACAGTTGGTAGTGGGGAGTGGTGCATAGCTGCAGGTTCAAGGGTGATTGCGAAAGGAAAGCGTGAGGGAACGCTTTATTTGCTTAGAGACGTGAGGAGCGTTTCTCCTGTAGTTGACTCTCAGCCGTAATCAAGTAGTAGGTTGTGTGGGGTGCAACCGAGTTCTTTCAGTTGTGGAGGGGAGGTTACTAATTTAGTGGGAGCTGCTGGCCATGGAAATGATCCTAGTGGGCAAGACGTTGCTGTGGAGAGAGTACTTTGCAAATTGACAGTTGAAACTTCAAGTCGCACTTGTGAGATAGAGAACACTGGTATCGATATGTGGGGTGATGTCGATGAGGGTAACTGAATTGGGACTGTAGGGGTTGATCAGACTGCGGAGTTTGTGGAGGTGTCGTCCACGAAGGTTTCTAGTACAGAGAGTGCATTGTGAGGCTTCGAACCATGTCCGGTGTAGATGGAGATCTTGCGAGGTGGGGAGTCTCATAAAACGGAATCCGACGCGGGAGGTTGTTTCTCCGGTATTCGTGCTCTATGCGATTGGTGGAGCACATCCTTCATGAAGTGATGAGGGGAGGTTGGTGCACTTCACGAGGTGGAGTGACGGAGGTGCTCTTCATGAGAGTGGGAAGTACTTGGGTCTTCCATAAATGTGGGAGATGGCATTGATAATGCAAGGAAAAATTGCAATAACTTTAAAGCGTGATGTATTTGGTCCAAGTGGGAGATTGTTAGGATTGTGGCCTCAAATACATGTAGGCACGGGGTACTTGAAGTTGGAGAAGAAGAAGAGAAGACAAAGAAGCAAGGGAAGACAAGCAGCAAGTAGAAGAAGTGAAGTCTGGAGGGTTGCGGTCGACCGGTCATGGGTGCGATCGACCGACCCAGTCGACTGGGGGTTCTTCGAGTGCAGGCGTCCAACAGAGGAGGGGACGGTCGACCGACACTAGGGGTGCGGTCGACCGGTCAGCCCTCTGGATTGATTCCGCACGATGCGGGCGACCGGCCTTAGGGGCAGTCAACCGATACCGACGCTGATTATTTCTTTTGGGCATACGGGAGAAATGCCCAATTTGCTATATTTGTGTGTATCTTTTAGGATTTACTTGGAGACTATATATATGGCTGTAAACTCTAGGGTTTAGTCATCCGAAGAGATCGATCATTATTCAACTTCAAGATGTGATTGTGCAGCGTGTTTCAAAAGTGAGAGAGAGAGATTGAGAGTTGTAATCTTTCTTGTAATCTTTATATTTCTTTGGGAATAAGAAGTATTGGTTATCTCTGCATATTGGTTATATTCTTGTGAGATCCACATATTGTGGTGACTTGTTCTTGGTTCATCTATTTCTAGAGAGTTTCTATTGCTTATGGTGCACTTCCGCTATTAGCACTACGAGTTGTGGGAGTGAACTTCTCCGACAAGTGGTATGAGAGCTTACAAGTGGTATCAGAGCTTACAGTTATCAGACTTGATTGTTAAGTTGCAAACATGAAATGGATAACGACAAGCATAATTGTTCACAGATTTCATCTTTTAATAAATGTCAGTTGTATTCGCTAATGATTCCAAAATGGACTGTCAATTATGTAGAAAATGTTGATTAACTGAATGATTAAGGTAATAATAAATAACTAAAACTTGAACAAACAGAGAAATAAATGATAGGGCTTTTTCAACCATATAAGATACTGTGTATCTGAATAATTTTAGCACATGTTAAGCAATAGATAACATACTGTTTCTTGAGTGCTATGCTTAGGAAATCTTAGAGCTTTTCTTTCAGTTGTATAATTGCCTACGTGGCACTTTGTAGACTTCTCATCGCAAAGCTCAACTTCAAGAAACGAATCCCTAACCTGATCCAAATTCAAAGAAAAATAAATATATATATTATGCACGTGAAAATTGAATATTCTGAGTGTCTGTTTGCAGATATCTGTTACCCGAGTAGGCAATCTTGGGTTATGAAGGAAGGAATATTCTCTAAAATCAATTCGGTTTCCAAATTCTGCTTCCGAAAGCTCTTTCAGCATGACATTCACCTACATTTTAAAATTTTGTTACATAAACAGAAATGAAAGAATTTGGTAAATAAGAATAAAATGCTTGCAGGCAAAAGATGACAAGAACAACAAACAAAATTTTCTCCCATATCTTTGGGGATAAAGTGTATCCGTTCAAAAGTTTTAAAATGCTTACAGTAGCTGGTCTGGTTAAACAGAACAGCGAGCATCAGACACTCAAAACCCATTCCTCAGTTACCCATATTGAAATGGATCATTCCAATAACCAGTAATACCAACCTTGTGATTCGAAGTCGCACAATGAAATTGTTCAGGGTTTACAAGGAGAATGACTTGAAAAGAAAAAGAAAGAATAACAAACAACTTCACGAACATTAAAAAAGAAAGGGAAAAAATTAAACAAGTTGGTGGAGATACAAATTATCATCCTTCCACTATTCGTAAAAATCATGTCATGCTATATATGAAACTCAGCATTCATGTCATAAGCACTATATATAAGTACAATATATGGTTGCATGCCGTCGAATTGGCAAGCCATTTTTCTATGGCAGATGAAAGTGTTTCTTTTTGGCCATTTATGCGGACCTAGGCCAAATATGTACCGAGACATGCAAGTACCACGTTAGAGGTCAGGGAGTCCAAAATAGATAGGAGCACCTAGCCTAGGATATAATGTCAGCATATGTGAACGTACTGAGGATACTTATATATATGCTCCAAGTGATGAACTACTAAGAATATTACCAGTACAATATCAAATGAAATACCTCAAATATGTGGTCCATAGGGCAGACAAACGGTTGCCTGGTTAATGTTCCTTCCATAATTCCAGGGTGTGGGAACCACATCCGATCAAGCCTGCACCACAATGGAGGCATTACCTAAGATAAAGAAAGTCAGGTTACTGATTCAGATATCTGCGGCCTCTGGCAATGACTACACTAAGCATGTATTATTACATATAATCCTTTATTAATATAGTTAAATAGCTGTTTATGCTTCTCAGGCTAAGATGTAAAAACTTTGCTCCTTGGTACGAAATCTTTATAATAAGAACACATGAATATGATAGCTTATTTCATGAATGCACTAGTTTGCTTTCTTCATATGACAAAGCAATGATGGCAAACCAAATTTTAAACATAAATTTGAAAAATGATTTATCTTGCATATTTATTTGTAATACTTATAGTGCAGCAATGACATGTTCTACATGTCATTAGATTAATAGCCAATATACTGCACACCCCTTTAGATCCATGTAACTTTCTCCTACTCGTAATCCTATCGAGAAGTACAAAGATTGCTGACGTTGGCATATTTTACAAAAGAGCAATTGGTAATCATTTGAGAATGAAGAAGATCATCAGTTTAAAAGAACGAATAACGAATTTGCTAGATGGAAACTTCTAAAGAACCACATGCCAATAGAAACCTCTCTGTACCCTACAGATTTAAGATACTAAAAGTGAATGAGCAGAATGAAACATATTTAGAAATATTAATACTTAAAAAAATTCATACACCAATCTGGGGGCCATAGAAATTCCAATGTAACTGACAATCTTAGCGTTTATTGTAGGGGAAACAACACTCACCAGTGTTCGATTCAACAAAGAAGCAATTGCAAGTGCTGTCCTTATTTGCTTCAACTGAAATTTTAATGAAAAGTTGTTAGAATCATTACTGAGGTTCATAATATGTGAAGCATAAAAGTTAAGTCAAACTGATGCTTACTTGGTAATTTACTAATACGAAGTGAGTTTCAACAGTATGTGGGCCGTCTAGCAACAAACTCTTTGGAATACTTGGTTTGAATGACAAGAAACCTCCTATAAGAAGGCAAGTAAACATTTCAAGGCACTGTGCAAGCAAGCAACAAAAGATATTATGAGTTTTATGCTTGACAGTGTTCCAAGGATCTAATATATCACACAGATACTTATCATCAATATCTACATCCAGATAGCTTGGTAAAATAAGAAGTGTCCTAAATTTCAAACCAGTCCGACAGATTAGGAATTTGCTTATGTATGCTATCTAATGAAATTATTAAAACATAGAGCAATAAAGCCACATAAAAGAAATGATACAACTTGTAGCATTTTCACAGTGATTGAATGCTGGCGTGCATGTAGTGGTATTCGTTCTTGGTTTTTGAACTTTATGGAGCCTAAGCTAAATCCTTGTTGAGCTGTTGTTCCTCAGTATTAAAACATAGAGCATCAGTCTAAGTTTTCCTTCAAGCAGCTGTTTAACCATTTAGGTTTTATTGGACTTCTTTTCTTTCGTTTAACTGTCACTCATAGTTGGTTTGGGAGATTCCTACTTTACTCAGTCTTTTATTTGTGCAACCTCAAGAATCTCACAGTTTCAGGCAAAACTTCACATGCAACAGTCACTTCCTCAGTAGCCTTTTCCTAAACCACTATATCAGCTGATTTAACTTTCCATAAAAGGATGACACACCTACCCTTATGGTATCTATATATTGACTTTCTCCGTTCAAACAGTCAGCCAACCTATCAGCAATATTTGTCTCTCTAGCACCTTTCTGATGCTTTATTTGTCATCATTCTTAATCTAATATAAATTGTTTCTCTTGACTCTTTGAGACAGTTGAACTCCGAACTGAAGTCTGGCCTTTCTACTTGAAATTTTAGCTGGTGTTGCAATAGCGTTCATTTAAATTAGTGACGTTGAAGCTCTAGCATCATAATATCCTCCATCACTAGAAAATTTACATTTGTTTTCGACGATATTTTATATAAGTTGTATTCTAGGCCATCTTCGTTAATACACAAACAACGAGTTTGCCATCTGCTCTACTCTATGAATGGATGTAGATAATTTTCTGAGATGCAACCAACCTATTAAGTTTCAATTAAAGTGCATAGTTCACCTCTCGGGGCCTCGGCTATGCATATCTTAACAGGTAATTCCTACCTTGATTGAAAGTGCCTTTAAAGAGTACCTGCTGAATCATAGTATTCTGGTTGGTCATGGAAAAACATGGCTTCACGTAGCCTATGTCGCTTTCCTTCAGTACCTGCGTACTGAAAGGTGGTATGCACTGCATATGGCTCTAGCTTGAACTGCTGATGCATGGCCTGTTAGCATCATTTACATAGACACATGTGAGTGATAAATCAATAATAAAGCCAAATTATATATTACATTGAAATATATTATAATTATAGAGATATTGCAGAATAGAGAAATACCGTGTTACGCTTGGAGGTTAATCTTAAAAATAAAAAAGTAATAATTCAAGATTTAAAACAAATTAGAGAATTTGATCAAACAAGTATTTACTGAAACTAAACATAAAATAATTGTATGACAGACAGGGATTGTTCTTGATTGTGGTCATATATTGAAAATTGTTTACCAAAGAGCAACAGTAAGCTAATGGTTTATGACATTTTAAGTAACTACCTGGACAAAATAAGTGTGGCCACTGCAGAAAATACTTGCTGGCAAAATTCCCAATTTAAGGTTACCATCGAAGGCATAAACAAGTCCATTTTCTCCATCTACAGGTGGTCCCAAAACCTTGTGCACAAGATCATTAAATCCCGTCTGATCCCATATTTTTTCATCAGCTAAAAGCATATCCATCCACTCTTTTGCCAATTTTTTTGAAGGATCGGTAGGACGCCAATGAAAAATTCCAATGTTGTAGGCACCACTTACTGTCAAAGGTAACAAGAAAATACACATAATTAGATTTTTTTTTTCTTTTCTCTTTTCAAAATTTTCATATTATTTTTTTGAATTAGAAGCATGCTCCAATCCAAAGGAAATATACATATAGGTATAGCATGTTTACACTAATACTCATTACTTCATTCGCATGAAATTTATCCAATCAGAGAATTGCACGAGCGAAAATTTGCCAATAACTTAATAAATTTGAAGGTTTTCAAGAATATATGCTAAATCTAAACATAAACATATAATATGCTATAAATAGTTTAATCATCTAGATTACATCAACAGCAAAAAATAATATTGATATTAATTTCAGAAAAAGGAAACCACATAATTGAGCTCATATATAAAACAAAAGCATTAACAAATATTTCACAGAACATATTGTTTTATGGTGGTTTTGACAGAGGCTGTATCCAAGTTGATGGTTAACTTCAACATTAAGATAATTCTAAATTGCACTGGATAAAGAAGATCTGAAAATCAAATCGAGCGTCCAGGCAGTGCATCATTGCATCAGATGGAAAAACCAAACCAATGAGGTTCCATTTGCCAATCAAATCTATGTTTACAATGGGGTTTACAAAAGAGTAAGTTAAACATCAGTAACTTCTGAAAATTTTCTCAACTTTTATTTTACCTTGCTGCCATACTTCTAAACTGTCGTCAGTCACTGTTGGTATAACTTGATCACTTGATGTTAAAACATCTGCTTCTGGAAAACGAGCAAGATATTGTAGTGGATTCTGTTTCAAAAATATGATCCAAATAAGAGTGGGAAAAAATTTCCAATATCTAATGAGAAGGTTGAATTCATTCTGTACATTCCAAAATTCTTAAACTCTTACAATGTGATTAATTGTAGAGCATATGAGTTAATCACCTAATCATTATTAAAGAACCCTGCATGAATTACTATATCAAACAACATAAATCAATAAACTGTGGATGGAATGTGAAAAACAGTAAATTGAAGTGCAAGATGTTCAATTAGCTAACTAGTTGGAACGGAAGTGAAATGTGCAACAACAAGAGGTATGCATGTTTGCGTTAAAGAGCTTAAGAAAGGTCCAGTAAAGTCTAAGATGACTAAGAAAATATAATCTTAAACTTCTTGCATATTGGCCTTTTTCTAAGAAGAATAAGTGAGGATCCAATCTGTAAAAAGTCACCCAAATGGTAAATTTAAATAAAAATAATAAGAATATTTCATATGATTGCACCACCAAAGATTAGAAAAACCTATTCTTTTAATGAAATGTCTCCCGGTTAAAGACGAAATGGCAAAGCTTCTTTTGCACTTACATGATCCTCATTAATGAAGTTAAAGGATGCTTTACACTAGATATAGTGTAGAACAAGATTTCATCCAGAATGAAGTTGGTGAGTGGTTAGATTAAGGCAGAATTTGCCAATTTGGCTATTGTATTATGAAAACAAGGAAATGCTTAATGAGTCATGATGCACTTAGTACCAATTTATGGAAACAAAGAGAACACATACATAATGTGTTTCTGTTAATAATAACTTATTACTGATGGTACATGGTTTAACTAACCACATTTCACTCAAAAAAGAAGACAGCATTTACAGACTACAACCAATCAAACTAATGACTTATAAGCCGCATGATACAACGTTGGAAGCGTCTTTGGCCAAAAAAACCAGAAATATAACGCAAGTGTCTGAAATCAACTAGGATATTTGCCAGGGAGGTTGAATATGAAACCAATTTACTTACTAATATGTATAATTAAAAGACACAATTAGAAGCAAAGAGAAATCATGTTTTTTCACCAATTTACACAAATCATAGAATATGACCCAAGGAGATAACGTGTCTGGGTTTTGAAAGAAAATACGTATCAATATGTATTAGTGTGCAACTGAACTGAAGTTCCTAATTTCATTTTTTTTGTTTCTGTGCTAATAACCAATTGGTTAAACAAGTATTTTCTTGAAGACTTTAAAGTATCTGATACCTAAGGCCATGTTTGGCTCATGGGTCCGTTTTGAAGTGGAAGTGACGGAAGCGACCATATTTTACATTTGAGTTTCTTCCACTTCCCTACTTTCCACCTAAAATCCATGTGCCAAAAAGGGCCTAAACAAAGTAATATAAGCACCAAAACAGACAAGTCCAGAGATTTATGAACCTAATCTCAGTATACATACTAGACTGACCAAAATAAAGGTCATACCTTCAACCAAACCATGTCCGTGTCACACATTAGCAACTCAAACCCAAACGGAAGCATAGCATTAATCAGCAAAACCTTCTCTCTCCCCATTTTATGGAACGTCGGTGACCCCCAACCCACATCCACAGTATTCATATGACTCCCCATATCAAACACAGGCACACCCTTCCAATACAAAGCCTCCAACAATTTTGTATCCATTGCACCTAATATATTTTTTTTTAAATCCAAAAAAAAAAAAACTTAAAGTTGAGATTACCGGAGTAAACTAAACTCCATCTATCTAAACCAGATATAAATCCTATAGGTTTTTTTTTAAAAAATTAAAAAAATTACCTACAAGAAGGTTGGAGACACTGAGATCCGTCAGGTGCCTAACCCAATTGAGTATAAAATCCATAAAAGCAAAATTCCCAAATGTCACAATGATCACATTATCCCTCGCACGAAGCTCCACCATCTCCTTTGTCAATCTAAAATCCTTCAACTTGGGCAATTTCCCAGCCGGCGCCTCCCATATGTCCCTCGTATACATATTCACTTGCTTCTGTTTCCTCGGCATCTTTAGATTGGAAGCATTCGGAGTCGAATTCGAAGCATCTGATGCATCTGAAAGAGTATGATAATTGAGTACGGAATTTAAAAATAATTAAGAGCGGAAAAGAGGGTTAGTTAGTTAGTTACGTTGGAGGGAGAAGGCGGTGGAGGTGGAGGTGGTGGGAGAGGAGTAGAGGGCGGAGAGGATGAAAAGGGAGGAGAAGAGGATGCCGGCAGCGACGGTGGCGTAGACGGCGATGAATATGGGTTTCGAGTTGGACGCGTCTTTGAATGGGTTGCAAGATGATGGTGATGCCATTGCCAATCTGAGTAACCCTAACTGTTTCTTGATTTTTTGGAACCCTAACTGTTTCTTGATTTGTTTGATTTCATTTCTGTTGGTTTGGGATCGGGGGGTGGGAGTGGGTGACTTGGTGGAGATGCAAGTCTTCACTTTCGCTGATGCTCCACCGCGCTTCTAATCTAATCTATTATATATACTAATAACTAGGCAGCCTTGCTTTATTTGTGCGGGGTTTTAGTTGATTATTATTCAGTACTAACGACTGTAATCCACTTCTTCCTTCCTTCCTTCCTCACTTCACTCAAACAACTATTTTTCTTATCAGAGTTTCTCTCTCTATAAAAGTCCTAGAGAGAGAAACTAATCCCCCTAAACAAGACTCTAGATCTAAAAATCTTAGGGGCACCCCCCCCCGGCAAAAACCCAAAACCCCGTCGTCCCCCCTCGCCTGTCCTTCACGTCCTACCGTCGCGACCCCACTAACGTCACGACCCCTTCCCTTCTCCCTTTCCAACCGTCGCGACCCCACTAACGACGACGAGATCTGGACCGGCCAAGATCCCACCGTCGAGATCGGATCTGCCTCCTCCCTCCACCGTCGAGATCAGATCAGATCTGATCTGCCTCCTGCCTCCACCCTCGATCCCAACGTCGAGATCTGATCTGCCAAGATCCCACCGTCGATCCTCCGATCTCTTTGTTGCTCGAGCCGCATACCGATCCCACTGTATTCCCGGTGTGCCGCCTCTCTTCGACGACGGCAGAGTTATTCGTCTCGCCTCCACTGATCGCTGATGTTCGTCACGCCTCCTCAGGTCACAGAGCGGATGTTGCCCGGTTGTTCTTCGCGCTTGCCACCATGTCCACACTCTTGGGGCCAATCACGACGATCTGTGGCTATAATTTGGTTTCGATGGTTGATAGTGTGTGTGAAGAAGCAGGGTGTGCTTGGCTGTGCCGTAGTGCAGGACGGCAGGGTTTTTATTTGTTTGGGGGTTGGTGGAGCTGTCTGGGTTGGGTGTGTCTAGGTGTTGCGGTGTAGTACGGTTGTGGGGCTAGGGCCGGAAGACGGGGTCCCCCCATGAGATGTGCTCACTCGCTACTCCTGTGCCCTACGCCTTCTACCGACGCTATCGTCCGTCTCACTTTTCTCAACTTTCGGGGTGCTTGTCTCAAATGTCGCGGAGTGACTATGTCGCGCCAGAGCATCTTCCCGCACCTGTTGTCGTGAACACCTTGGATTTGGGGCTCAATTGTGTGAGGTCAGTGGTTCGGTATGGGGCCGGTGGGGCCAGGCCGCTGTAGGAGGTGGGGACTGTGTAGCACGTTGTATTGCACGATTGTAGGGCTTGAGCCCGAAGATGAGGCCCCTCCTTGATGTGCACTCAATTGTTTGGATGTCCAACATTGTCGCCTATCAGGCTATTGAGCTTCCTCCATCTTAGGCCACCGTCTAGTAACAGCGTCGCATCTTCCTTCGTTGGGTATAAGAGTCGAGTTGAGTCTGTGTGGTGAGAAATCGCCTGAGAGAGCAAGAGCGTGAGAGAGGTGAAGGTATCCTCTCCACGACCCGCTTCTGGAGCGTGGTTTTTTGGTGGGGTGAGCGAGATAGTTGTTTGGTGAGAAATCGTCAGAGATAGCATAATCGTGAAAGAGGTGAAGGTGTTATCTTCACGGCTACCTCTATGGTAGCAGCTGTGGGAGCTGTTTGCGAGTCTGTTGGGTGAGTGGTGGAGGGTGCGGTTGCAGTGCAGGTGTCGTGGTGTCATAAGTCGGCCTGCGGGGCTTGGGCCCAAAGATGGGGCCCCCCAGCGAGGAGAAGGCAGGGAGCGGCAGGTGTTAAAATCCTGCCAGACTAGTTTCGGGTGGGTGTGTATGTGCCGTGGAGGCAGTGTACAAAGCTAAACTGACGTACATACAATTTTGTTGGACCGAGCTTGTTTGTCGGCCCACCCTCCAGGATTGTTGGAGGGATTTGTTGTTTGTACGGGTCATGTTGCTTCATGTATGTTTTTACTTCATGTCAGTAGGTTTTAATCTAGCCCAGTTCTCTGGGTTTGTATCATTAATTTTTTATTAATGAAACATGGTGGCCATACTCCACCTTTTTCCTCAAAAAACTATTTTTCTTATCTTTCTTCTGTCTTTATAAATATATATTTTTATATATAAAAATTCGACCTTGTCTGGCATCGAACTTAAGACCTCATTTATATTAGTTATACATGTGCATTGTACGTGTTTATTGGAATACAATGTACTATATATTTGTTTGGCTACAAATGAAATTTGTTCGGTAGTCTCATTGATGAGTTAGTTTTTTTTACTAAATTTTGGTCTTCCTCTCTTTTGCATGATAAAGTAGAAGTCCTTCATCTTCGTCGTCTCCAAGAGGCGGCAGATTTATTTCGTATTTCTAATTTTCAACCACCCTGAGTACTAATCCCTCTCATTTCTATTTTCTTGCAGACTTGAGCATGCGATTGCTTGATATTACTTCTTTTCTCCCCTCTGGGTTTCTTCCCTCTGGCTTCAATCTGACTGTGCTAAGTTCTGAGATTTCGGGGGTTTGGGTTGGAGACTCCGTTGTGGGTGTTGTTTTGTTGTTATGTTGCTATGCTTATTACCTTTTGCTCTTAATCTTTTTGTTACTTTCACTATTTCTAGCACGTTTATTAATTGTTATTTCTACCTTTTGGTTACTTTTTTATGCTACTATTGCTGATCTTGGTAGATTTCAGCTATTGTTCTGTTATAAAGCTCTAATTCCCTACTATTCTCTTCTTATTCTTTAGCGCTCTTACTTTTATTGATGTTCTGATGGCTTGCTTTCATGGTTGTCTATTGTTTCTGATCGGGGGGGTGTTTTGCTCGCTTTTTTGGTTAAGGCCGATCGAGGACAGGATCACCATCTCTTTTTAGTTGGCTATTAGGTTCTCTTGAGAGCTTGAGGGCTTCTTTGTAGATCCATTTGTATTGTTGTCTGCGCTCTAGCAGTTGGTTCTTGCTGCTCTTTTCATATCGGTTGATGCCTCTGCCTTGGGCTTGGATGCTCCAGCGTTTGGGGGGGACGGCATACGCAGTATCATTTTTAGCTGTGGTTGGTGTTGATATTGCTCGGGTGTGCCTTTTTCCTTTTTCGTTTGGGTGTTGCGTTCATATGTCCTCGGCTCGATCTCTCCTGCCTTCAGAATACTTGCTTTTGGCTTCCAGTTTGCTTCACTAGACTTCGTTTTGGTGTGCAATGCTTTCCATTGCCTCTTCTTGTTTTGTTGTTGTTCATTTTCTCGTTTTCTACTTCCATTTTTACTCCGTGTAAAATTCTCTAATGTTTGTACATATTCTATTATTATTTATATATTTGGGTTGGAGTCTGTCGACTCTATCCTCGTTATCAAAAAAAAATAGGAGAGATTTTTATTTTTTATTTTATTTTTATTTAATAAATTGTATAATTGTGGATAATTTCTCTATGAGTTGAAATTTGCAGTGATACCTCTGACAATGTGGAGCTCGTTTAGAAATTGTCATTTTGTTTAGCTTAACTATATGATGCACTAGCTCTATTATATATTCTAGACTCCTAGTACTAATTACGAAAAGATATCTAATTATATTAAAAAAGATCTCATCTTGTTTTGTATCTTATATTTTATATAAATTTTATAAATACATGTATGTAATGAAAATGGTGTTTGTAGGGAGAGGAGGAAGCAGCTTGTTAGTTAAGATGGGGACTGAGAATAAGGAGAGAAACCATTTAGGATGATAAATGATGAAGAGGAATTTGATATAACGATCAAAATAATTCGGCATTGTTATAAATAAATACAAAACTACTAATTTGGATAGGAGATAACTAAAGTGATTATTTTTGTATGGATCTCACTTGGTGAGAGATGTATAAAACATGTATATATAAGGGTAAATTCTAGTTAACCCTACCGAGTTTTACTTAATTGGCAGAAAACCCTACTCAGTTTTTTTCGCAGAAACTCTATCCAACTTTGCTCCGTTAGGCAATAAGACATACTCCGTTAATTTTGGGCTGTAAACTGAAAAAAATGATGACGTGTCAACTTTTCAATGACGAAAACTACCTTTATGCAGTTTTTAAAATTATCCTTATGCCATTTTTGGAATGTTTTTTTGGAAAATTGAGAGATTAGGCGGGAAATTTGTGGGAATTTCAGCAAGTTTTTTATTTTTATTTTTTAATAATTCCTCAATAATTTCTTTAAAATTCCTTTAAAAATTCATTTAATTTCTTAAAAAATTGAACAAAAAAAAAACCCTTCAAAATCCTTCAAAATTATGAAACTATTTTATAAACAGAACTCATAATGCTCATAAACATATTGAACAAAGCTCAAGATGTCTGGAAACAACATAAACAGAGCTCAATATGCATAGGAACAACATAGACATAGCTCATAATATTCACAATCAATATAAACAGAACTCATAATGTTCACAAACAATATAAACAGAGCTCAAGATGCCTGTAAACAACATGAACAGAGCTCATAATGCTCAGAAACAATATAAACAGAACTCAAGATGCCTGAAAACAACATAAACAGAGCTCATAATGCTCACAAAATTCCAAATTCTACTCTCTCACTCAAACGCAAAATCCCAACGCTTCTTCTTCTTCTTTCAACGCTTCTTCCACTACACAAGCCTTTTCTTCTGCTGGGAAAAAACAAAAAAACAAAAAAAAAATCAAAAAAAACAAAACTTCAACAATGTTTTGTATTTGTATCTACATGAATTCAACAATACTAAAGTGAACTCTCACTCTCTAGGCATCTGTATTATTATAAATAAACGTCTTTCAAAGGCATCTAAATATCAACCAAGAAATTATAAACATTTCTAATCATCAACCAACAATAAAGAAACATAAGGCATGTCATCATTTATAAACATAACATATAAGGGAGTATCCAACATAACATAACATATAAAAGAGTATCCAACATAACGTAAGGCATGTCATCATATGTAAGGCATGCCATCATCTATAAACTATAATAACGTAAGGCATGTCATCATATGTAAGGCATGCCATCATCTATAAACTATAATATGATCTTCTTCATCCTCCTCCTCCAAATTCCAATATCACAAACCTTAATCGAAAAACGCTGTTCATTTTTTGTTTTGCATTTTTTGTTTATTTGAGTGCCTTTAGCACAAACCCTAAATCTCATTTGCATTTTGATTAGCTTCAAGCACAATCTTTTCCAAACTCTAACTAATAACAATATTTTTCAATCAATATCTAATATCTCGATCGACATTATTTCTACAAGTCACTAACCTAGTTACCGTACATCTACCTCCAACATAAGCTTCAAGAACAATCTTTTCCAAACTTGACCCCTAACTTGCAACATAACAACATATTCATCTTCGCAGCATCAAGTTCAAGATGTCACTACAAATTACACTTAACAGCATTCCAAATCGGTACCTAAAACCTGGGTGTTATTCCCTAAACACACCTAATAGCGTCAACTATGAGGAATACTCCCAGAATATTCCTATTCTTAAGTTAATGTCTAAAGTATGCATTTTAGCAATTTCTTCCTCTTTTAAATCTACCATATTCTATCCTATATTCCTATCCATCAATGCTTCTTCCCAGTCCCCACCAATTCCTCCTCTCTTTTGGCATTCACCCACCTTCATTCAACATGTTCTCACTTTACAGTAAAAACCAAATATAACCTCCACCCTCTTCATGAAGATTTTAGATGTCACTCGCAGATACCGAGACCGTAGATAACATCGTAGAATTAGCAAAGATTTGGGGTTGCTTTTTGGGAGAACCCTTTTTTAAAATTACATGCGAACATTTTCAGATCATTGCGAAAAAACCATGATTGCTAGATCATCAAAGTCTCAAGGATGTAGTTATCATTTTGATTGCTAATTACTGCCTATATAAAAGAACATAGCACAAAAACCAAAGCCATAACACCATGCAAACTAGGATCACTCATACTAATATAGAAAAATTATCAAAAACTCATCTTTATCAATAAGATTATCAAAAATCTCACATCTGCCATTTGCCCAAAATTCTGAGCTTCCCTTCGATTCAATTCAATTCAATATACTCTGCAAATGCAAAATTCAATTATATGCACACCAAAGTTAATAACTCTGCCACAAGAATCTCACAAAAAATCCTATAAAATCTACAAAAAAAATAAATCCAACTTATATAACAAAACACCTGAAAATCCCACAGATTCCACAGATTCAATCACCAAATGAACTTCACACAAAACACAAATCCAATCAATCTACTGAAAAGTGAAAGCTCTAAAACCGCATGTAATCATCACCATTTCACAACTCAATCTACCAACGACACCAAAACGAACCCTTTTTTGCTATCAAAAATAAAAACTTTAGGGTTTACAATGGAATATACCTGCTTGTTGACCTTGACTCCGAGTGCAGGCCGTTAACCCTTGACGTCGACGTAGTCAGCAAGCTTGTAGGTTCGGAGGTAGGTTGTCAACGTGATATACCATTTCTTCTGAATGGTTGCGCGAAGAGATCACGAGTGAAAGATCAGACCAATTGAGCAAGATAACATCAACATTAACATAATATAGAATTCATAATCTAAAAAAATTGAAATGATACCCTAACAAATAGATTCAATCATACTAGCATGAACACAAAATAAAAGAAAAGGTTAAATTAAATTATTCGAACCCGAAACAAAAGAACAAGTTCTGACATCACCCTGATCCAAATTAATATTGTTGTATCAACTCGTTCAGATTCAACCAATTAACAAACCTACGTATATTAGAGTAGTTACTTCTGTAGAGAAATAAGATAATTAATTTATTGTAGATGAATGATGCAGCTAACAATGTTTCTACATGCTGCAAATGAACATAATTACATACATGACACTCATCACCAATGGTAAGTCAACTCTTCATAGTAATGAAAAGCTTATCAATCTATACAGATATGAAGTTGGATCATTTTCAAAGCAGTTATTTATATCTACAAGCCTAATATATAAAGCAGGACATAATGGTAGCATATGATAGCAGGCAATTACGACCAAAACCCTAAAGATCTGACATTTATCCCAAATCTGCAAAGGATCAGACAAATGCTCCAGATCGAAAATCAATGATCAAAAATTTTCATCGATTATTCATAGAAAAATGAATCAATTTTTTTTTTTCCAAAAAAGAGATATAATTACTATTTCACCATCGCCGACGATGACGAGTTTAAAGCTGGGGTAATCGACAGTTTACTGATTCAGCAGTGCCTAAAATCAATGAATCAAAATCAATCAATCAAGAAGATTGAAATTATGAAACAAAACCCTAACCCCTAAACCTAGAAATCTGAATGGAACGAATCAGAAGAATGATGATATTACCATTAGGGTTTGCGGATTTGGATCGCCGACAAAAAGATGGTTATTTGATTTTGAGGAGGATGAGAGAGACCATTTGGGGGAGGTTTTTTTTTGGATTCAGGGTTTGGGTTATTGGAATTTGCAGGAAGAGAATGAAGATGAAGAATATCGAATTTGAGTTCTAGTTTTACTAGAAGAAGAGAGAAGAAAATGGGTGAATAATTAAGAAACTATGGTTATTTTAGTCATTCAATGCTAAAGTTAACGATGTTAGAAGCTCCTATAGGAAAACAAAGTTTAATAGGGCTATTTACCAAAAAAAAATAGGTATAGTACTCTGCCAAACTTCAAAAACTCAGTAGGATTATCTGAAATTTATCCTATATATAAACAGTGATTTATTTGAAAGTATACCCTATGTGCAAAAAAACCCTATTTTCTCTTTTCTTTTCTCGTTTTAATCTTTTTACATATATATTTTTAGTGGTTTTGGGCTGAGGAGTTGTGAGATACGTAAAGTTTAGCCTATTCGGCTAATGGGTCCAGAATCACTGCATTGATGACATTCGGATTTGCTTATTAGAAGAAAAGGAGAGAAAAGGAAGAAAAAAGGAAGAAAAAAAAGACATTTGGATTTGGCTAATCTTATTTGAGTTTTATTTGAAAAGTAGTAATTAGTAGAGTCGGTATAACTGCTCCTTTTATATATGAATATGAACGTGTGACGACGTGTATATTACTATATTTTTTATGTTAATTAATGGACGTCATCTTCAAAGTTGATATTATTTTCTTACACCATGTGAGTAGATAGATCTCATAGTTTTCTTAATTTTTGTAATTATTAATTATTTTCTTCAATAAGTACTGATTTTTTTTTTTTTTTTTTGCTAGTTTAAGTGCCAGAGCTGAGTACAGGGTTGATGTTCAATTAGTACTCTGCACTCATTATTATGCACCCTTGGGGTTCAATGTCAATGGGTGGAGATTGGAGGTAAACTATACTACATTATTTAATGTGTTAACATTGTCAATGTTGATTAGTGAGAATCTCTGCTTACGATGTTATCTAATGTTGATTATAAAGAAATGATGATAATTCGTTATATTGTTGAAAGGCTGTTTATTTTGTAATCACTTAATACATAATAAAAAAAATTCAAACTACTTAATATTTTATAGGCATGTGAAATATTGCATAATAATTAAAGTAAACCGTTTGGATCGTCAATAGGATGTTCTACAAAAAATTAGAATTACTGAACATGATGAATTAGCTTCTATAAACACGAGGCTCTCTTCGATCTATTATAAATAGTTTTGTTGCTTTCTAAAAGACTTAAATAATTAAGGCAATCGATTGAGGGGAACGGCAATAAAAAATTACCTTTCTCGATATGCATTGTTTTTGTTAGGTTTTGTAAGAAATTAACAATTGGAAATTAGGGTTAATATCTTAGATCTAAGTTACTTGAGATATTCACCATAGGTATCAAGATTGGAATACCTATAATGCTATCACAAGCCAGTATTTATTCCTAAATACTGGTTTGGGTATCGGGTTATAAGCCTACAAACCCGCGTTCCAATATCCAATCAATTGTACATTCATTACACGTGTTACTCATATGCACATGCAATATTTATATAGAGAGAATATACTAATATATCCAACAATCTCCTCCTATATTCTCAATATATAAAGTACAGGATTATCTCATCAATTCAGTATAAAACTGACTGGCTGATAGTAATCCACAAAAGAAAAGCATCATAAAGGTATAGTTTCATAAGAACCAATAGAATTATAAAACTGAATAGTTCTATCAAGACTAAACCAATATAATTAAATAGTTCCAAACCATATACAATTCAGAATAGTTCACAAAGACTAAACCAACTGGAATAATCTGTCATAGTTTCAAAATCAAAAAAAGCAAATAAACTTCAAGAACAAAATATGAGTTTTAAGCTCATGAACACAAGAGTCTTAAACTCAACAGAAGTTTTACCAAGCAAGTGACTAATTTATTCTCAAAAGAAATAAACTGAAACTCTATCCTTGCACACTGCTTTATGTTTACTCCTCCATTTTGAGTAAATCATTATTTTTGAAATCTATGTTGACAGATTCAACTCCTCCATCTTTGCTAGCTTATTGAAAACAAGAATATCAAGAGACACATCTCTAAGAATTCCAACGAATTTTACAAAATATCTAGTTTCACAAAAGAACTTAGTACAATTCATAATTAGCTTAGAAAAATATAACGCAAGCATCACAATCAAGTTTCTTTAACTAAATAAATAACATGAACTTTTATAGTTTCTACACAAGAACCATTCTGTGTTTCATATTAGAATGAGAAAACTGCCATTTCAATCATGGTTTAACATTGAATCATCAAAATTGGAATGAAACATGTATCCATAAAAGACATATCATCAAAATTGGAATGATATTTAAGACAATTTAATCACTGGAAACACATCGACAAGTTTTCATGTTTCGTATTGGAATAATATGATTATTCTAAGTAAATTTCCTAGATATATAATACCATCAAAATTGGAATGACATTATATATTTGTAGAATTTATGTGGAATCATCAAAATTATCTAAAACATGTCAACTGCCTAAAATTGATGCTAAAGTTTGAACTTCACTATGGCACCAATTTGAATCTAAATTTTAAAACAATTAGGATGTCAAAACTTTGACTCAATAGCTTTCAACTCCATTTCCCCCACAGTTTTGATAATTAGATCATTTTCAAGTCTCTTAGCAAGAGCATTAGCCATACTTGTCATAATTGCACTTTATCTATGAGAAAGTTCAACTAGGCTTCTTTCAGCCTTAATATACTCCTCTAACTATTATAAAGTGAGTTATGAGCTACAGTGAATTGTAGCTTGATAGTCGCATAACAGAATTAGAGAGTTACTTAAACTTCTTAATGGATAACTAGCAATAATTTCTTCAATCCACTCAGCCTTTTCCCCTGTAGAGGATTACACATAGAGGTCTGATTTCATGGATGATAGCACAGTGCATGTTTGCTTTTTATTTCCATAACATTTCTGTTTCTCCTAGTATAAACACATACCTTGGATTTAAGGTGATTAACTACCGAAGCGGTGTTTCCAGAACGAACAATATACGGGTGGAGAAGGGGGAGTTAGCAAAGTCTACTAGTTATCGACTTTCACTAAATTCTGAGCATCATAATGCGTCAGATCAGCCATTCATTCGACGAATGACTAGAGTAACACAAAGCAAACTCTTGAATACCACTCAGGTATTTCAATAGCCTCTTAAGGGCACTCAAATGTGTATGGGATTATTAGTGAATCTGCAGATCATACCTACCTCAAAGGCTATGTTTATTCTAGTGCAGATCTTTGTATACATGAGACTGTCAATTCCTTTAGAATGATCTACCTGTCTCATAGTTGCACTATCATTAAGTGTCAACCTTTTATCATAATCATAAGATGTTTCAAAACACACTTTCAATCACTATATCCCCACTTTTAAAACTCATTTTGATTTGATGAGTTTGACTAAGAGTTATCCCTTGCCAACCGAAACTCACCCTTATACCTATGGTGTCCACAATACCTAGGTTTTTCATGTTGAATTCTTTGGATAGCACAATTTTAACTCTATTTGTAATAGAGATGTCACTTCCAAGAACAAGCATATCAACAAACAAGTAAATAATAGCCACTATATTTGACACACCACAAAGTTAAATGCACTGAACTAAATTACTAGATTCATATACTAGGCTCTTTAAGAAATTTGTCAAATTATTTATTCGTCGGCTATACATGTTTTAAGAACATACAATGATTTTACTAAATCTTGTTCACTAAACATATTAGTTCAAAACTTTCCAGTACAAAACTGTTCAGTACAGAACATCAAGTACAAAACTTTTTAAATATCCTTTATAAATGACAAAATTTTCAATAGATGTAAGGGTAAGAGAATACTTATTGTAGTAATATGACAAACATGTGAGTAGATTCCAAATAAATCAACCTCATTTTTCTCAGTCAATCTATTAGCTACTAAAAAGCATTAAAATTGCTATTGAAGAATCAAAATTAAGTTTCTTCTACAAAACCCCACTTACTATAGTTTTAGCCCATTTCGGCAGATAAACTAAATTAAAGTATTATTGTATGACACAAAATCATCTCATTGTCTACTAAAGACTCTTCTTAGCTCATTTGTCATTCAGGTTTTTAAGTGTTAGTAAGGCTGGTTCTTGATTCCAACTGTGGATCATTGAACGTGTCTGTAGGACTAGATTATTTCGTACATTTATCTTTGATGAACACATCCTCAAAGAACTCTGCAATTCTAGATTCTTCTAACACAAATTAGATAGATCCAACACTTGTCCACAGAACTACATTCTGTACTTTCTAAATACACACAAATATTTGTTGTAGGTCCTACTTTAGGCCTTCTAGGGTCATGTACTCTAACAAAAGTATCACAACACAAATTTTCACTTTAAAAAAATTATTTGTATTTCCATGCCATGATTTACAAGGTGTATTCAATTTAAAGTGTAGTAACACATTAGAGATATGATTAACAACACAACATCACTCATAATTATACAAGACAAACAACAATCAATAATATAGAATTCAATATTTCACTTAGTGTTTGATTCTAACTTTTATCAATATCGTTTAACTGTTATAAGTAGAGTGCAGTAGAGATAATGCCAAATGCAAACTTCTCTAAAGTTGTTAAAACATATTCACCAGCTCTATCAAATCTGAATCCTTGATTTTCAGCATTTAACTATAATTTTTAATTCATTAAGAATAGCAAGTGCTTCATTCTTCATATATATGACAGACTTATATTAATCATCTACAAAAGCGATAAAATACTTGTTACCAATAATCGTCTCATCTAGACATAAAGCTACTGAGATCATAAATATCAGAATATATTGACTCAAGAAGTTGTGTGCTCCTAGAGACCATACTAAATGATTTTCTAGTGATCATAATCTGAGCACAACTTTCATATTTGTCATATTTAATGAAGTGTCATTTAGCAGAGTTATGAGTTTTAACAAGAACAAATAATTTAATATATAGTTCATAGTGATTCTAAATTTCAAAACAGCTTGGATGTTAAAGCTTTGACTCAATAGCTTTTAACTCCATTTCTCCCACAGTTTTGATAATTAGATCACATTTCCTCACAAACAATTGAATATATAGTTCTCAAATCCTAGCCAATTATGCTATGTTCAAGAACATAATTAGAACTATTATTATTAATTGTCTCATTTGTTAAACTCAACTTATACATGCAATTGACAATATATACACTTTATAAGAGTTAATACATAATTACTCTATCACATTTTACAAAATTATTTACTTTCTCTAATGGTACTAACAATGTCCACTTGCTCAAACACATTGAGCGAAGAGTTCTTTCCTTTATTCGTTCTTCATCATCTTCATAACGCTAAATGAGGTAATGACTAATATATTATAATTCAATTTTGCACACACAGTACAATGAACGAGAAAGAACAAAACGTAACTAATAGAGTCATATCCTACATTAAGAGATGCTCTTTCCTAAGTTACAGACATTTGTTATACATCTTATACAATTTTTATTTTATTTTTAATTATTAGATAAGCAAATATGTAATCTTACACAAACTGCAAACAGTGGATTTGTCAAAATATCTATACACATAGTATGATAAAACACTTAACAACCCTAAACATGTTAGTTTTCCAAAGCAAGAATAACTATAATCTAAACTCTCAATCATATGTTCAAACGCACAAAATGTTAACACATTCATCACATGAAAATACTAACAAAAATTAGAGTAAATCATACTGACACTTCAAGTTAGAAGTGTTTTCCAAATTCGATGGAGAAGCCTGCGTAGTGCAGACTTTTCATACCGTGATGCAAATCCATCGTCTCCAATACACACAATTTATAAGTAACTTTGAAGTTCCTACATTCATCAAATCGTTAAAGATTAGCCAATTAAACAAATTATTAGCACTATCTAATTCACAACAATTTTATTGGAGATACAGTTTTATAGTCAAAGCCTATAATTTATCAAAATAAATATTTGATGCTTAGCACGTAGCTAAAGCAGTAATTCAAATTTGTGTTTAATTAAATAATGCATAATACGGTTTTGAACTTTAGCACTTTGCAACAAAATTCGAACAAATAATTAAATAAAAATTTAAATTTGGTGAAGAACTTATCTTTAATTTAGATCTGAATTGGAAGTACGCTGCAATAAATCCAGTCTTCTCCCCAAATACGGAATACAAAATAATACCCAATGAATTGTCTCCACTAGTTAGATCTTGATTTGATTCCTTTTGGCTGGATCTAGATATGATCCAACAGTCCAAACACCAAATAGCAAATCTCTAACTAATAGAGTAGCTGTTGGACTGGATCCGAATTTGGATCTGCTCCAACAGTCCAAATACCAAGCACCAAAAAACGTCCAATAAAAAATTGGATCTGAGTTGAAAGTTTAGCAACCATGATCTCCTCCTGTGCCCAAACACAGAACACCAAAAACCCATCCAATAAGAAAATGAAAGGTTGATTTGGATCAGGATCTTCTTCAAAAATTCCTGCTGGATCACGATAGATCCGTTGCCCCTCATGAAGTCCTTATCCTATTCTCTTCTCAGATCTGGAAAGAGACCTGCTAGATCACGATAGATCCACTGCCCCCGCAAGAACTCCTTATCCTATTTTCTTCTCAGATCTGAAAGAGATGAAATGGCAGTGTTGACTGCATCGGCCAGGCCCATGTGCGGCTGTAACACCCCGCAAAATTGGAAATGACAATTTTGTCCTCGTGTGTTACACACGTATATTTTGTAATGTGTTTTCACTATGCATTTTAATTACCGACTATTTATATATTTTCCGTATTGATTTTTACACTATTTTGAGTCAATAAAAATATAACATTTCAATCTCTGAATTGTACATGCTTTTTATGTGTTTTTGATGCACGTATCAATTACGTATTTTTTTATCACTAAGTGTGATATTTCTATGTGTATTGATTATTTATTTTATGTGTTCGAACTCGTTTTATAAAACGGAAATTCATTTTCCCCTATTTTTGATTAAAATGCATTTTTTGATTTTTTGCACGTATGATGCACGTGAAAATTTTTATTCTCAATTTGTTGTTCTCATTTACTAATTTTTAGCATGCATAAAATTTTAATTAGCCTTCCTTTGATCCATGAACCTATAGATTAAAATCTAACCCATTAGGAGAGGAGCCCACTAGATAACTAAATTAATTAATTAAAAATGAGCTCATGTAGCAAGCCCACTAATAAAATCACATTTTTAGTTAAACATGCACTATTACATGACAAGTTACAAACTATAGTACATATTTAGAGTTATAGAAATGTGTTCATATTTGTTTGTGCCTGTGTGCATGCACACACAAATATATTTGGACCATTTTTTTGGGCAAGATGAGAGAGTTAAGGCTTGTAGGAGTGGGGAGATGAGAGGTTGGGAGTTGTGGGAGTTGGGGAAATTGGAAGAGTTGCTAGGAGGAGAAGCCATTGCTAGGAGAGGAAGCTTTGCTAGGAGCAAGGAAGTGCTTGTGGAGCTAGGAGCTAGAAGGAGTCCTTTTCTTTAGTAGTTTTCATTCTCCAATTAAGGTGGGTGTTCTCCTACTTTCAAATTTTAGAACTATGCATGCTAGTAAAAATAAATGAGTATATTATTTTGATATGATGAAGTAGAACAAATCTATACATTGGTTGTAATGAAAGATGCTATGTTAGTATATAAATCAACATTATGTTAGTGGGTGATCTCTTTCCTTTCTAAAGTCGGATTTGCATGCTAATTAATTTAAATTGAGTGGTATAAATTGAATGTGATATAAGTAGAATTCATGCTAGCATAATGTGTAATGTTCATGTTGAGAATTAGTAAACAAATTGTTACCATGTTATTTTAAAAAGAGAGTTCAAATAAAGAATTGATTATATGAATCATGTTAAAAATGTTTGAAAATTTGTATGTTTTGTTGAATGTGTGATTTTATTTTAGAACTTGGTAAAGAATGGCATATTTCGACATGATGATTAAGAAAGAAAAGAATGGAGAAAAATATAACTTTTTATGTCGACATAGGCTGGAAAAAAAACAATTTTTGCTTGAATGAAATCTTTTGAGATATTCATGATTGATTAAGAGACATGCTTGTTTTATTCACAAATTGTAACTAGTATAATAGAGTATATGAACTAGTTTTACTAAACATGATTTTAGTTTCGAGGTTTGGGGAAAGATGAAAATTTGTATGCAAAAAGAAAGAAAAATTATTTTTAAATATATTTCTTAAATTAAGTTGTTGCTTAGCATTTTTTTATCTCAGTCAAAAAAATAGAAAATTTGTTATTAACAAGTTTGTTTAAAAGAATTAAATTCAGATTATTATAAAATCATATTATTATAACTCTTAAATAGAAAATATACTTGGACTTACTGGTTAGCCAGTGCAATATAGAGCATTGTAGAAAGAGATCCTGGGTTCGAAACTTGATAGTTACATTCATTTTGTTTTTTTTTAAAATACCAAAACTGAAACTTGTTTTAAGTACATTTCGGCATACAAATTTGACACAAGTCTACAAAGGACTTTTGGCTAGTGGGTTTGCTTTGGGCGCTGTCATGTGTGCTCACGGGTTTGAAACCCCACAATCACACCTTTTAATTTTTTTGGGGGTGTTTTAATTGATTTAATGAGTTAAAATGTAATTAAAAAATTGGAGAAAATCCTAGTGTTTATAAAATGTGATGGAGAATTTATTAAAATTGTTTTAAAGATTTTCTATGTATACTTGAGAAGTAAAAGAGCTTTTGAGATAGAATGAGATTTGTTCTCAAGTTAATTATTTTGAGAAACTAAAAAGGAGCAATATGAAAAATGAAAAATGAGTTTTTGACAAGAATAAATTATTAATAAAAATGAGATTTGTTGGTAGAATCCATATGAATGAATTTCTCTTGATGTGATTATTCACTTATGCAAATTAAGAGTACTTGATATATGTTGAAATATGAATTTGTTATTTTGTACTTAAGTTATTAAAGAGATTGATGATGGATGAAAATTTGTTTATGAAAAGGAATTATTGTTATTAAGAAATCATAAAAAGTATTAAAATAAGATTTGAGACACTTATGAATAAGTTGAAGATAGAATAATCTAAGTTTAAGATATGGATATTGAAGGGTATGTGTACCCATGTTTCTTGTACATGAAAGTTTATGATTAAGAATTAGTAAGACCTCGGTTATCGGCAATATTGAATGAAAGATTTTTCTGATTTGATTTTGAGATATTGCAGTTGGGCGATCTCGTATTTTGTGAACAAGTCCGGAAAGAGGTAAAACTGATTCTAGGAATGATAACACATTCATGTCTTAAGCTGAATAAATAGGCACATAAGTGAAGATGTAGTAAACATGGGTAAACGTAAGTGGGTTGCCTCTATATAGTCGGGCGGTGGGTTGGCTGCGGCGATTCACCGGGACTATAGACCCAGTCGGCGGACTGAGGTTGCTCTATGGGAAACGGGTTTTATATTTTTAAATATGGGATTATGAGGACGGGTCAGCGGTGGATTCCGAGATCTTGAGTAATCGGGCGGATAGTTTTTGTTTTGCCGTACTCCAATGTATATGCATATACCGGGGCTAGATGGGCACTTACGGGATGATTCGCACGATGTGGGATCTATTATAACAGTCAGCGGTGGACTCCGGGACTAGAATTCATATTCGTGGAATGATTTAAATCTTGTCTTATTACTGGGTAGTTTCATGGCGAGGGATAGAACCCCATCAAAGGTTGTAGTTTCCGTCCTGAAATTGTGTGTGTCGGGCAACCATCTTCTATGACCCATGTAGCAGAACTTTTTCCCATTATATAGCCATCTTGAAGTAGTTTTATCAGCACAACAAGGACATGCATTACGCCCTTTGGTGCTATAACCGGATAAATTTGCATACGCAGGAAAATCATTGATTGTCCAAGTCAATGCAACTCGAAGACGGAATGATTTCTTCGTTGTTATATCATATGTTGGAACACCCTCCCACAACTGTTGCAGCTCATCTATTAAAGGCTGGAGATAGACATCTATATCATTTCCAGGGCTTTTTCGGTCCAGGAACTATTGTGGACAAAATAAATGATGATGGCTTCATACACTTCCAAGGCGGTAGATTATACGGTATCAACACTACAGGCCATATGCTGTATGTACTACTCGTTTGCCGGAATGGATTAAAACCATCACTGGCTAATCCAAGTCGCACGTTGCGAGTATCTTCAGCAAAATCAGGATATCTTTCATCAAAACTTTTCCATGCAGCAGAATCCGCCGGATGTCTGAGAATTCCATCATTCTTTCGCCCTTCAGCATGCCATCTCATATCAGAAGAAGTCTTAGATGACATAAACAACCTTTGTAGCCTAGGAATCAAAGGAAAGTAGCGCATCTGTTTTGCTGGCTTCTTTTTCCGCCTTGATTTAACTATACCACTTGCATCTTGTTCTTCATTCGGAACACCTTTCCATTTTGAAGTACCACAAATTTCACAGTTCTCCAGACTCTCCTTATCCCCCCTAAATAACATACAATCATATCGACATGCAACTATCTTCTCATACCCCAGATCAAAATATTTAAGGAATTGTTTTATTCCATATGCTGAATTTGGGAGACAAATTTCAGGAAATGCTTCATTCAACAATTTAAGTAACATTGTAAAGGATTTGGCAGACCAACTATTCAAACATTTGATCTGAAATAACCTCACGATGAATGAGAACTTCGAAAATTTGGTGCAATCATGATACAAGGGTGTACTAGCATCCTCCAACAACTTACTGAATGCTTCAAATTCTTTGTTAAATTCAGAGTTTTGCCTACCCTCCTCCACTTCACCCTCGTCCCCATCAGTGTGCGAAGTTTCGGTCGGTTCATCATGGACTTGAGTTGTTGAACTATTTGTGTGCATTGGATTGTTGTGAATCCCAAAAGCATCCCGCACCAGATTTTGCATCTCATCGGCAAGACTATCGTCGTCATTCACTAAGGGTTCATTTTCCTCTTCCAACAATTCTTGTCCAACCGGAATCGATGTGTCACGCTCTCCATGGCAGAACCACAGTGTGTACCCTTGCAGAAAACCATTAATCACCAAATGTGTTTGTACTTCGTAGCATGGAAGCAAATGACAGTTTACGCATCGGCGATATGGACAAAGGATAAAGTTGGGATCACGAGAATGTTGCTTGGCAAAGATAATGAAATCTCTAACACCATCTCGATACTCTTTGCATAATCGTGACTTACTCATCCAACTTTTATCCATTTCAATAATATCACTCAATCTGAAAATTAAATTAAATTTCACTTGGTCAATATGAAGGTTTGGTATGCTTTTGAAAACAATCAAATTCATACTTCGCATTGTAGGTGTGATAGTGAACTAAGAGGGAAATAGAAACTGACATAGATGTAATACAAAACTTGATCTGAGTGTTCATCCTAAAACTTTGTTCTACATTAGTTTTTGTAGTCTTGCAATTAGTTCTTTTCTAGTCCAGGATGATTAGCAGTTCATGTGACTTGTGCCTGTATCATCTACTCAAGATCAGTGGGGTGATGTTACTTAAAGCCAAGAATATAATATAGCAATTTAAAACTAATAATCCAATAATTCAAGTAATAATAAAGAAACACCAAAATGTGAAGCAATTGAAGTAAAAGAGTCTCATAGTCAAAAGCAAACTATGAAACAAGAAAGGTTAAATATGGCGATCATAGTCCCCACTGCGAAAGCAGAAACAATGCCCTTGGTTCCCCAGTCATCATATCTAGCTTACTTTTCACTTCATCTTTTATTAACAACATCAAAGGTTTATTTGCTATTAAATAAATAAGGCTATGAATTAGATAAGTTTTCTTGTATAACGTAATGGAGTATGAATTCTCTCCACATAGATATGAATGAAAATTAAATTAACTGTAGAAATACTCATGAATGCACAAAGAGCTACATCATGCTCAAAACTGACCTTCAAACTTCCAAAGAATGCAGGTTAGTATCAGAAGTCTACACAACCAAAATTAATCCGACGTGGTATCTCTTACTCGGAGTGATGAATACCTGCACACATCTGTTAGATAACAAAAGGGATTAATCACTGTCATGTTATTCAATACCATAAAACAACAAAATTCAACGAATGGCTCAACAAAAATCTACACCATTAACCAACAAAATTCAAGATCCAAACCAACAAAAAAAATCCACACCATAGTGGCAGATTGCATAGTAACTAACTCACCATCTTCACCGATCCAACAGCGGCGGCGACGAGATCCAACGGCGTCAAGCGGCAGATTGAGAACGAAATCGAAATCGAAATCGAAATCGAAATCGAAGAACGAAGTGGAGATTGAGAACGAAATCGAAATCGAAATCGAAGAACGAAGTGGAGATTGTGAACGAAATCGAAATCGAAGTGGAGATTGAGAACGAAGTGGAGATTGAGAACGAAATTGAAATCGAAGAAGAAGGAAATAAGGGGCGAACGAAATCGAAGAAGAAGGAAATAAGGGGCGAACGAAATCGAAGAAGAAGGAAAAAAGATTTAGGGTTTTGGGAGAAAGGCGCGGATGGGAAATTTTAGGGCGCGACTAATTTGGGGCGAACGAAAAAAGAGAGAAGGAAGTGGGGAATATAGTGCGTGGGTAGGGGGGTTTTCCCCGGCGTTTTCCAGCGCCGGGGATACCTAGAATGGCCGGCGCATTAATAATAAGCGCCGGGTAATGCCCCGGCGAAAATCCAAAGCGCCGGGGATTTTACGCCATATATTCTTATTTATTTTGTAGTGCTGAAGCTTATGCAATGAGATTAGGGATTCTCCTAGCCTATCATTTTCGAAATCAACTTGTCAAATTGGTCAATGATTCGTCAATAAGATCAATAATAGAGATTTGGTTCCACCTTGGAGGATTAGGCATAATTGCCACAACCTGCTTGAGAACGTCCCCTTGACAGTCACTTATTATGGAAAGCACGCGTTCAGTAAATCTGCTCACGACTTAGTTAAGGTTTGCATTCAACAAAATCTATTTGGTTATTGGGACTAGTATTTTTCAGCACGTTTTTATAAGAGTTTGAGAATTTTTCACGTACGATATATGTGTTAAAAATAATTTTGGAGTGAGACGTGCGTTGCACGTAATTTGGAAAAATATTTTGAAGAAAAGCTACAATTTGTACTTGCAATCAGGGCCGGCCGTCTCAGCCCCCCGAATTTTTTTACAAGTTTTAGGGGCTCCCAAATTTGTATTTCCCTTATAAATATAGACACGTATTTTGCGTGTAAAAAAAAATATATTGTTATTAGAGGCCCCAAAAATAATTATTTGGGCCTTTCGCCTCGGGCCCCCGGAACTCAGGGCCTGCCCTGCGTGCAATGCACGTGTTTATAAGTAAAATTTGAGTTGTACGTGTAATATATGTGTATATTTGGTGTTAAAAAAATATTATAAAATTATTTTGCACATGCGTTGCACGTTTTAAATAGGTGATTTTCTTTATTTGTTTATTTTTATTGTAATTAATTGGAGAGTTTGAGTTGCACGTGCAACGCACGAGTTTGTATGTTGGTAAATGACAACCCCAACTCTTCTATTATAATATTAGAGATTAGATAATAGAGATATTAGAGATGTAATTTCTCTTTCTACTTCTATTTAGAATGTTTTGGTACATGAAAGTAGGAGACGCTTTTGTAAATATAAGGCTTGCTTGATCTGGATAGTAAATAACTTTTTAGTTTTGGTTTTTTAGTTTTAGTTTTAGTTTTTTTTGAATTAGATAATTAAGTGATTACCTAATCACCTAAATATAAGAGCAGTGGTAATTAAATAATTATACAATTCATATTATTATAAAGATCTTATCCTCTTTTATTAATAGTCGACATGCATACTTACTGTTCATAGTAAAATAAAATAAGAAAATAAAATGTCCCTCTTATGTGTAAGTTCTAGATCCCTACTATATGTATAGTGAATAAATATGTACATTCAAGACAACCAGACAACCATATGTAGAAGATATATTTGAGGGTATACTGAGGTAATTAAAGATATATATGAAGGGATAAAGACCACAATTAGAACAACCACAGGAGATACTAGTAATTTTCTTGTTTCAGTAGGTTTACACCAAAGTTCGGCTTTAAGCCCCTGCCCCTACCTCTTTGCTTTGGTTATTGATGAATTGACGCGAGGAATACAAGATGAGGTGCTTTGGTGTATACTTTTTGTCGATGACGTCGTCTTAGTTGACGAGGCTAGAGCAGGAATCAATGCTAAATTAGAATTATGGAGAGAAACTTTGAAAGCTAGAGGCTTTAGAATAAACAGAACTAAAACAGAGTATGTAGAGTATAATTTTAGTGATATTCGGAACACAAATGAATTGTAGTGAAGTTGATGGTTAAGAGATACCTAAGAGAGACCGCTTTCGATAGTTAGGCTCGATTATACAAAGAGATGGAGAGATTTGTGAAGATGTTATACATAGGATCCAAGCAGGGTGACATAAGTGGAGAAGTGTCAGTGGCGTTTTGCGTGGCTAACGTATTTCTTTGAAGTTGAAGGAAAAATTTTATAGAATGGCTGTTAGACCATCAATGATGTATGGAGCAGAGTGTTGAGTAACAAAGAAACAATATTTCTAAAAAAATCAGTGTAGCGGAGTTGAGGATGCTAAGATAGATGTGTGGTAAACCAGGAATGATAGAATTAGAAATGAGCATATATGAGACATGATCAAGGTAGCTCATATCCAAGATAAATTAGGAGAGAATCACCTAAAGTGGTTTCGTCATGTTACACGTAGACCTACTAGTGTCCCCGTTAGAAAGAGTAATTTGATAAGTACTGAGGGTAGAGTTAGGGGTAGGAGAAGACCTAAACTTATTTTGGTGGAAACGATGAGAAAAGATATAATAGCTTGTAGCCTCACAGAAGATATTCCACTAAACTGAGCAGAATGAAAAATTAGGATTCATGTAGTCGACCTGAACTATTTGGGAAAAATGTTTTGTTGTTGTTGTTCTATCCACTTTGTTGGTTGAGTCTTGTCTCATTAGTTTGGTTTCAAAACAGATTCTCTTGGATTTGACTGACAAGGAAAGAAATTTTACTGATATCGAGTTTGCCAAACTAGTACATGCACTGAATTACGAAAAAATTCTAAAATTTCAGTGCAATTATTCTCTGAAATAAAAGTTCAAGGCTTCCAGCTGGATTGTGCAACCCTTTCATCTTTGATGCTTTGTTGCGCACAAAAAGGCCTCTTCACGCTCAGGCTTTATGGGGTGTGATTATAAACAGTTCATGTGAACTTTGCACCAAAACAATAAAAGACATGGGTTGTGCAATGGTGGATGAATTCAATGAGATAGATAGAGTACTACATGAATCAGTATCTAGGCAATTTGGTTCCAAGTCAGAGATTTATGAACTGGCTATCTCTTGCTTTGGGAAGGCAGGACAACTTCAGATGATGGAGACAACAATTAAAGACATGTTTTCTAGAGGTCTGAAGGTCGGTTCGCAAGCCTGGCCCCCACCTTGAGGCTGGTGAGTCGGCCGCATCAGGCCCCCGGATTTTTTTCAATTTAAGGCCCCCTAAATTTGTATTCCCCTTATAAATATAGGCACGTATTTTACGCGTAAAAAAATTATATTGTTATTAGGGGCCCCCAAATATAGTTATTTGGGTCTTTCGCCTCGGGCCCCCGGGAACTCGGGGCCGGCCCTGACAGTTCGTCTATAGGTAATGCTTTTGTAGGGTATTATAGTACTAGATTTGCTCGTGGCCACGTGCCTATGGCACATTTTCGGAACGATACAGCATATGAAATGTCTTGTAAATAGTAAATCAACAATTATGTAGCTGAAGTTTGAATTGTATGACAATAATTAGTTGTAAATAAAAGTCCATGTTTCCATTAGTATATGGTGAAAAACATTATAAATTGGGGTATAAAAGTCCATGTTTTCATATATACTAAATTTGCCCGGACCTATGTATGATTAGTTGCCACCCCATAGCTTTCATAGCAAGCAGGGTGGGCTCGGCGCTCGACAGTGACCTTGAGCCACCACCTAGCTTTCATACAAGCTATGAGGCTCGACTCTCGGTAGTGACCTCGAGCCTGTAACACCCCGTAATTTGATATATATACTCGACTCTCGGTAGTGACCTCGAGCCTGTAACACCCCGTAATTTGATATATATATATATATATATATATATATATATATATATATATATATATATATATATAATGCATGATGGCAGATTGGTAATATAATAAAAATGAATGGAGGATAGGGGGTCCTATGGGTTGAAGAGCAGTTCAGCTTTTGGTGATGACGCGCTGACATCATCGCGTGGGGGCCACTCGGGTGAGATGAAAAACAGGGGAGCTGCTTCCTTCTCTCCTTGATGACGTGGACGGATGGGCCCCACAGGGGCTGCTGTCTTCTCACGGAAGAGGAGAGGAGAGAGAGAGAGAGTATAGTAGATTTGTCCCACATCGGTAATTGAACAAAAATAATTAAATATAAATACTATTGTCTATAATCAAGAGTCACCAATTCAGTTAACCACCTTTTGAGAAGTAGCCTATGGTGGGCAAGTTGTACTATACTATAAATCATTTGTCTTTTAAATTGTATAAATTGTCGACTTTCGACACTGAGTACGGGGCATGTCTATAGAAACAGTCGGGCGGTGGATTCCGAGACTGTGGTGAACCCTCAATTAAATTCGGAATTGTTATTGATCGGGCGGTAGATTCCGGGATCATGATTAGTCGGGCAGATAGGAAGGCAGCTCAATTAAATCTGGGATTATGATTTATCGAGCGGTGGATTCCGAGATCATGAATAATTGGGCGGATAAAAGAGCAGATGCTCCACAACGGCTAGAAAGTAGATCCTGCACTAGATTGTGCATGCCCCGTACTTAGCGAGGACACTGATTTATGAAGGAGGGTGTGTGTAATATCCCATAATTTGAAATATATATAATAATAATAATAATAATAATAATAATAATAATAATGCATGATGGCAGTTTGGTAATATAATGAAAATGAATGGATGATAGGGGGTCCCACGTGTTGAAGAGCAGTTCTCAGCTCTTGGTGATGACGCGCTGACGTCATCATGTAGGGGCCACCCTTGTAAGATGAAAAACAGGGGAGCTGCTGCCTTCTCTCCATGATGACGTGGATGGATGGGCCCCACAGGGGCTGTTGTCTTCTCAAGGAAGAGGAGAGGAGAGAGAGAGTAGAGTAGATTTGTCCCACATCGGTAATTAAACAAAAATAATTAAATATAAATACTATTGCCTATGATCAAGAGTCACCAATTCGGTTAACTACCTTTTGAGAGGCAGTCTGTGGTGGACAGTTGTAATATAATATAAATAATTTGTCTTCTAATTTGTATAAATTGTCCGAGCTCGGGGCAGGGGTGTTACAGAGCCACCCCCTAGCTTTTGCAGCAAGCATGGGGCTCAACGCTCGGCAGTGACCTCGAGCCACCCTCTAGCTTTCACAGTAAGCAGGGTGGGCTCGACTCGGCAGTGACCTCGAGCCACCACCTTGCTTTCACACAATCTATGGGGCTCGACACTCAATAGGGACCTCAAGTTACCCCTAGCTTTCGCAGCAAGCAGGGGGCTCGACGCTCGGCAGTGACCTCGAGCCACCCCCTAGCTTTCACAGTAAGTAGGGTGGGCTCGACGCTCAGCAGTGACCTCGAGCCACCCCTAGCTTTCGCAGCTAGCAGGGGGCTCGATGCTCGGTAGTGACCTCGGGCCACCACATTGTAACACCCCGCAAAATAAAATGATTTATTTTGCATTATTAAATAATATTAAATTGGTAAAGTTTGACTATTTTAACTATTTTCGTGAAATTGCAACTTTGCACGTGCAACACACGTGCAAAGTTAGAAAATTTTGAATTCTTAAAATTTTATGTTTAATGATTTATTTTCCTCATTTATTTATGATATTTTAATTTTCAGACTTATTTGAATTAATTGGGCTATTTTATGACTTTGTCAATTTTACACGTGCAAATATTTTTTGGGGGTGCAAATATCCAATTTTAATATTCTGAATAAATTCTCCTATTTATAATGGACTATATCCTAAATTTTGGAATTTTTCTGAATGAAGAAACTATTTTTGTAAATACTTCGAGAGAGAGGAGCTTTTATGTAAAAAGCCGATTGGATCTCAGACAAATAATGAAAATCCGTTTTTGCTGCTTTTTGGGCTGGCCAAGATCAATATTAAAGATTATATTTATTTAAAATTTATTTAGAGTTGATTTGGTAAAGATTTAAACAAATGTGGTATTTTTGCAAATATGCAATTTAAGTTGAACCTTGTGCAAATATTTTTCTTGGAAACTAAAATTCAGAAATTTTGTTTGGAAAATCTTATATTTGTTAGTAGGTATTATTTATGAATTTTCTGGATTTTTCTGATATTTATTCGACATATTTGCAAATATTACAATGAGATAGACTTTTGTGCAAAATTGCCACTTAGGGGGGTACAAATCCAATTTTTTTTAATTTCTGGGCTATACTTGATGGCTGGATAACTCAGTTGTAAAGGGATTTAGTTTTATTTTAATTTATTTAACTTATTTAACTAATTTATTAAAGAAAGGTCTATATACTTAAAGGAATAATTTGTCGAGGGATGTTGCCATATAACTTGTAAAACCCTAAAAACCTAGATTTCGGCCTATTAAAGAGCCACTACAGTCGTCCCCCTCCTCAGCAAAAACAAAGTATTATTTTTCTATTGGTTTTCTTGGAGTTTTGAAGCAAGATCTTGGATTTTTGCGAAAGGAATGACTTTTCTTATTCTCTTTATTATTTCGGTTGATTCTTCAATAAGGTAAGTGACATATGTTTGATTTCTTATTGTTCTATGCATGTTGTATGTGATGATTGTCTATTAGCAAGTATGTTAGGGGATTGTATGATGATGAATTGTATTATTGAAAGATGAATGAATAAAAATTGAATCTTTACGTGTAAACTATGCTATTGATGATTAAAATTACATGTAGATGGCTTGAGAACGTTAAAGAACCTAATAGAAATCATGGGGATGTTGTTTTCCTTCACATGCTTGCTGATTTGATTATTTATGATGAGTGATATGAGATATAGTACATATAGATGAATAAAAGGGAGCCTTCACTGTGTATACATATGCATACTTACTGTTTTGAGATTTTGATGATGAAAATGTGATTAAAAACATGTTGTTTTCACATATATTCATGAGTAAACAAGTTGTGGAAGGATTTTTGAATCAAAAAGATCAAATTTTGAAGTAATGAATAGGGGTTTGACTTCGGGTCTGTAGATGTGCAGGCCGAAATTGAATTTTGATGTTTTGTGAAGTTTTCAATTGAGATCTGATTTGTTTTGATACTAAGATTGATTTGAACAATACACTACTTTTGATGAATTCTTAATGTTTTACTAATGCTTAAACACACGTATATACACTTATACACTTATATTATCTGTTTTGAAGAGTTTTGTGAAAAATTACTCTTTTGTGATCTTGATGTGATTTCGATTAGTTTTATAAACTTCTATACGTTATACAAATTTTATTTGATCATCTTAGGATTTTTTTTTTTTTGTAGATTTGTGATTTTACAAAGTATAATTGAAGTATTAGTAAAAAAGTGCATGAAATTTAAAGATGCTGTATGGGCTGTTTTTTTTGACGTGAAGGTCGACTATCCATTTTTTGAACTAAAATGTCGGTCGACTGTCATGTCGGTCGACTGTGGCTTGTGAAGGTCGATCGACATCATTGTTATGGCTATTTTGTTGAAGTTTTCTTCATTTTTCTTGAACGATTATTTCTTCGAACTTATGGATTATTGATCTACTGTTTTAGATGATGTTTTTACTACAGATTACAGTATTTTAGAGAGATTTATATTTTGATTATGATAGAATTTAAATTGTATTTCTATAATTTTATAAAGTAAAATATATATGGTTTTTGAAAAAATTGATATTTTGTGACTTTCTATGACTTCAAATCATGATTCTCAGTTATTAAATGGATTTAATACTTTATTTCAATTCTGAAAATTTGTGAGTATACCGAATGTATTTGGTTTTGTTGATTTGATAAGTTCTTATTGATATAAACGTTTTGACGATGAAATGAAAAGTTTTATTGAAAGTTTTGGTGTTGATATTCGATTTGTGAATCTTTAGGAGTTGAGTGGGAGTCCTGTAAACCGGCAGATGAGATTTTGTGGATTTTGACCAGTTTGGTCTTGGGGTTGTTGTTTGTGGAATTAAGTCCGGCAGGATACACTAACTCTAGAGAGGGGAAAAATTGTGTTTTAATAATAATCAACTTAAAGACATGCACTAGTGAAGATGTGATAGAACTTGGGAAACGTAAGTATATGCTTTAGGCGTCTAGTCCAACGGATGCGTTCCAGGACTGTGTGTTGTTCTGTCTCGAAAGGACATTTGGTATGTTCGTGTATCGAGTGTTTGAAGGCCTATTCACGGAGCATACAGGTGCATTCGCGTGACGAGGGTCAGCGGGCCTATTCAAGAGATGTACTCTAGTGTATCAGCATGTCGAGGGTCTCGCAAACCTATTCATGGGGTACATGTCAGGGAGGTGATTTTTCCTGGGGGTCAGAGCTATTCTTACAGGATGCTTGCGCGTCAAGGATTGTGATGCCTATTCGCAGAGTATTCTAGATCTTGTTTCTATCACAGTAGTAGGATTAGTTGCATAACGATTGAACCATATAAAGTGGAGAACGATAAGGACTTGCATCGAATCTATGTAGTATGGAATGCATAGAATTCGACAAGTATGCATTAGAGAGTCATCATATTGCATTTGTGTTTTCTTGACTTGGTTTTATGCATGATGTTTTTCTATTTTCCTACACTTGAGTGTGCTATACCCAATTACAAATTTCTCCCTCTCTCGCTCCAAACAAATTAAACCAATGTGCAAAAAACCCAGAAGAAGAGTAATTATTCCATAATCTATATTGATGCTATAATCAAGCTCTAAATAAGCTCAATAAGAGCTTAATTTTAAGCATGGATTGGGCTTGTTTAGGACATATTTGAGCTAGTTTACATCTTAAAGACAAGCTCAAATCAAAGTTTTATACAAACAAGCTTGCCAACTCAAATGAACCAAGCTTCAAACAAACATATGAACGAGCCAAGCTTGAACAATCTTTTGCTTAACAAGTTCGAGCCAAGTTTGAACAAGATTTTTATATACAAGAGCTAAGCAAGGCTTGTGTCGTGTTCGGCCCGATTAATAACCCTAGATGTCAGTAAATCCTTATCTTGCAATGGGAACATTAAAAATCCTTATCTGTACTTTGTACTTTGGCCCAGTACTCTGATTTGTTTCGTTAAACTCTTATTAATGAAACAGGGTGGCCAGATTCCACCTTTTCCCTAAAAAAAACATTAAAAATTAAAAATTAACAATAAAACAGTAGAGAAAAAAAAACACAAACAATAATACGGCCCAGCCCATTATGGCCCGGCTCATATAGGCCCAATACAGTCGTGGTAACAAGATCAGACCCCAATTCCCCAATCTCCTCCACAAACACTGGCAGTGTGGCACGAAATTTGACACCGCAGCACTTTCACTGAACATTCGATTCGAGAAAGAAGAAGAAATCGAGAGCGAGGGAGATGATGAGGTTGAGCGTCCAATCCATGCCGCTGTTACGGTCGTCGTCGTCGTCCTCCCTTTTCTTCTTCTGCCGCCACGTGCCTTCTTCTCCTCCAGTTCTGCTCCGCTATTCAGTCGTAAAACCCTTATCGATTGGAGGAGCAAAACCATCATTATCAACATCGCAGATATCGATATCAAGATCGAGCTGGAAATTTAAAGGCGGCGTCGGTTCGGTGCGTGCGTCTCATCAGGTCTCTGATGCGGGTTCTATTGACTCCCCTATGATGCAGGCCATGGAGAACAAGGTCCTAATTCTCTCTTTATACCTTTTTTTTCCTCTTTAATTGTTGGTTTTGATGATTGAGAATAGTTGTAGTTTGATCGACTTGGAGTGTGTTGGAATTGATAGCTATTCGTATATTAATGTTGACATGTTTTATACTTTTATACAATTGTACCGGTGATTGATCATACTGATTGATAGAGTAACCACTAAGCCATTGTAGGCTTCGTTTGGATACGAAGGTATATACCAGTGGATAATTTTAAGTGGAGGTAGATGAATGCAATGTATATGTTGAATACTTTTATATATATATATATATATATTGTTTGGGTCGTATTGGAGTTAAAATATCTAGAATTATCTTAAGGATAAACAGCGAAATTCCCGTACGAGATGTTGGCCAAATGCAAAACCCTCTCACCTATTAGTCGATGCAAAACGCACTTTTAAATATATTTTAAAAAAGTTTGGTGAGGAAAATAGGGTTTTTTTGGGTGTGTGTGTGTGTTATAAGGTATCATGCGAGTGACACATTCGTAATTAGGAGAAGTTAATTATTTTTTTTTGGAAAAAAAAGGATTAGGGAGTGATTTTCGCGTTTGGCCAACATTTGATACGGGTTTTTATCACTTGTGAATTGTGATGCATTTAATCCCATGGTCTGGCCATTTTCTTCAGGAAGATTAGTTGTCCTTGATCGCAATAACTCCAATAAATTGTTTGTTTCATCCCTGCAACCTCCATTGTCAAGATTAAGAATCATTCAATCATATTAGGATAAAGATTAAAGAATTCACAAAATGATTTAAATTACAAGCACCAAAGTTCCAACTTCACAAAAAGATTTAGACTACAAGCAAAAATAGAGAAATGTAACTTTTAAAAGGTTAATATATTAATATTTAAAAAATAAAAACAAAACGCCTAGGCGCCGCTTAGGCGCCGCCTAGGCGTCCTAGGCGGTAGGCGGTCCTTGGCCGAACCGCCACCGCCTGACACCGTTTACAACCTTGGGTTTTTCGGTATTTAACCTTATCTTAACTTTGAAGTGAGATTGTTGAAGGTAACTTAACTACAAAATATAATCCAAATGGATTAAAGTTCAGATAAGGTGCAGTATTCAAGTCACCTCCATGAAACTCGACTTACCTTACCTAACAGTTTGTATCTAAACAGGGCCTTAGTTGTAAAGTTGTTGATTTATCTTTACTGTTATAACTCGAGAGTTGGGGTTGTAGCTGTGTGTAAAATTGGTTGTGGCCTTGTTCTTTGTGTGCTTAGCATCTCTATATTAGTCATATTTGTTGGAAAAGTCAAGTGGTTCTAGTCTCCAGTAGTTGTCCTGGTCTTTAGGAAAGTTATTTTCTGCTATCCTATTTTGTTGCTGTACATGGCCTACTTTGGCCTAGTCTTTAGGAGTAAGTTTGAGTCTGTTGCATTTTGTTATCAAGTCTCACATTTGTTAGTAGTTGAGCACTTTCTTAGGACTTAGTGGGTAGTGTATGCATGGTCCTATTTTCATGTTGCAGCAGTTCCTATTTTCTTGGTCTTATCCTTCTGTTTATGAACCTATTTAAAGGCTGTTTTGGTTTATCAATAAAGAGGGTGCAGATTAGTACGTTCTGATTTCCTAGCTCTTATTGTGTGTTCAAGTACTCTCTTCCAATATTCAACAGTGGTATCAGAGCCACTGAGTAAAAAGTGAGATAGAGAGTGATATAGCTGCAGTTCTATTTCTCTATCACCTGTTTTTTCTTTTGCAGCAGCAGACAAGATCGATGGCTTCAGAAAATTTTGTGCAACCATCCATTCCTCGCTTTGACGGTCACTATGATCATTGGAGCATGCTTATGGAGAACTTCTTGCGGTCCAAAGAATACTGGCCGGTGGTTGTTTCTGGAGTAGCAGAACCAGCCGAAGGTGTTGTGCAGACAGATGCGCAGAAGACGGAGCTTGAAGCACTGAAGCTGAAAGATCTCAAGGCAAAGAATTATCTTTTCCAAGCTATTGATTGCTCAATCTTGGAAACAATTCTTTGCAAGGATACCTCCAAGCATATTTGGGATTCCATGAAGAAGAAGTACCAAGGTACGGCAAGGGCTAAGAGGCAGCAGCTTCAAGCACTTCGTTCGGAGTTTGAACTACTTCGAATGAAGTCAGGAGAATTAGTTACAGACTATTTTTCAAGAACGATGGCAATCGTTAACAAGATGCACATCCTTGGTGACAAGACAGAGGATGTTCTCATTGTTGAGAAGATTCTTCGATCCTTGACACCAAATTTCAACTTTATTGTATGTGCTATAGAAGAAGCTAATGATGTTGGTTCAATGTCAATTGATGAATTACAAAGTTCTTTGTTGGTTCATGAGCGAAAAATTAACCAACAAGAAAAAGAAGAACAAGCTTTGAAGGCCTTATCAGAAAATCACTCTACACCTAGTAGAGCTGATAGAGGACGAGGAAGAGGCAGAGGTCGCGGTAGAGGAGGCAGAGACAACAATGATCGTGGAAATCAACAACAAAACCATCACCAAGAGAATCAATTTCAAGGAAGAGGAAGAGGACGTGGAGGCCATCAATCAACTAGACCAAAGTCAGCAGACAAGTCCAATGTTGAATGCTACAGATGTCATAGGTATGGCTATTATCAGTCGGATTGTCGAACTAATTTGAATAGACAAAGTGGAGAAAGAACTAACTTTGCAGATAAAGAAGAAGAGGTGTCTCTTTTGATGGTGTGTCACGTGAAAGAGGAAACCCACAAGAATCTGTGGTACTTAGACACGGGTTGCAGCAACCATATGTGTGGAGAGAAGTCTGCATTCTCTGAGTTGGACGAAGCCTTTCGTGATGTTGTGAAGTTTGGTGATGATTCTAAAGTCTCTGTTATGGGAAAAGGAAAGGTAGCAATTCAAACCAACAAGAATTCTATTCAAACTATCTCTAATGTTCTCTTTGTTCCAGATTTGAGAACAAATTTACTCAGTGTTGGTCAGCTTCAAGAAAAGGGATATGGAATCTCTATCAAAAACGGAGTCTGCAGAATTGAAGATGAAAAATTGGGCTTGGTGGCTCAAGTTAACATGACAGCCAACCGAATGTTTCCATTGTATCTCAACAACACCACTCATTCATGCTTCTCAGCAAAATTGAGGGATGCAGCATGGCTATGGCATTTTCGCTATGGCCACCTAAACTTTGGTGGACTGAAGACTCTACAGCAGAAAGATATGGTGATTGGTCTTCCTCAAATCACAGCTCCCTCTGAAGTTTGCGAAGAATGTGTTGTTAGCAAACAACACCGTAATCCATTCCCACAAGGGAAATCTTGGAGAGCGAAGACGACATTGGAGCTGGTTCATTCCGACATTTGCGGGCCAATAACTCCATGTTCTAATGGAGGTAAGAGATACTTAATCACCTTCATTGATGATTATAGTCGCAAATGTTGGGTTTATTTTTTGCAAGAAAAATCTGAAGCATTTCTAGCCTTTAAAAGTTATAAAGCTCTTGTCGAGAAAGAGGTTGGACAGGTCATAAAAGTTCTTCGCACGAATCGTGGTGGAGAATATAACTCACATGAATTTGTAAATTTCTGTGAGACCAATGGAATCAAGAGGCAACTTACAGCAGCTTATTCGCCCCAGCAAAATGGCGTTTGCGAGAGGAAGAATCGCACTGTTATGAATATGGTGCGAAGCCTTTTGTCAAGAAGTGGAGTTCCAAAAGCTTTTCGGCCTGAAGCGGTGAATTGGAGTGTTCATATTTTGAACAGAAGTCCTACTCTTGCTGTTCAAAATATGACACCGGAGGAAACATGGAGCGGACGAAGACCAGCGGTGGATCACTTCAGAATTTTTGGGTGTGTTGCATATGTCCATATTCCAGACGAGAAGAGGAGAAAGCTAGACGATAAGGGAGAAAAATGCATTTTCCTTGGTGTTAGTGATCAATCAAAAGCTTATAAGCTATACAATCCTAGCACCAAGAAAATCATTATCAGTCGAGATGTTGTTTTCGATGAAGAGAAGTGCTGGCCGTGGAACAATGATGGTGTTCAACAAGAGATTCCTGCTGATTTTGATGAAGAGAATGAAGATGGAAGGCAGCAGCTGGTGGAGAATGTACAGCAGCCAATTCCAGCAATTACCGAAGGAGAGGAACGACCTCACCGTGCCAGAAGAAGACCAGCATGGATGTCGGACTATGAGGTAACTGGGGTTGAACAATCTGAAGATATAGTCACTCACTTTGCTCTATTTTCAGATTGTGATCCTACAGTTTTTGAAAGTGCTGTCAAAGAATCAAAATGGCGAAAGGCTATGGATGAAGAAATCGCTGCCATCGAAAAAAATGATACTTGGGAGCTATGTGATCTTCCAAAAGGGCACGAGACAATTGGTGTCAAGTGGGTATACAAGACAAAGTTGAAGGAGAACGGTGAAGTTGACAAGCACAAGGCACGCTTAGTGGTCAAGGGCTATAAGCAAGAGTTTGGTATTGATTACAAAGAAGTTTTTGCTCCGGTTGCAAGGCATGACACAATCAGATTGGTGATTGCATTGGCAGCTCAGAACTCATGGCCTATTTTCCAGTTGGACGTGAAATCGGCTTTCCTCCATGGAGATTTGAAAGAAGAGGTATTCATTGATCAACCTCCTGGTTATGTGAAACTTGGCAATGAGCATAAAGTTTATAAATTAAAAAAGGCTCTATATGGATTAAAACAAGCCCCACGTGCTTGGTATAATCGTATAGAGACTTATTTTTTGAAGGAAGGATTTCAAAAATGTCCTTATGAACATACACTTTTCATAAAAGTTGAAGATGGAGGGAAAATGCTCATTGTTTGCTTATATGTAGATGATTTAATCTACACTGGAAGTAATACAACCATGTTTGAAAGTTTTAAGAAATCTATGATGGCTGAATTTGAGATGTCCGATCTTGGCATGATGCATTATTATCTTGGCATTGAAGTAGTGCAGTCCTCTACGGAAATTTTTATTTCTCAAAAGAAGTATGTAGGAGATATCTTGGACAGGTTTCAGATGGCAGATTGTAATCCTGTTAATACACCATCTGAGTTTGGCTTCAAGCTAAACAAAGATGATGGAGGAAAGAGGGTTGACAACACTCTCTACAAGCAGATAGTGGGGAGCTTAATGTATTTGACTGCAACAAGGCCTGATATAATGCATGCTGTGAGTATCATTAGTAGGTACATGGAGTGTCCTACAGAGATTCATCTATTGGCTGCAAAAAGAATTTTTCGATACTTGCAAGGTACCAAGGAGTTTGGGCTCTTCTACAAGAAAGGAGAAAAATCAGATTTGCTTGGCTTCACGGATAGTGTTTATGCTGGAGATTCGGATGATCGGAAGAGCACATCTGGGTATGCTTTCATGATGGGGACAGGAGCTGTTTCATGGTCATCAAAGAAGCAACCAATCGTCACATTGTCAACAACTGAAGCTGAATTTGTTGCTGCAACAGCTTGTGCGTGTCAAGCTATTTGGCTAAAGAAAATTCTCCAAGAATTGCAGTTCAAGGAAGACGGGCCTACTCTCATTTATTGTGACAGCAGTTCAGCAATAAAGCTCTTAAAAAATCCTGTTCTACACGGTCGAAGCAAACATATAGATGTGAAGTATCATTTTTTGAGGGATCTCACAAATGATGGAGTCATTGATCTAATTACTGCAGGAGTGAAGACCAGGTTGCTGATATTTTAACAAAGTCCCTCAAGTTGGCTGCGTTTCAAAGGCTAAGAAGGATGCTTGGTGTTTGCACTTTGGTTAATCCAATTTGAGGGAGGGATTCAAAACTGACCTTCACTAAACTGAATGTTGAAACATCAGTTTAAGGGAGAGATTGTTGGAAAAGTCAAGTGGTTCTAGTCTCCAGTAGTTGTCCTGGTCTTTAGGAAAGTTGTTTTCTGCTATCCTATTTTGTTGCTGTACATGGCCTACTTTGGCCTAGTCTTTAGGAGTAAGTTTGAGTCTGTTGCATTTTGTTATCAAGTCTCACGCTTGTTAGTAGTTGAGCACTTTCTTAGGACTTAGTGGGTAGTGTATGCATGGTCCTATTTTCATGTTGCAGCAGTTCCTATTTTCTTGGTCTTATCCTTCTGTTTATGAGCCTATTTAAAGGCTGTTTTGGTTTATCAATAAAGAGGGTGCAGATTAGTACGTTCTGATTTCCTAGCTCTTATTGTGTGTTCAAGTACTCCTCTTCCTATATTCAACAATATTTACTAAAATTGATGGCAATTATTGTCGCTTGAGTGAAAATAATGAGGCTCGTAGTGAAGGAATAAGCACATATAATGTACATGCTAATCTTCTAGTATTTATCGATGTCAAAACTTGTAGGGTCTATCTTGGATTTACTTGTATATATGGTTGCTTTCTCTATAATCGTCTCGTTTCATCCTAATGTTTCAATTCAGTTATAATTATAGGAGAATGGAGACTGGAGAGCCATAAGGAGATAACAATTAGTTTCTTTTTCAAGGAAAACTCATGCTGTAACTCAGCTCTTTGAAGTTTCCCTTGATGCCTTATTTCTGTGGTATTTTGAGGAAATGTTTGCCAAATGTTATTTGGCGTTATATGTTCATGTATGTGTTGTTATTGTGGTGGGTTTTAAACTTGCGGGATCTTTGTTTTTTTTTGGATGTTTCTTGTTTTAAATTCTAGGGTTCATCATATCTATTACAAGATCATAATTAAATAATTATATTGACCACTCTATTGGTTTAGTCTTCTCTTATTAGTTTGGTTTCAAAACAGATATTCTTGGATATGACTCACAAGGAAAGAAAATTTACTGATATCGAGTTTGCCAAACTAATGCACGCACTGAGTTACAAAAAAGATTCTGAGTTTGTAGTGCAATTGTTCTCTGAAATGAAAGCTCAAGGCTTTCAGTATGATTGTGCTACCCTCTCGTCTTTGATGCTTTGTTGTGCTCAAAAGGGCCTCTTGTCTGAAGCTCAGGCTCTATGGGGTGCGCTTATAAATAGTTCATGTGAACTTAGCATCAAAACCATATCAGGCCTTGTAGATGCTTATGCAATGATTGATGAGTTTGATGAGATAGATAGAGTCCTACATGAATCAGTATCTAGACAATTTGGTTCCAAGTCCGAGATTTATGCACTGGCTCTCTCTTGCTTTGGGAAGGCTGGGAAGCTTCACATGATGGAGACAACAATTAAAGACATGGCTTCTATAGGTTTGAAGGTCAATTCATCTATAGGGAATGCTTTTGTAGAGTATTATAGTATATTTGGGTCTATAGAAGAAATGGAAATTGCCTATCGAAGATTGAAGAAATCAAGAATTCTCGTTGAAAAGGAGACCATAAGGTTGATGGCACATGCTTATATCAGGAAAAAGAAGTTCTACAAGTTGGGTGAGTTTTTAAGGGATGTGGGTCTTGGTAGGAGAAATACTGGGAACCTGTTGTGGAACCTACTCTTGCTCTCTTATGCTGCTAATTTTAAGATGAAGACCCTTCAAAGAGAGTTTGTGGAGATGTTAGGGGCTGGATTCTCACCCGATCTCACTACTTTTAACATTCGAGCTCTAGCTTTTTCCAGGATGAGCATGTTCTGGGATCTTCATCTGAGCATCAAGCACATGAAACATGAAAAAGTTGTCCCAGATCTAGTAACATATGGTTGCATTATTGATTTCTACTTGGACAAAAGGCTTGGGAGAAACTTATCCTTTGCTATGAATGAACTTGATGTGGAGAGTTCTCCTGTGATTGCAACCGATCCATTGGTTTTTGAGGCGTTTGGAAAAGGAGATTTTCATTCAAGCTCAGAGGTTCTTTTAGAGTCAAACAAGGGAAAAGATTGGACTTATTCTAAGCTTGCTGCAAGGTATATGAGGAAACAATACAGGAGTAACCAAATCTTTTGGAATTATTGATGATTTTCTTGCCATGATTGACTTAGCTATTGATCTTTAATCCAAGCTTATTTGAATGAAGTAAATTATCTAATGTGCTATCTCTTGGCAAAAATGTTAGCAATGGCCAATGAACTTTTCAGAGGACACAGTTTTTGAGGTAAATTTTGTCTAAGTTGCATCTTGCATGCAATAAGTTAGCACTTAGAAATCAACCTCTGCTATGAAAACAAAGTTGACTTTACTAAAATGTATTATATCATTAGAAATTGAGAATTTATTTATTTATGGATTTTGGGTTGACATTGAGTATTTTGATGTCCGAATTGCTGTGATTATGCAAGAAGGATCTCTGTTATTCTTAGTTAAAATAAAGCCCCACCTTTTTGTTAAGTTTGAAATCAAATAGAGCAAATGACATGTATGGAGGAAATAAATTCAATGGTTTTGCTAATGAATGCCCTAAGGGTATTTGTTTAGTATTAAATTCTGAATTAATTAGTATAATTTTTTATGCACTTCCCAGTACAAGAAGTTAACCTTTTTTGTGTTTAGTATGGATAACACTTTTTGTTGATTAATTAGTGCATTTCTTCTTAATTTGTGAACTTCTTGCATTGACAAATTAACTTTTTGTGTGGGTGGTATGGATAGCACTTTTTGTTGATTAATTAGTGCATTTCTTCTTAATTTATGAACTTCTTGTATTGGCAAGTGCATAAAGGGTTCACTGATTAATTCTGAACTTAATGCTAGCAAAACCCTACATTCAAAGCTAGAATTGCAAAAAATTAGTTCATTCACCATCAGTTGCACTTGGTGCACATGCCATATTGGTATTCTATCTCACACACACTAATGCACACAAGTGCAATAATTTTACTTCCATCTTGTTGAGAACAAAACCTAATGTTTGGCTTTAAGATCTTCCTTCGTTATGTAGAATTTGGTTACTCCTAATTTGCATAAAAGTTTACCTGATTGTCTAATTAACTATCAATTAGAGGAAAATACATTTATCATGGAAATTATCTCAAAGTTAGGATTGTATAAATAAGATGCTCCTCACTACAAGCATTTGGTGCAAGTTCGATTTTGCTAGACTATCTGACCACACATGTGGAGTTCCATCTTATTGAAAACCAAAATCAGCAAGTGAAAGAGTATAATTGTTGGATGGCTGTCTTAAGAAACTTAAATCAGGCTAGTGTATATATCTTCAATGTAAGGATTGTATTCTCTGATAGTCCTAAATGTTAAGGGTGATATAATCTTTAATACTTGTAAAACATCATTAATTGCTTTCTTTGTTTTTTGCCTAAAACGAAGCTCAATATGCATTATATTTCCAGTGAGAAGTAGCCATACTAGATATATAGATTAAATCCACTAGGTATGCTCTTCTTTACCTTGTAAGTTCTATTTCGTAACCTGTATTCTAGACTGAAAAAATATGAGATTACCAGTATAGTAATGATTTTAAGGGAAGAAACCGTAAATTTCCTTTGAAACTACTGTTAAAATTTTCTGTCAAGTCCGCAAAGTTGATCTGAAACTGGTGTGTCAATGTCATGTTGTATGAAAAAGGAAGGTCTATAGGACAATATCATGTTTGTTTGCAGGTTCAACAATTTTATTGGAAAACTGCTTTATGGTACATCCAATTTCTTAATTCTTTTGAATTGTCAAGGGATATTATTTTGACATTTTATTATATCATTTATGAGCAGATTAAGGAGCAGCTAGAAGCTGAAACAGTGATTGTCAAGGATGCTTACGGTGATGGACGGCACGTCAGGTCAGCTTTCTTGTTACTATTTTAATCTCTAATGATATGTCTCTTTGGATGGAAGTAATGGATTTTGCATATTCGCTTGCTAATTTTCTATTATGCTTCCAAGTGTCCTAAAATGTGGAATTGTATTTTGACTTGTCAGTTTATTTGAGTTCTTATTAATATACTTTCTTTGACACGAACTTGTCTCAGTCTTCTGCTGCTTAAATGAAAAATAGATGTTCCTGGCCTTGAAGGCCTAGAACTAGCATACACCTCAGCTATAACCACCTGCAAGAATAATCTCAGCTCTTGTCATAGTGACTGATTTTGGAGTATTCTTAAATCCATAATCAATATTGCAGATACTGTTTTCTCAGGGGTGCTTTGAATGAAATGGAGACTGGAGAATAGTCATTTTTGTAATTGTTCAAAATAAAAATATACATACATTTAGACAGGTTAGGACCTGTAGGCTGTAGCATAGTTGGGCACAGAATGTTCGATGTTTGATGGTGTTGAAGTTTAAATCATTTGTACTTATAATGTTAAATACTCAGAGAAGCCACTATTATGTTCTTGTATCTAGACTATGGAACTTTTTGCTACCAGATCTGTTTTGTACAGTTAGTATATTCTCAGTCTTTTGATTTGAGTGTTTCCTTAATTTGAAATTAAAACGCAGTTATATCTATGGGCACATGAGCTGCATATTCCAACCCTTCAAATTAAGGCCAAATCTATGCACTCATTGGGCTTTGGTGAGAGACTGTTATCCGTTGATAGGTGAACACCGCCTTATTAGCTCTTTATAGTTCACACAATGTTACTGATGTGGGGCCCATATTTTAAAAATATTTCTGCTACAGGGGCATTTGTTTGCTAGTAACTAAAATCGGTAATCGGGTTTTAAGGAGTGAAAATAAAATCGTTACTTTTCATTATGTTGTTGTTCATTGTTAATTACACTACAAACTACCCCGAAATCCCCAGCGTTTAAAAACGGCGGGATTGATTGCCTCGGCGCTTCGAGAAACGCTGCTGCAAGCGCCGGGTTTGCCCCCGCCGGGGATGTGAACGAGTTTTCCCGACGTTAGCATATGCCGGGGTAGATAATAAGGATACCCTGGCATTTTAATGCACCGGGATAGGGTAATTTTCATTTTTTAATTTTTTCCATTAAATAACCTATCCCGGCGTTTGAAGACGTCGGAATAGGCTTTTTTTTTTGGGGTATAATGGTATATGTTGATCTCTTAATGGTAAATTTTGATCTCTCAGCATAAAATAAAATTAAATAAATCACAGTAGAAGTTTGCAACATAAAATACATACAATTGAAAGCATATTTATTATCGAAGAACATTTAAAAACAGTACATAGAGTTATATCCATGTATCTTACAAAGGTTAATATCATAGTAGAAGTTTGCAACAGAAAATACAGCAGTAAATATCCAATAGGTAGTATCAGAAACTAGTACATAAAAACCTGGAATAAAAGAAGCATAAGAAACTATCTAAGAAACTATCTTATAAAAGAAGCATCACTTAGATCAGGAGCTTCAAGTCATCTGCACCAAAAATACTTCAATCCCTTCTCAAGAAGCCAAATACTGCAGTCAGAAAAAAGCACGTATAAAAGATTATCAGGTAGATAGCAGATACAACTTGTTAGACATGAGCATATCCTAGGTCCAACCATTCTTGAGAAAACTGCAAAACATCTGCTAATCAACAATGAAATCAAGGCAAACATTAAGGATTAGTATTAAGTCCAGACTGAATCAAGGATAACATCGTATATCGAGGAACAAAAGTTCAAAAGCGTGTGCTGCAATGGTCAATAACATTTTCCTTGATTATAATTTTGAACATAATGAATTCAAATGCTAATAGTTATCGCAAAAAGTCATACCCCAATTTAGGATCTTCCGACAGTGACTACTACAAGCCAGGATAATATAGCAAAGGAGATTATAATAAGTTTCAGTATGAGCATATCCTAGGTTCAAGTTGTAGACTCCGCTAAAGTGCTCATAAAAACATTTAACACTTTGTACTACCAGAACATCAAAGTCATGAATTTGAATGTCAGCTCACAAATTCAAATTTGAAACTTCATTTTGACAACAAAACAACAAAATTCAGCAAATTGATGAAACTTATGTTGTACCAAAAGAGCTATATTATTGAAATTAATCATTAATAAATCTTCTATAACGTAAGAAAACGATATAACTTGATGAAATATTCTACCATATACCATACCACTGCTTTTCTCATTTCTTAATCTAGAAGTGGATCCATGCTCTTTTGCTTGTCTTTGGCTTTCATCTACCAGAGTATTCTCCAAATCGACTTTTTCTGTCTACATAGAAATAATTAGTTTTCAGTAAAAACTTGGGTCATTTAGAGATAAACAACTACCATAAAGATTATAAATTCCTTAACACTCTGTGTTCCATATTGCACTACCATAAAGATTATACTCCATTGATTCCTTATTTTTCCAAAATAAAAGAGAAGTGAAATCAGCTAACGCTACATAAATATCTATAATAAAATGACCAAGAACAAATATAATAAAATGTATGTACAACTGAATTCAAAGCATAGTGATGTTATAAAAGCTTATCATCTAGAAATTTGCAGTGACAAGAGCCTAAAATTTGCAGTGACAAACTAAAATTGATTATCACTTTATTCAAAGCAAGCTCTAAATTAGGTATTCACTAGCTTTCACTGATGTGCATGTTCATAACAATATTTGGTAATCCGCATAAACTATAAAAGAGCAGCACCTGCCTCATAGGTGCATGATATTTGATAATGAAACCACTGATCCTCACACTACTAAATCAGGATATGTACAATATAACAACTATAAACAATCACTAGCGAAGTAGAACATCACTAGAAATGAGAAATATCTGCTTGTAGAAAACTATAAATACCTTATCGGGATTGTTTCTAATAACCACTGATCCAACTGCACCTCCCAGAGACCTTCCAAACACAACTATTGTGGATGTGTCTGTATAGCTTCTTTTAGTTTGATAATCTAATGCTACCTAGCAAAAAGAGGAAGCAAACAACCAGAGCACATTAAAATAAATAAAATGAATAAGAATTACACCGATATAAGAAGAGGAGAAACATAGGGCCCTTCTACAAACCTTAGCATCCTTTATAATGCCATCCTGAGATGGGTAACCATCACTTGCCCCGTATCTAATTTGATAAAAACATTTGAGTAACATCAAAATTCCAATAGGCACAGAGTAAATATAAGAAACACGAACATCTGAGAAGTTAAATACTTAAATTTTCATGCGTACCCTCTATATGATAGCATAAGCACGTTGCAGTGTAATTTTTGCAGCATTATGCGAACAAGTTCAAGGTGGTGGGCAATATCTAAAGTATACAGGTAAAGGTTCTGAAAAGGATGTACCTTAAACTTTGAAGACAAGGTCGAACACACAATCCACTTGCTCTCTAATCATAGTGTTCCAAAATCATTCATTTTTCCTTAAATATTATTCATTAACAATTCAAAATTATGTAGAAATGATATGGGTTTATAAAATTCCAAGTCTGTTGACTAGCTAATTAATTAAACACATTCAAACTTCATATTACAGTCAAAGTACACAAACTCATTCAAACTTCAGAAAATAGTACAATTAACTACTAACACACTCACACCACACAAAGTACACAATTTCAACTGGAAAGTTACAAAAAATTTGAACATCATGACCACTCCTTCGATTTTTAACTGCCATATAATCTTCTTGCATCATGTTATTGCTAGAGACCTTGAAAAGAAAATTAGGGTTAAAAATAATACCTTTTTGCGAGTGGGCGAAGGAGAGAGGGAGGCGACTTGTGGCGGCAGCGAAGGAAAGAGAGGGGAAGTCGGGCATCGCCGGAGTCTCTGGATGACGACGGGGGCGTGCGGGGTAGAGGGAGGGAGGAGTGAAATTGATTTGAGGGTGGGGGATTTGGAGATAGAGTAAGGGACAATGCAGGGAAGGCGGCGACGGGGACATCGACGGCACTGCGAAAGACGATGGGCTTCAGCGGGCGTGAACGGGGGAGAGAGGGAAAGAGAGGGAATTTGGGAATCATGTGTGAACTAGGGTTGGAAATTTTGGGTATATTTATACCCGGATACCAACGTCGGGGTAGCCTAGGAACTCCGCTGGCATTTGGAAAACGTTGGGGTTATCCCGGCGCAACTACCCAAACACCGGGGTAGTTACGCCGGGTTTTCCGAATTATTTTGTAGTGTTTGCATGCCAAACAACGTGGACTCACATGTTCAAATGATATTATGCTCTTTCCTTTATTTGTTTTTGGCATTTTTGATTAGTTGTCATAGATTTTACAAATTTTCACTCGTCTCACACAAAGTATTTGAAATACAGAAAATTAGTTGAAATGTAGGTGTAGCATGCTAGAAAAAGAAAATCCATGGTCTTTCTTATCAAACAAATACCCCCTAAGAGTGAACATTACACACACACACATAGTCCTGTAGTTATATAGTATAAGTATATGCGCTGTCACTTATGTATTTTTTAAAATTTCCCCCTTGTAGGATAGAAATTTTCTGATAGAATGATGGTTCAGGATGGTTGTTATAGATCTTTAGGGTGCCCGTTGGCCGTTGCATTAGTTATGCATGCACTAGAAAGATTTATGGCCATCTTTTAGAGCTCTTTACTGCATGTCCCTCAAGTCTATCTAGATTGGCACTTTGAATTGAAGAGAATTATACAATCAGTTAGTTTCTTTCCTCTGCTGACTGGAGGAGTTAGTGCTTGTCTCCTTTTTAATTGGTTTTATTCTGGTAAGACACATTTCATGACAACTTCATCTGCATTCTGGTTGATGGCTGTTTTTTTTCATTGTCTTTGGCACTGGATCATATGTGTAGCTTCTTCTAGTCTGTATGTTTTTCTGCACTGGCTAGTAGACTGTAGACATATATATAATGAATTTGGGTAGTCTTAATTGTTAGACCTAGTGGTATGCAACATGGACGAGGCCTTATAGGATGGATGGGATTGTGGGGCTTGGTTAGTGAAGGTGTTTAACAGATGCTTATGTTCAATAAGCCAGAAGATTAAACAGAGGGTGCATCTATTCAAGATTTACACAGGTCATTTTAGATACACACACCATATGTACATGTCGAGTAAGTATTCTAACATGGAATTAGATTTAAATGGACACAACTGTCACAAAAGGAAAATTTCTTTGAAGGTCTCCATTTTTTCTTGTTGGGGTTAGTGCTATATGCTTTGACTCTAAAATTGAAAGAAAATCTTAAAAAGATGTAGTGCATGAGGGCTTTGTTCCTCCTTGCTGGAACAGTATCGAGGGAGACATTATACTTAGGTGGTAATATCGGGGATCTGTTGGCCAATTAAAAAAAAAACTGTGCCTTTTGTTTCGTTGGTCGAAAATACATTGGTAGGATCTCTTTGTAAAAATGTAAAATTGTTCTATTACTGGCCTCCGTAATTTTTCCCCTTCTAGTAACACTGTGGCTTACATTCAGTTTCATGTCCCACGTGCAGCATCTATGTGGTTTCAGCAGCATTCGAGGGACAATCTGCAGTGAATAGGCAGAGAATGGTGTACAAAGCAATATCGGAGGAGCTACAGACCACGGTGCATGCAGTTGACCAGATGATTACCAAAACCCCTGCAGAAGCTACATAATAGAGTAAAATCAACTCCAAACAACAGTAACAACAGTGAGGAAATTTGATTTTGCGATGATCATGGTTAAACTATTTTTCTTGGGAAATGATTATGGTTAAACTTAAAACTCATTTATTCAATTAAGCTGCACTGTATTTGGGTAATTTTAATGTGTAGCATTACCTGCACTCAACTTAGTGCCCCTCTCTTCGTTCTTCTTGTTCTAGTTTAATACTATCTACTTAGTTTAGATTTAATAACGTGTATTTATATATCATGATCATTTTTCATTGCCTTGCGATTACTGCTAGTAGAATGGAGGCATAATACATATGAGCAAAAAGCCCAGAGAGTATTGTGGGAACAATATTGGAGTAGGGGCTGGTCAACTACCCACACTTATGGATGGTTCTCAAGATAGAAAGTTTTGAATAACTACAAGTTTTGGTGTTTAGTCCAGTTTTGATGTTATCATATAGGCTGTAATTTGACTGGAATTGAGTTTGACTGTTGGACTGTTTGGTGAGAAGGATAGCCTGGTTGGGCTATGTGGTCTTCACTTTACGAGTTTCTTGTGTTGATGGTGTGGCTTCATTAATTGTGTCTGGTTTTGTTCTTACTTTGTTGCTGGTTCTGGTATTTTTAGTACTTGGAAAGTATATTGCAGCTGGGTTTTGCTGAATGCTCGCTGTAATTCCATATGTGCACACCAGTGTGCGTACACCTGCGGCTAGAAAGCCAGTTATAAGAGGAATAGGTTACTGTTTTTGTACCTTTATTATTGTTAAAGTCCATAAAGTTTAAGATTACAGCTTTCAAAAAATCTCTTCTCTCTATCTCTAATATTATAATGGGTGAGTTGGGGTAGTCATTTGTAAATAATCTGTAATTTGTAAATATTCATTCAACTATCTAATCTTAGCTATTCATTTTTAAGTGTGAGTTATATTAATCATTTATTTACTCAACTGTTAGTTACCATATTGCCCTCAAAGTGTAAATTTATTTACGACACAATTATTTACAAAAGTGTCGCTCATATAAAATAAAAATTTGTGCCGCTAGGATTAATTTGTAAAAAATATGTGATGACTAAAGGGAGATCTCAGGTTTGAGACCAGATTAACAGCAAGCACATCTGTAGATTAATAGCAGGCACATCCTGATGTTTTTTGGGAGATCACTTATAGAGAATACAGAGCAATACATAAAAGACTTTCATGTCAACCCCCATATGACACTAAGATTGGATCTCCAAGGCGCACCTGGAAGAGGTTACGGTCTGCAAATACTATTGACGATTTTCTATAGTTGGGACCATTCTCTATCTCTGAGTATTAGGTCCAAAGTATGGGTAGGGATTGGGGGAAGTCACAAGGTCAACCATTTTATCTTATTTAATTTTTCTCTGTGGTCCTCAAGAAACTATAAGCTAGTTCATTGATCGATCAAACATTGACAACGAAGCTTTGAATGGTATATCTCCATATGCTGTTCAACGTCATATGTAAGTATGTGGACAATTAACCAAGCAGACCAATTACATTCTCATTGTCTCCTTTCCAAAGTCTATGTTTAGTCGGTTTGGGATTGTGGGCCGGGTCCATGAGCCAATCGCAAACCGAACTTTGTGGCCCACCCTTTAGGGTTGGTTGTCCCAAGTTAAGTATCTTACGTCATGTCCTTGATAATATATTTCGAAGTATTACACCCTCCTATGATAGGAGATAAATGAGGAGAGGAAAAATATATATTTAGAATATGTTGATGCCTCACCATGCTCCTCTTTTTCTTTCCCTATAAATAGAGGGGTTGAGATTAATTAGGGTTGAGAATAGCCGAAATATACACAAAATGATATAGATTGTATCTTCATATCAACCCTCTCAAGATCCCTACAAAGAGAAATGAGTTCTCTTTATTATTCTTCTCCATACTTGTCATCGTGGTTCTTCCTTTTTATTCATAGTTGACAAATATTAATTTGTCTGTATTAATCTATTGTTTTTTATTCTTGGTTACAGAGTTGATTTGTTTTTCATTATTGGTTACAGAGTTAACTGAAGATATGGATAGATAACAACTATAAAGATGATGCTTCTATTTATTGCTTTCAAGAATCTTTATTTGTACACAATAATTGTGATGAACTTTTTATGTAGTTTTTGCTTTGTTATCATTTATTTATTTATTTAACATCTATGCACCATTGTACATAAGAATGACTTCGAGAATTTGTATACAAATTTATGTAGATTTTCTCAACATTTAGATTATCTTTAACAGGTTACATTTGTATAGAGATTGTGGCCTCTTGCAATTTGTTGAATGTTGAAATATCAAATTCTTTTTTCCCTAAGCAAATATAGGAATATCAAACAATGTATATACAGGATAAAAGTTTTATGTATAAGGGGCTCTACTGAACTTTTTAAAGAATTGTGAACGAGGTTTCAACTCTCAGTTACCATGTTTATTTTGAAAATAACCTTTATGTATGATTTTCTAGAGTAAATGTAGCCAATTAACAAACAAACAAAAAAGAACCCCTCATATATTTTTAAAAGTCTGTACAATATTGCATAGGGGCATACTAGTTTCCTAGAGTTGTTAAACACGTACCTATGGAACTCTACTTTTTGACTTATTGAATGTGTTTTTTGATGTACCGGATAGAGTGACGACTCCAACCATATCAAAACCCCAGACCAAAAATACAAATCAGCTGAGAATAAATAGCCTCAATACAGCCTAATAGAGAGGCAAAATAAGTGCCAAAGCACACACAAGAAAAGCAACCAGATGGCTCTCCCGGATAAACGCTTTCCTGGTAGAGTGGGGGGAAGGTCGAACCCGCCAGTGGAAAGAAAACAAGCGACCAAACTCGGCAACCTAGCAGGACCCGAAAGCTGCGCAACGGGATAGAGGTTGCTGAAAGAAGCTTGGAGGGTGCGCTGGAGAGGTTGCTGAAAGGAGCTTGGAAGGAGCGCTGAAACCACTAGACGGGCATACCGCGCTGATGATGCCCAAAGAGGAACTGACACAATCCTAACACACACAACATCAGGACTTATTGAATGTTGTTATTAAATACAAAGCAGTTATAAATATTTTTTGTATTGCAAAAAATATGAAAGATTTTCAAATGACTCCCACTTCTTAGCATTTTGCAGAAGTTTGTTTAAAATTTTGGAATCTTTTAAGACTGCAACTTTGAAAATTTCAAAATCTTATGGTTCAACGTCTAGCAGTAATTTATTTCAATAATTACTATGATGCAAACTTTTCAATATATGATTTCGGATTCTTACATTGGACATATTGTTATTCCTGCTTATGCTAAAATTTTGAAATATTTTAATCATCTTTCTATGTTGTATTGCATTGCTAATGTAATGAATTCTCATATCAAGTTAGTAGGTACGAAGAGTTTGTTTGAAATATTTTTTACTTTACTTGGAGAAGACTCTCAATATGAATGTAATGATTATTTAGCTACATTTGGGTTTTTTGGCCCTAGAGTTTCATTATTCTAGTTTTGATATGATAAAACCGATATTAAGTCAAGCTTCATTTAATACTAATGTTTCAATTATATTTGAGTGCATGTTGAGCTTATAGGAGGGCTGCACGATTTCGAAAGAGACAATAAGCTTGGTGCATGTATTAAGAATTGAGGCCTTGATGATTGAAGTGTTTAGACTCAAAGGATTAATTGTTGAAGCTTGAAGATTGAGTCATTTGTGCATATTTTATTTCCTAGGTAAATTTGTTAAGTTCAAAGTAAAGGAGGAAATATTTGCAAGTGACATGAGCTCTAACCCCTTTATAAATCTATAGGATATCTTGTAGAAAGTCATGCCTATTATTTCTCATCCTATACACCACTACAAGACAAACGTTTTTAGCCAATCCAGAAGAAATATCTTTCATATTTTCAACTTGAAAAGAAACATAGATGTGTGGTCGGACCGTGTGATCGACCGCAAATGGGTTCTAGTACACATGAAAGTAGCGGTCGACCACATGGTATTACCGCAAAATTATATCTGTTCGGATTTTGAAAATGAACATGGATGTGTGGTCGGACCGTGCAGTCGACCGCAAATGGCTTCCAGTACACATGAAATTATTGGTCGACCGCAAATGCCTTCCAATACACATGAATGTAGCAGGTCGACTGCAAAGTTATATCTGTTCGGATTTTTCCCCATTGACTATATTCCTTTTATCACTTTGACCAATTTTGATTGGCTCTTTATTCACAACGGGCACATCTGATGTTCCCCTATTAAAACCAATTTTGAGACACTATATGACCATCTCTTGCATCTCCAAAAGCCCTAATCTTCAACCTTCAAATAAACCCAAAAAGCAAACTTGATTCAAGCTCTAAACTTGCAAATCTCTCTCCCATGCTTTGGATTCTAGACCTTCAGAGTTTTTATTGAGAGAAACTCATTTCATATTTATCTTCTCGTTGTTTAAGAGAGTGTTTGTAGTGAGTTGAGAGTGAAGAGAGATTTTCTCTTTAGGTATAGTGGCTTCTTGGTGTTGAGAAGCTTAGATCTCTAGGTTGAGAAAGATCTTTACAACTTGTACTAAAACATTCTTGTGTTGGTGGCTAGGGGTTCTAGCCAATATTTTGAGTTGATAGAAAGCCCAAGAAGGAAGGCCTTGGGGGTAGAAGTAGATGGGTGTTGGCCAAACCACCTTAACAATCTCATCTCTTTACATACTTTCATTTATTGCTTTATTTACTTATTGCTTGATTTCTTAGCTTATTAACTTATTCTTTGATTTACTAGCTTAGTGTTGTTTTTTTTGTTGTACTCAAGTTATATTTTGGAAAAATGTCATTAGCCCTGTTCCCCCCCGCTCTAGGGCTCTTCAGAGTAGAAATTGAATAATTTTTATGATTTTTATGATAGAACTTATGCATCTAGTGGTACAACACGACAAACTAGTATATTAACTTCATCTTCTTCTTCTAGAGGTAAATGTAAGAGTACATTAGAAGATGCCACTATAAATTTACTTGCTCGTATTCAATCTAAAAAACCTATGACTAATGCACCTAATGAATTAAACCGATATAATTCACAGGATAGTGAGAGTTCTAGTGCTATGATTGAAGTGTTACAATGGTGGAAAGAATATGGCTCTATTTCCAATTCTTTTACATATGGCTAGTGATCTACTAACCCCTCCTGCATCTACAGTTGCATCAGAAAGTACTTTTTCTTCAAGTGGCAGGGTCTTAACCGATTACAAGAATCACCTGAAGCCAGATTCATTGGAGATACTCGTGTGCACCAAAGATTGGATGAAAGCTAAATATAGGACTCAAGAAAAAGTTATTGACACCTCAACAAGTGGAAGCAACTCACATGAAGATCAAGTCGAAGCTGAGTAAGGAATTTAGGGCGATGAGGTTCTAGGTTTAGGTTAAGTAGAGGTGCATAACAATAGTCCAATATTTTCTCTTCAATCTAACTCTACTCTTTCTCAAATTATAGATTATCCCCTTAAATATGTAATTCAATAAATTTGTATGATTTTCCAGATTTTATTACATGTATTTGTATTTGATTTGATCGGTGTAAAAACTTATTCCAAGTTGAAATGAATAATATATACAATTTTGTTTCACTCTTTCTTATACATGTTCTACATTTATATCTTTTTTGGAGTGAAAAAAGAAAAGGAAAAAAAAAAAGAAAGAAAAAGGGGCCAACCCGGACTGGCCCGGCTTGGGCCGGGTTTGACCCGTATGAGTTCGCGGGTCGATTTGGGTTGAGTTTTTGAAACTCAAACCCAACTTGGACTGGCCCAGGTTTTGACCCAACTTGGCCCGGGCATGCCCCTTACCTGGGCAAACCCGCCAGGTTGGGGCCCGGCTCAGCCCACCGGCCTAGAAAAGGTTTTCTTGGAGATCAGGTAACTATTGCTCCCCCCCCCCTCCCCCCTCCCTCTCCCTCTTATTGGAGATCAGGTAAATAGATCAGGTAACTATTTTTAAAAGACTTCATTTGCAAACCCCCCCCCCCCCCCCCCCCCCCCTTATGGGAGATCAGGTAACTATTGGAGATCAGGTAAATAGATCAGGTAACTATTTTTAAAAGACTTCATTTGCAACAAAAAAGAAAAAGTTAAATGTATCTAATTAATGGCATCTGAACTTTATAGCTAAGGGAACACTACCTATAGGTAACTTACTATTTGTCTTCAAAACACTTCTCCACAGTTAAAAGTAGTAAGATGAAAATTCAAAATGCATCTTTTTACTTTTAGCTGTTGAGGGCGTATTTTGAAGACATATTGTAAGGTACAGATAGGTAGCATTTCTCTTATCTACAAAGTTCAGATATTTTAGTTAATGACATTAGACTATTGTATATATTTTTTAAGATAAAGAAAGTTAAAAAAAAAAAAAAAAATTTACCTGACCTCCAAAAAAACATTTTTGTCTCGCCTAAAATACGATGAATCGGATAGAGCCAAAAGGCTCCAGCCATCAAAAATATATTAATCAATAAAACATTAATAATACAATACAAGCGTCAAGGGTTTTACAAGAGGTAAAACAGAAATTAACGAAAAAAAGAAATACAATAACAATAAACAACACTGAGGGCCAAATCACGACAAAGGACCACCATCCCAAAACCTGAGAGCGTAGCAGATAGGGCTGCAAACGAGCCGAGCCGAGCCGAATATCGTGAGGCTCGAGCTCGGCTCGATTCATTCTGATTGAGCTCGAGCTCGGCTCGAGCTCGTTTCGAGCTCTAATAGTGAAGCTCGAGCTCGGCTCGTGTAAGCTCGACTAAGCTCGAGCTCGGCTCGTTAAAGCTCGTTTACAAATCGAGCTTGAATCGAGCTCGAGCTCGAGCTCGAGTCAAGCTCGAACCTGGCTCGAAAAAATATTAACCTGACACAATTACTCCAAACATATTCTCCAAACCCTTGTTATGAAGGTGCGAAAGCTGATCATGTAAACGTCATTGATGAAGCTTTTGAAATACATATACAATATTACAATCCCAATATTTACAAATGTTTTCTGAGCTAATCTGGCATCTAACAAACTACAGCAGCTAAGACTTTATTTTTAACTTAAGTTGACTTATTGTTTATGAAGAGAATCAAGCAAGGACAAGTACTCTCCTTCTTTAGTAGCTTCAATGTCGTAGTCTGCTATTGAATCCCCTGTCAATTCATTTGCAAGCTCATCCTCCATCTCTACATCTCTCCATGTACTCTCAGGCTCTCAGCGGCCGTTGCAGCTCTCGATGAGGAGCCTTCTTGTATTCTAATATTTTCATATCCTCAGCAAGAGCAGCAGTAGCAGCAGCTGTATGGGCAACACAAGCAGCAGCAGCAGTAACAATAGCAATAGCACCAGCAGAATGTTGTTTCTTCAAGTCAATTTTATGCTGGAAGCAAAAAAATATCAAAAAAGGATAAACAACTTACAACTATGTAATTCATTACACCGAACTTACATGGAGTCTACATGGAGTCTACAGTTTTATTGCAACTATGTAATTCAGTTTTGAAGCCATGTACACAGTACCTCTGTACAAGACAGGTTCACATGAACAAGACTAACTTCAGAAAACGAGCACGGGATCCAGCAAATATATTAGCCTGATAAACATTCACTCGAGCACTGAACCTGAAATAAGCAAAAAGTTATACTACTGAGCACTCAAACAATCTATAAAAAAGACCAGTATTTTCAATTTATATGAAAAAATCACCATATTGTACACTTAGTTATATGAAATTATCAAACCTGTTGAAGCTCTTTTGTGAAGCGTCCAATCTCTTCTAATGCACTGCCGAAACATCATATTTAAATTGGCTAATCACAAAATTGAAAAGGAAACTGACTGCTTAATCAGATATAAAAAAATGTTTCATATATCTAACTTGACCAACTAAGCTAGTCTCATTATCTGTGACTACTAAACAATTTTTTTTTTTACTATGCTAAGTTCCAACTATCATCTCAGAGTATGGGTTACAGTTGTAATGGTCACAACATCTACAGAACAACCCTGACATGCTATTTCAACTTCCAAGAGTTTTTCATATTCATGGTGAAACTGATATACATGAAGATTCCTTTAATTTAAAAGGATGAAGGAAACTAATTAGTAAAGGCAATAGAAGTGTGCTTAAACATACAGAAACCCATTGGAAATAAAATTTTCTAGCTATTAACAATAACAACTTTGTAATTCAAAAATAATAATCATCGCATACAATTTTAACAATAATAAATATCCGTTTTCTTTTCAAAGTATGTCAATAACAAATTAAAGAGATCATGCGCAAAGGTTCAAACCAGAAGCATACGTGATATTTAGCACATCAACACAAGCTCACCAATCAGAATGGAACAATAAAAAATTCTCAATTAGAAAAGATATACCTGCAACTGCTAGCAATGGTGGCAAGCCCATTAGTGCTGAACCCATCACAACTAACAAGGGAAAGCGCTTTAAAACCCGGGAACGTATGGGCTAAGAAATCAAGGCTCTCATCCGAAACAGTCATCCTCTTAAGCCGAAGTTCCTCAAGAAAGGGATACGCCGCAGCAAAAACTACAAGCCATGAATGGATATCAGCACCCCAATTCTGTGGCACGAGATTGAAATCAGAGAACCTTGGCTTCCCTTTAATGGTAAAACTCCGAATGTTTTTTAAATGAAATTATCAAACCTGTTGAAGCTCTTTTGTGAAGCGTCCAATCTCTTCTAATGCACTGCCCAAACATCATACAGAACATTGGAAAATTACATCTAATGACAAGTAAAAATTTCAATCCAACATAACCATACAAGACAAACATCAACAAAAGATTCATAACAAAACAAACATAACAAAAGATTCATAACAAAACAAACATAACAAAAGATTCATAAACATCAAAAAAACAAACATCATCATAAGATTCAACCATCGGCCTAACATAATTCATGTTGTAGAACGAGGGAGTGGTATAAGAAACTCCTTAGATGCATCGTCATCATCTGCAGTCTGCAACCAATTAATTATTAATTATGTTAAAACTTATAAATATAGTAAGAAAGTGTAGTGTAAAATCATAGTTTAACTTACCATGACCTTCTTCATCCCTTTAATTTGACGCATCCAATCACCTCCACACATAAGTGCTTCAACGGTTGTAGTCTTCAAAGAAGCACGGTATGGGTCAATCACGCGACTGCCGGCACTAAATGTGGACTCTGATGCAACTGTGGTGATAGGTATTGCTAATATGTCGGCAGCCATCTTAGACAGAATTGGATATTTCATGTTATTCAATTTCCACCACTCCAATGCACAAAACTTCACATCGGAATTTGGTGCACTTCTGAAAACACCTTCTTCCAAGTAAGACTCCAAATCTGACTTCCGTGGTTCGACCGACTCCACCGACATAACATATTGATCAAACTGCGACAATCCTGAAGATTCTTCTCCACACTCACCCGCTGCACCACTCATCCCATGGTCAGATGTAGATATACCTATAGTGTTTGATTTGTTTTCCAATTAATAATGTTCAAGTAAGAGAAAGTAAAACAGTTTTTTCAATAATAATAATAAAATACAAATATATTAGATACCTGTTGAGTCTCCTCCCGCTCCTCCGCTCTCAGCACTAGTAGCATATTCATTGTACAAATCAGACAATGCGGTCCTCACAATCTCAATATTTGTTTCAACTTCATCCACAGAATATACCAGTGGAAAACAAAACTGAACCAATCGCATTTTGAATCTAGGATCTACTATGCTACCAAGAGCCATCAACAGATTGCACTGACCCCAATACTTATCAAACTTCTCACTCATCCTCTTAACCATTGAACGAATAATCTCATCATCATCATTTGCTCTAGAATGTAAAACCTCTTTGATTCTATAAACCTCAGATAGAAAAAGGTTAGCAGTAGGGTACTCATTACCAGAAATTATGTTCGTAGTAGTACTGAAAAACTTCAACACACCACAAACTTTCTCAGCTAGTCTCCAGTCTTCGGGGCTTGGCAAGTTCATGTAAGTAGGCTCCCTATATTGAAACCTTGGAAAAACATCTTTTAGTTGCAAGGCAACAACAAGCATATCATATGCAGAGTTCCAACGAGTAGGGCAATCTAAGATTAACTTCCTTGGCTTCAACCGTAACTGATGCACTATCTCCCCAAACTTCTTAAGTCGCCCCTCACTTGCCCCAATAAACTTCACACTGGCCCTAACATCCTCAATCACATGTCGAATTTCTCTAAGCCCATCTTGCACCAAAAGATTTAATATGTGCGCACAACACCGCACATGAAACAACTTACCACCCAGGAGCAATGACCTACTCCTTGAGAAATTATCCCGTAAAATTCTAATTGCCACATCATTATAGGAAGCGTTATCAACCGAAATTGAAAAGATTTTATCTTCAATCCCCCATTCCACTAAACACTTATAAATAGCATCAGACACATCAATACCACTATGCGGAGGAGGTATATCAACAAAATTAAGCACACGCTTATTAAGTTTCCAATTTGAATCAACAAAATGACCGGTAAGCACCATATAAGAAATAGTTTGTGGCGTGGATTTCCAAATATCGGTGGTCAAACAAATTTTACTAACTCCTTTCAACACTCCTTTCAATTTTCTTTTCTCCCTCTCATAAACGGATAAGCAATCATTCCGTGCAGTTGTGCGAGAAATCTTTTGATATAATGGTGTAAGACCTCTACAAAATTGAGTAAACCCTACTTCTTCTACAATGTTGAAAGGATGCTCATGCATGAGAAGCCAGTTGGCCAATAACTCTCTAACCTTAGCATTGTCATATTTAAAAGTCGTGACATTTACCTCATCAATGACATCAGAACTTGGCACCATAGAAAGTGTCGGTTGATTCTTTTTATTTATCAACCTACGAGTACACACATCTAAGTGCCGCTTGAGATGTGTAGTGGCACCGGAAGCAAGGACAGCCAATCTTGATTTGCACCATATACACTCAGATTTCTTAGTACCATCTGCAAGATTTATTCCTTTAAACTCCTCCCAGACCGAGGAAGTTTTCTTCCGTTTCCTCTTTTGAAATGCTTCTTCACTGATTGTATCAGTAGTGCTCTCTACACCTTGACCTTCACCTTCACCTTCACCTTGATTACCAGAAGCTTCTCCTACGGGGGTAGATTGTGGACAATGAGTCTCAACATGAGCGTTTGGAGCATCTTCAACCGATGTTGAATTCACATCAGAAGTAATAATGGCATCCGCCATATCTACAATTCAATTGAATATAATAAATAAATATCAGTTATAATCACACAAAAAGCAAAAAAAACACGTACATAAAAGGATACAACCACAAATAAAGGTCAGTACTGCAAGGCATTTCAATTAAGGGTTTACTCAATTAAACTCTTAGATATCCTTGCAATTAAACAAAAGGAGACTTCATTCATATGTATGGCGTTGTAATATCAGTTGCTGTTGAAGCTCAGTGTTTTTACCTGCGAGACATAATAGACTTTGTAAAAAATAATCTCATCTTCGAGAATGAGAGTATAGTTTTTCATCTTGGAAATGGTCTTTGGATATATGCCTCATTGACATTTAGTTGCAATTACGGACTTATCAGCTAAATTGATTTTTATAGCTCCACTGCATGATGATGATTTTATTGCATTAATCAGGTAGTCTAAAGAGATGATAGTTAATGCATAGACTAGTTGATAGATAGTATTTTTACTTGTAATGAATATCTTAATTTCATTCTTAAAACCTGAAGTGGTACATTTCAGTCTTAGGCCGTAGATAAAAAATTGAAGCTTGAGATCATTCACCAAAAGACAAAGATTTGAGCTAAGTACATACAAGTGGCCACCCTGAAGCTCACAACTCGAACATAACGTGCTCAGCACAGATTACTGTCATTCAAAGCTTTCAAGTAATAAATTTAAAATCGTTTTAGAAAGTAATAATCACATAACTGGAATTTATAGACCCAATATCACATTCAATATAGACTTATGATGAATAAACAATTATAACATCTTTATATTGATTAATTCTCAGTATTTGAAATTTGTATACTCACAAATACTCACAAATGAGGATGAGAAAGAGTGCGAGCTTGCGAGTTGCGACTGCGTGAGGGCGATGCGATGAGGATGAGAAAGAGGACTGCGACCCTACGAGCTACCGACTCCACTTATGCGACGCGAGGAGAATGAGGATGAGGATGAGAAAGGTCGGGACTTGGAAGCGTGTCGATGAGGATGAGAAAGAAGGCTGGATGGGGACTTGGGAGTTGGGACACCGATGGCGACACCGATGGCAAACGTCGACTGAGGACTTGCGATTATGGCGCGACACCGATGGCAATGACGCCGATGAGGATGGGGATGAGAATGAGAAACGAATTAGGGTTTTGGAGTCTTTTGGAATTGGGATGAGAAAATGAGAAGTGAGCGGCGGCTGCAAAAGACTGTGAGTATCTTTTAGTTATGGGCTCCTATTATTATGGGCCATTGCATATCTAACCATTCACTTAATTAACTCGAGCCGAGCCGAGCTAGTTCGCGAGCCCTTAATCGAGCTTCTTAACGAATAGATCGCGAGCCTAACGAACCGAGCTAGGTCAAGCTCGAATTCGGCTCGTTTAATTAACGAGCTCGGTTTCAAAGCTCGAATTCGGCTCGAGCTCGATTCGAGCCGAGCTTTGACCGAATTTTGACCGATCTCGAGCCGAGCTACTCGCGAATAGCTCTGTTTGTTTGCAGCCCTAGTAGCAGAAGGCCCAGAGACCCGAGCTAACGATCCACGAAGACTGGAATAAAACTCCCTCCACAGCGACATCCAAATCCACTAGCAGTCTTGAGGGACTCTAGTGGCAAAAAGGCGGAAAGACACTGCAAACACCGGGGATGTCAACGAGCAGGCGATACTCAACAGTGCCCTGACTGAAAAGTTGACACTGAGCCGGCTTTCCTCGCGAGAAGGCGAGCGCTCACTCGAATCTTCGAAAAATCGAAAACTTTCTTTTTGTAACCGCGCTTGACCGGGGGATGGGCAGCACTTGCCGAAGGGGTCAACAACGACTCTGGATCAGGAGAAGAGACATCTACAGAAATGGAACACAAGGGGGAACGGAGACTGCTGGGAACAACCGAAGAGATAGAAGGGATGGAATAGGTGGTGCCGGCCCAAAGTGGACGAGAAGTGACGTCAAGATTAATAGAAAACTTGGGGGGAAGGGAGAGCAAGAAGAGTTTGAAAACCCTCAGGACCTGAGAGAGCCATGACTGAGCACCTAATAGTTGATACCAAGAGAATAGGCATCCTGGATAATGAAACGAGATCGCAGAACATAAGGGATGGGTGAGCTTCAAAGCACAGGGAAAGTTATAGTACAGAGAAGGGGCCTTAAAATCAATAATAGCTCTTTCAAGATGCACAGGTGGGGCAGAAGTGCTGGAGTGTGGAGCAGACTCCCTCGCACCACGAGACCACGAAAGATACGAGGAATAAGACTTAACCCAATCAGGATATATACCCAACTTCCCGAATAAAGACGAAGCCACTGAGACAGGTCGGGGGCGAGCCTTGAGAGAGGCCCGGCGAGGGTTGGAAACAAGGGTCGTGGAAACTTTGCGATCCTTAAAAAGGAAAGCAATATTAAGTCGGATAAGAGTGACAGAATATGCGCGAGGAGAAGAACTAGATAGGGAGGAATTCGACGCTGAACTTTCAGCCAAGACAGAGGAGTCGAGGATCTGACTCTCAACCTTACTGTGCTTACAAACCAAGCTATTCAGAAGCTTGCGCTTTAAGAGGGGATAATTAAGGAAGGAAAGAAGTTTGGCTGGTAATGGATGACCTCTGGGCCATCCCAGAAGATTTTGAAGGGAAAAGCAACGACTACGAGAGTGACCAAGCTTATCACAGAATAAACACTTCATTCTGTTCAAACAATCACGCTTAAGATGCCCAGGAAGGAGGCACCTGAAGCAGACCCGATGAAGATCGGGCTTATAAGATGAAGGGGAGTTTAAGCAATTGGGAGAATCCTGAGAGGGGAATATGAAATCCCAAGTAGAAGAAGAAACATCCCTCTGCGAATCCTGAACCGAAGCTGAACGGTCAGAGCTAGCTACTGCTTTGATAAAATTCATAGAAGAAAAACTTCCACGAAAGGAGAAAAAAATAAAACTCCAATAAGGGAAGTGTAAAGAGAAAACACTTCACAGAATGGAGACAAATAAACACTACCACAGGAAAGTCGATACCAGTGCTTAACCAACACAATGCCTCTCAAAGAAGAGAAATCGCGCTCTCCAAACAGAAGAACAAGAGAGGAGAAAAAAGAGCGAGAGAGAGGTTAGATAGAACGGTCAATCTAGAATTATAACTCAGTCAGATCACCGACATGAGCTGAAGTAGTCGCTGGCAAAAAAGGTCCCCAGGGAATGGGGAAACACAAAGCCAGCACTAACAAACAGAAAGCCCGAAAGGATTAACTGCTAACGGAACACTACACAGTGCTAATAATAAGCAACAAACCAAAAGAAGTGCTCCAGGGATCCACCCAAAAAAACAAGACAACCGGGATTAATGCTTAAGATAAAACAGCCAGAAAACTTACAGTGCGCTGTTGAAAATGGGGATTGGAACGCCGCTGGATCGCCGCTGGGAGGAGATGAGACTCCTGGCTGGAGAGCAAACTCGAAAAGGGGACACCGGCGAACGGACGGAGGAACAATACCGCTCAGGGCTGGAGGAAGGCGAGTCGAAGAACAGCCGAAAAAAGTCGTACGGATCTGGCCACCACCGAGATGGACAAGAGGGGAGCGGGAAGGGAGAAGCGCCACGCTACACCCAGAGAGAGCTCCAAGGATCGCGTCCGGACGGACGGAAGGCGCTGGAGGATGGAAGAGAGACAAAGGCCTCCAGCAGAGAGAGATGGAGCGCACCGACTCAAAATCGAAAAGGTTGAGATGGGTCGGTAGGAATTGGGGAGCTCAACAAAGTTGATTGAAGGGCGAAAGCGAGATGGAGGAAGGAACGACGGGATCTGGGGAGAGAAAGGGCCGAGGAAGAAGAGTTTTTTTTTGAATTTTGAATCGCCTCTGAATCGCCTCAGATGGTCTTCATATATTGTCCAACTCGCCTAAAATACCAATCGCAATACGTGAGACAAAAGGTTTTGTTGGAAGTCTCGTAACTTTTTTTTTTTTTCCTTTTGACTTTGAGCAAAAAGGAAAAAAAAAAAAAAAACAATTGTCACATGTCACTAATTAAATATATTTGAACTTTATAACTACTGAAGAGAACACTATGTATAAGTTACCTTATAATTTGTCTTCAAAACACATCCTCAGCAGTTAAAAGTAGTAGGATGAGAATTCAACAGTTAAAAGTAGTAGGATGAGAATTCATAAAGTAAATAAAGAAAAAGAAGAAAGAAAACAATAGTTACCGGACCTCCAAGAAAACATTTTGACTCATCTGAAAAACCCTATTGCAATAGGTGAGACGAAAGAGTTCCTTGGATGTCAGGTAAATAATTAATTCCCTCCCCCCCCACCCACACACACACAGGAAATTAAAAAATTAAAAAATAAAAAAATAAAAAAAATAAAAAAACCCACCCACCCACACACTTTTTTCCCTTTATTTGCGAAGGGAAAAAAAGGCCAAATGTCACTAATTAAAGGCATCTGAATTTATTGGTAAGGTAACACTATCTATAGGTACCTTACAATTTGTCTTTTTTTTTTTTTTTTTTTTTTTTTTAAGAAAAAGGTGAAGTAAGGCCACCCTGTTTCATTAATAAGAAATTAATAAAACAAACTCAGAGAACTGAGCAAAATACGGAATCCTACAGAATATAATAACACATAGATCCTCTCTCGATCATGGGGGGTGGGACAAAAGAAGGACAGACACATACATGCATCCAACAAAAGTACAGTAAAACATCTAAATCTCCCCAACAGACCCTGGGGGGTGGAGATCAATCAACAGTAAAAGTATAAAAGAACATAACAGACTTGTCCCTCAGTCGGCCTGATCTCAACTTCATCGTCATCGTACTCCTCCACCTGAAAGACGCTAACAATCTTCCCTCGAGGACTTATCGGAATAGCTGCAGTCCAAAAAAAAATAAGATGCATAATGTGAGTTAAATTACCAGAAATAGTATTACTAGTCCCACGAAAGTAATAGTTATTCCTATCTAGCTAAAAGACCCAAGTCGTAGAAGCGATAGCGATAAACCAAGCTTCTCTCATAGAACGTCTCTCTGTAGCGAACTTCGGGGCCGATCCACAAATCCTCATACTTTATAGGGTACTCGTTAGTACCAAGGGCGCTGAGTACCTCTACGAGGATCGTTTTGCTCCTGAGACAATTAAGAAATAGATGGTCTCTAGTCTCGTAAATAGAATTGCAGAACCCACAAGAAGAATCAATATTCAGTTGACGTTTGGCCAGGTTCTCTCTAGTTAGAATCACATTGTTTAGGAGCAGGCCTAAGGAGACTTATTTTCAGCAGAGCTTTTGCCTTCCAGATAATACCCGACTATTTCGGGCGACATCCCATGAAATGAATGCGGTTATAAAGAGAGCGTACAGTGAAAGTGTCATTATTTTTTAGTCCTCAGGCTTTCCTATCTGGCCCTTGTGAGCATTTAACTCTTGAACTGGCGATATGAGCCTGAAGCTCTATAAACCTAAGCTGAGAACCAGAGTCCAGTGCCTATTTAAAGATCGACTTCCAGAAGCTTCTTCTCCAAGCTGCGGCCACCGTGCAGTGCAGTTCTGCAGCTCGTGCATATAAGTCGGGGAACAGATCTCTAAGTGTGTGCCTACCACACCATTTATCCCAGCAAAATCTGGTAAATCTGCCATTTTCGATAAACGACTACACGCAATTATTGAAAAGCTCATAGGCTTTAGCAATTCTTTTCCAGAACCAGGAGACAAGTGATCTCACCCTAAAGCCCAGATTCTGCGTCCCATTCCCATGCAGATAAGTCTGGACGAAATCCTGCCATCCCTCTCTGTTAGGGTGAAAGGTTTTCCACCACCACTTACCCAATTGCACGAGATTTATCCTGAAGATCAATAAAACCCAATCCTCCGTGCATATTATTCATGCATGCTTTTTCCCATCTAATGAGGTGATAGCCGCCTTTATTAGAGTTTGCGCCCTTCCATAAGAATCGCTTTCAAATGCGAACAATTCTCTAGATAACCTATCGTGACATTTCAAAGAAGGACAGATAATAGGTTGGTAGGTTAGAGAGGACTGCATTGATAAGAGTGACTCTCCTTTCCAAGGACAATGATTTACCTTTCCATCCTACAAGACAGTTCTCTACCCGATCAATGATGGTTAACCAATCAGCCTTCTTGAGCTTCCCCAATCTCAGCGGGAGCCCCAGGTACATAATGGAAAAATTCTCGATGGAACAGTTGAGAATCGAGGCATGTTCCTGTGTCTCCTCTGGAGATAAAGCAATGGGGATAAGAGGACTTTTGTGGAAGTTAACCCTGTAGCCGGACCAAACTTCAAAACTATAAAGGATTCCTTTAAAAGTGGTGGTTTCCCTGAGGTTGCCATTTCCAGACAGAAGAGTATCGTTTGCATACTGGAGAATTGAACAACCCTGGCGATTGACTCCATTGGCCACCGGAGAGATCCAACCAGTCCGTCTGCAGATAGCCATCATAGACCTCAAAACATCTGCCACAATGGTGAAAATATGAGGGGAGAGGGGGTCTCCTTGTCGAAGGCCACGTTCGCACGAAAACGGATGTCCCTAGACATCGTTCACCATGATAGCAGTCCTCAGTAGTTTAAAGTAGTAGGATGAGAATTCCAAACACATCTTACATTTTAACTATTGGGAACGTGTTTTGAAGACAAATTGTAAGGTACCTATATGTAGTGTTTTCCTTATCTACAGAGTTTAGATATCTTTAGTTAGTAACATTTGACTTTTTTTTTTTTTTTTTCTTTGATCATTTTTATTTTTTTATTTTTTTACAGAGTAAGTTTAAATAAAAAAAGTTACCTGACCTTCAAGAAAATGTTTTGTCTCACCTAAAAAGCCAGTCGCAATATGTGAGACAAGAAGATTTTTTTGGAGGTAAGGTAACTATTGTTTTTCTCCCTTTTTTAAAACTTTATCTGGAAAGAAAAAATAATAGCCAAATGTCACTAATTAAAAGTATGTGAACTTTATAAGGAACACTGTTAATATGTACCTTACAATTTGTTTTTAAAGCACATCATCCTAGCAGGTAAAAGTAGTAGATGAGAATTTAAATTTATTTATTGATTTGACAGTTTATACATATACTGAATTGCCAACCAAAATATGCTCAGTATCATTCTTTTCACTTGTTTAGGTTTCTAATTAGAAGGTAAGGAAAAAATAGGCTGAGTAATAAATGAAAAGTGTGCATATTTGGGCTTGGGGGCTCTATTACAGTGCATCATCTTTGAAAAAATATTCATTCCATAATATGGTTTTTTTTTTTTTTTTTTTTTGATATTAAAGCTGGTCGGTTCCATCGAATTTTAAATACAATTAACAGGGCTAAATATGGACCCTCACAATCCAGATAACAAAACCAAAAAGAGAGGGTCAGAAAAATCAGAAAACCCACCCCCAAAACAATTTTTAACATTATCCCAAGGAAAGTGTAAAGCCAAAAAAACTATACATCTAGATAGAAATGAATGAAACCATAGAGCAAAAAGCAATCCAGGAGGCTCCCAGACTTGATACTCAAGTCCCTGCAGCTGGTCTACTCCCAAAACCTGGGCTGATGCAGCAAGCACAATGCGAGGGCGATCCTAGCCTCGACACAAAACCCACTAAAAATGCCAATAGATCAGATTAAGAAGACATGCTCCTGTACCTAAACATTCCCCAAAACAGAGTGCAAATGAATCTGTAAACAAAGGAGATGCACAGTAAAAGAAGAAGAAGAAGCATATACCAATACAGAATAAGATCACCAATAGCATCATCATTATCATCCAAGTCATCAACCATTTGAAAACATACACCCCTTCCAGTCTGTAGCACTTCATAAACACCATTCTGTTGAAATCAAATTAGGGAAAATTAATATTTTTCTTATTCATCTTTTTCTCTACTGTATATCTATATATACAGTATATATATCTATAAATAATGTATATATATATATATATATACATTATTTAATGGAGAAGGGGTACAATTGATTGAGAAGATTAAGGAGAGGAGAGATTTGGGGAATCTATTCCCTATAAATTAGGAAACAGAAAATACAGCGAATACGAATTATATTTTAACACTCCTCATCGAGTTGGTGCATAGATATTGAACATGGCTAACTTGTTCACAAATTTCAAGAAGAGCTGATTCGAAACTACCTTGGTGAGAATATCTGCGAGCTGGTCTTCTGATTTCACTTTAGATATCTCAATAATTTTGTCATCTAATTTTTTCTGGATGAAGAACCTATCCACCTCTACATGCTTCGTCTTATCATGCTGGACTGGATTGGCTGCAATATCACATGCCACTTGACTGTCACAATACACCTTAATATGCTCATTTGGACCACAACACAAATCTTGTAATAAAAATTTAAACCATAAAACTTCAGTTTTACTCGGTGCTACTCCTTGATACACAGTCTCTGCACTAGAGCGTGCAACAATATTTTGCTTTTTGCTTCTCCATGTAACCAGATTTTTTCCAACAAAGATAAAGTATCCTGAAGTGGAGCACCTATGATCAACAGATCATGCCCAATCAGCATCAGTATATGCCTCAATCTTCAAGTGACCATATTTTGCGAACAAGACCCCTTTTTCTGGAGCATACTTTATATATCTTAGGATTCTCATCATCGTATTCATGTGTTGTTCACGAGGTGCATGTATAAACTGACTCACCACACTTAAGGCATATGACAAGTCTGGCTGCGTATGTGCAAGATACATTAGTCGTCCTACCAATCTCTGATATCTCTCCTTATCACACAGCACTTGATCATGGTCATTCCACAGTTTCAATCCTTCTTCTAACGGCGTATCAATAGGCTGATATGCAGAGGTTCCAGTTTTCTTCAACAAATCAAGCGCATACTTTCTTTGAGACAGAAATGTACTATTTCTTGAGCGAGAAACTTCGATATCAAGGAAATATCTCAAAGGGCCACGATCCTTTATTTCGAACTCTTGTGACAAGTAGTTCTTTAATGCCTTTCTCTCCTCATGATCATTTTCAGTTACTATCATATCATCCACATATATAATGAGAGCAGTAATCTTACCTTCTTTCCCTTTTTAGGAACATGATATGATATGAGTTACTCTGACAATATCCAAATATCGTTGTTGATTTTGTAAATCTCCCAAACTAAGCTCTTGGTGATTGCTTTAGACCATAAAGTGCTTTCTTTAACCGACACACTTTATTACTATGTTGAACCGGTATATTTGACCCCGGTGGTAGATCCATATAAACCTTTTCTGTCAATTTTCCATGCAAAAAAGCATTCTTCACATTAAATTGCTCTAACGACCAGTCCAGGTTTGCAGCCAGTGACAGTAGAACTCAAACAATGTTGAACTTTGCCACATGCTCTAATGTTTCATCATAATCAATTTCATAAGTTTGAGTGTACCCTTTGGCAACCAACTTTGCCTTGTATCGCTCTATTGAACCATCAGACTTATACTTCACCATATAAATTTATCTGCATCCTACCGGCTTCTTTCCTACTGGCAGCTCGACTACCTCCCAAGTCTTATTCTTCTTCAAGGAATTTAACTCCTCATCCATAACTGCTTTCCATCTTGGCACTACAAAAGAAAAGGTCTTTACCTGCTTTTTTTGTACATTTACCGGCGTTTATAAACGCCGCTGTAGATACCACCGGCATTTTATAAATCGCCGGTGCAAGTGTCGCTGAATCGTGCGTCGCTGTTGCTTAGGGACATTCACCGGCGTTTTCTACGGCCGCCGGTAACGGTTAAAACTACACTGGCGGCCGTAAAAACGCCGGTGAATGTGTGGGTGCCATTTCCGGCCATCGCCTACTCCGGCGTTGTTAAAACGTCGGTATAGACAACCAAATTCTTGCTGAAAGATACACCGGCGCTTGTAAAAACGCCGGTGTAGCTAAATTTTTTTTTTAAAAAAATTTCAAAAAAAAAAAAATTCAGCACTCTTATAATCAAAACCAAATGCAAGAGACCCATTAGATCATACACTGATCATTCTTAAAACAAACAATAGCCCTTTATGGAAATGTCACTTATCACTCTTTCCTTTCTCATACATACTAGTATTAGCACTCTTTTCACTCATCAAAAAGCAACTCTGCATCAAACTACTTCTTTTCCAACATTGATGGCTTTGATGCCTTGTATCCCATCAGTTCTTGAATATGCAATTCAGCCCCCCCCCTCTCACAATCTAAGTCTCTGCATAATTAATATACCTCACTTGCTTATTTGTGCTCAGATGTGCCTAGGTAAAACCATATATACAGACATGGAGGATTTTGTTATACAGCTAGCATCCTTAGTTCACAGTGAACCCATTTTTGATCAAAAAAACATGCCAAGATGACAATCAGATGCATGTTTTCAGCTTCTTTAATAGTAAAAGAAAATCAAAATTTCCAGTATCTAAGCATTTATGTTTCTCTATTACTTCTTCATCCCAACTAACATTGATGTCTGTGGCTCCAAAACAAAAGCAACACAAGGTTTGTTCAGCCCAATTGTTAGTACAGATATGGAGGATTTTGTTATACAGCTAGCATCCTTAGTTCACAGTGAACCCATTTTTGATCAAAGAAACATGCCAAGATGACAATCAGATGCATGTTTTCAGCTTCTTTAACAGTAAAAGAAAATCAAAATTTCCAGTATCTAAGCATTTATGTTTCTCTATTACTTCTTCATCCCAACTACCATTGATGTCTGTGGCTCCAAAACAAAAGCAACACAAGGTTTGTTCAGTCCAATTGTTAGTACAGATATGGAGGATTTTGTTATACAGCTAGCATCCTTAGTTCACAGTGAACCCATTTTTGATCAAAAAAACATGCCAAGATGACAATCAGATGCATGTTTTCAGCTTCTTTAACAGTAAAAGAAAATCAAAATTTCCAGTATCTAAGCATTTATGTTTCTCTATTACTTCTTCATCCCAACTACCATTGATGTCTGTGGCTCCAAAACAAATTCAACTACAAATTCAACTACAATCATAAATTAAAAAGCTCAGATAGGATTCAATCATCACTAGTTACTCCTATAATTCATTTATTCAATGAATCATGAAACATAGTGTGCAACTTCAGAAGCATAATCCATCTCATCATCACTCATTCACTCGAAAATAATGAGAAGAAACTCCATTTGTTCACTGTTTTTACTCAATATAAATCCATATGCAATATAGATCCATATGCAAAATGCACTCAGCAGGATGATTCATGATAAATTAGAGAAGCACAATCAGTGAGTGCCACTCACTGACTCAAAATTAGTCAGGTAAAGAGGTAAAGATTAATCAGTGAGTGCAGCTCAGTATATCAAAAGTAGATTGCCAATCACTGACTCATTAATTAGTCAGTATATCAAAAGCTCAGATAGGATTCAAACAAATCACTAGTTACTCCTATGAATCATTTATTCAATGAATCATTAAATCAATGACTCGTAGTATGCAACTTCAGAATCATAACCCATCTCATCATCACTAGTTTAAAAAAAGTAGCAAAGTAGTCAGTAGTGTGACCTGATGGCAAAAAAAGTAGCAAAGTAGCATGAACTTACAGTTACCAAAATGATTTAACTGTATATGAAATTGACCAAATCCTCCAAACCACCTCATTGTCATCAACTACCTTCTTCATCATCACATCCTTCATCAACAAAGCCTATTTTAATCCCTTCACTGGACAATAGTTAAGAATTGCATCTCCCATGAGACTAAAAACAAAATCACTCTTCAGTTCATTCTGTGCAAATATGAAATCGCTGTTAAGATACTTTACAATATAAAACCATTATTAATCAGTACTATCCAATAACTCATAATTAACCTCCAAGAAACAGCTATAATTAACACAACTACAATAATTACATACTAATACTTTAGCATCAAAAGAACAACTAAATGATATCATCAACAAACCAATACATTGATGAGTGGAGAAGCTTTCATTAAACCTCCAATTTCATTTACCAAAACAAAAAATTTAGACAAATAATAGGATAAAAGAAATCGCATATTACCATAAATAATAAAGACGACTATCACATTTATTCAGAATTGTATATGTATACATTACATACATTATAGCATTTTATCTCAAATAAATAACCAATTCCCATTAAACCCATGTTGAAATTCTAACAAAATGTTTGATCGCAACTCTATTAATTCTCATCTACCAGCAACAAAATCCATACAACAATATCAAAGAAACCAAACAAACTCTCCATTATACACTCAAACAACTTCATCTAAAAACAACTTCATCTAAAAGCCATACTAACCCCTAAAAAACTACAAACAACAAAAGCATGACTAGAATCAATTCCGGTTAGTACGATAAATCAAGAACCGATCAAAACCCTAACCCTAACCTTAATCAAGAACCGATCATTAATTAACCTATTCTCATATTCTCAAATTCATACTAGAATAAACTTTAGGGTTTGAAATTCCTTACTTGAGTTGATTGGGGGAGAGGGGACGGCGGTTTTTGAGAGGGAGAGAGAGATTGGGAGAAGGGGTACGGCGGGGGGCCGCGATGGAGGACGGGGGGCGGGGGCAGGTGCGGCGATGGGGGAAGTGGCGACGGCGGGGGAGGGGGAAACGACGACGGCGGGAGAGGGGGGGCGTCGATGGGGAAAGGAGAGAATTGAAAATTTTGGGGAAAGTATACGTATAGGGTTTGGGAAAATTGGGGAAAGCGGGAGAGCGCGAGACAGTGGGAAAATTTAGGGTTTTTTTTGCGATCGAATGAGAAAATGGTAGAGGGTTTGGGGGAAATTTATTCCAAGACCCTATACCGGCATTTTAACTAAAAATGCCGGTGAATGGGAGAAGATTTTTTTACCTGTATACTTTCACCGGCGTGTTTTATTAAAACGCCGGTGAATATAGACTTCACCGGCGTTTTAAAAAAAAACGCCGGTGAATATCATAATTCCCCGGCGTTTTATAGAGGTCGCCGGTGTATAACCATCCTGTTTGACGCCCAATTCCTGGTCTCTTCCTACCCCGGCGTTTCTGGTAAAACGTCGGGGAATATACGCCGGTAAAGACCTTTTCTTTTGTAGTGTGGGTTGGCTAAGGCTTCCTGCACACTGTTAGGAATGGATACAACAGATAATTGATTCACAAATGACTTATTTGATTCAGACAATCGGTGAGTGGATACATAATGACTTATGGGATACTTGACATAACTAGTGAGATTATGCTCATAAGTAGGATTAGGGATACCTCTAGTAGTACGGTTCAGGAGCTCTCTTCTTGGAGCTTTGGACAATGATGACGATTGGTTTTGGGGGTGGAGATGACACTAGAGGTGGCATAGATCCTGACTGCTCATCTTCGAGGAGGTTCGGCACCAATTGCAGTTCCTCGTGGAGATCATCCCCTTCAACCACATAATCTTCATTCGAGTGATTGTTACTACTTACATCATCAACCAAATCTTCATTCGAGTGATCGTCACCACTTACATCCACATTTTCACTCCTTGTATTCATTTGTTCTTTCTGAATGGTAACCACTTCGTCATAAGCAAGAGCTTGAACTTCACTTCGGTACTCCCCCTAAAGTTCAACCTCAGAGGAAGAATACATCTCATCTTCATGGAACACAATATCCATAGTCACAAACATCTTTTGAGTCGGTGGGTGGTAACAATGATATTCTTTCTTATCTGTTGCATATCCTACGAAAAAACAGCGAACAACTTGAGGACATAATGTATTACGTTCATGTAGATGAAGATGAACAAATGCGATACACCCAAACACACGAGGTGGCAAGTTGACGACTATCGGTGCATTCACAGCTTTAGTTAATGCTTGAAATGATGTGATCAAGTTTAGGATACTAGATGAAACTCGATTGATTAGGTATGCAGCAGATGCCAGGGCTTCCTCCCAATACATGAGTGACATATTTCCATGAATAATAAAGGCACGGACCACCTCGAACAAGTGTCTATTTTTCATTTCTACAACCCCATTTTGTTGTGGTATATACAAGCATGTAGTCTTCCCATGTTCCACCAATTATTGTTGCAAATTCGAACTTAGGTACTCACCGTTATTATTTCTCATAAGAACTTGAATCTGTGCTTTATATTGAGTCATAACCCATTTATGAAATTTCCGAAATAAACTACTAATTTTACTTTTAGACTTCATCAAACAAATCAAGTCATACGAGTACAATCATTAATAAATGTCACAAACCATTTTGCTCCTCCAAAAGTAGTGTTTTTGGATGGACCCCAAACATCAGAATGAATAATAACAAATAGAAATGAGATTTTATTCAAATTAGGAGGAAAAGAGACACGGTGACTTTTTGCGAGTTCACACACAGCGCACCGAAATGTAGACAAATTCAACTTCGAAAATAAGCTTGGAAATAATTTATTCAAATAACCAAAAGAAACATGCCCTAGACGTCGATGCCATAGAAAAATCTCTGATTTCTTCTTCACCCCCTCAGATCCTTCCACAGATAGAGCTTGAGTCAACGTACTTGAACTTTTAGATTCCAAATCCAAGTAATATAGCTTCCCGTGTCTAACCCCATAACCAATCATCTTGCGAGTCCGAATATCCTTAAACTCACAATGGGAGGGCCAAAAAGATTACAATACAATGTAAGGCAATAGTTATTTGAGCAACAGATAATAGGTTAAAATTCATGGAGGGCACAACTAACACATTATCTAAGGTTAAGTTTTTTATGAGAGATATGGAACCCTCGCCAGTAACGGTGGCAGGATCTCCATTGGCACTGGTCACTTTGGATTTGGTAGATGGTTGTAAGGTTTGGACTAGTCTAGAATCAAAAGTCATATGATCGGTAGCACCCGAATGAATCATCCATGCATTATTCATAACAGAGGCAGAAATATTAAAAACCTTACCATTATTACCTGCAGTAGTAACTAATGTAGAGGACACAATGCCAGTGGATCGGTTGCAGTTCTTCTTCCGAGTATCTTCGCTATAATCACAGTTCTCTGGATATCCGATAATCTTATATCAACGAGCTTTTGTGTGGCCGATCTTGCCACAATAAGTACACTTCCTTAACTAATACGGTAGTTTTGGTTCCATGGTGAAGAACAACAAATAACAACACAACAAGCAGCATCCTCCGATCCAAACACCAAACACTGGGCGGGCACAACTGCAAACACCAGACAACAATAGCACAACCAATAGAATAGCTCATTTTAGATCCGATCTGGATCAAATCCAAGAACACAAAACAACAACAACAACAACAACAGTAGAGCAGCAACACAAGATCTGGATCTGATCCACAAAATAGCAACTACATCCAACAAAAAAAATCCCAATAGAAGAATCAAGCAGCAGCGATCTGACGGTGCCTAGGTGATGTTGCGAGGGGATCGGGGATGTTGACTATTGGAGATATCAAAGGATAGTCTCCATATTTAGAATATTGCATACTGATATTCAATTTGTATAGCTCAGCACATTGATTTGAATTACCTTCTTATTTAGCTTAGTTTCCTCATTCCTTTGTGTTTCCTAAGATTAGAATTACTTTCCCATTTAGCTTAGTTTACTTTCCCATTTAGCTTAGTTTTCCTCATTCCTCTGTATTTCCTAAGATTAGAATTACTTTCCCATTTAGCTTAGTTTCCAAATTCTTTTGTAATCTATTTATTCTCTTCGTTGACAATGAAAATATATACCACTATTTTATCAATTCTAAATTGTTATCATATGATATCAGAGCAGTCGGTCCTTCTTCTTCTTTTATAATATTCCGGCCTCCCCGTACAACACACCTCCTACCACGCCTCATCATGGACGATGACCAACCTCAACTTTCCCCCGCTGCCGACACTCATATCGTCACTCTTCCAAACTCCGGTCAGTCATCTCGCCAACTCCAACTCATCAATATTGCTCACCACAATATTGTTAAACTTACTTTCACAAACTACTTGGCTTTGAAACTCCAAATGGAAGTCATTCTTGTCGGCTATGACCTCTATAAATTCATCAACTGTTCTCATCCGTGCCCTATCTCCAATACAAACACACCTAATCTAGATTACCTACCATGGGTTCGACAAGACAAACTACTATTTGGCAGTACTTGTCAGCTCGCTCTCATCTTCCTTGATTCCACTTATCCAACGTGCTACCACCTCCCGCGAAGCCTGGCTTACACTTGCCAACACATATGCTCGCCCAACCCGTGGACACATCAAACAACTCAAGGATCAAATCAAACGCTCAGTGAAAGGTTCTCAGACAATCTCCGAATATATGCAGTACATCAAGTGCCGCTCTGATGAACTTGCAGCACTTGGCAAACCAATGGACGATGAGGATCTGATAGAGAAGATTCCTGATGGCCTCGATGATGACTATAGGGCTATTGTTGACGTTATTGAAGGCCGTGACACACCTATCTCGTTTGATGAACTTCATGAGAAACTCATCAATCGAGAGCTGTCCCTCAAGCAAAGTCAACCACTCCTATCTTCCACTCCGGTCACGGCTAATGTTCTGTCTGCCCGTCACAATGGCAGATCTCGGACCTCCGTCTCTCGTCCCTCCTGGACACCAAACCAATCACCACCCGGCCCTTCCCCATCTACTAGGTCAGCCATGGGCCCTCGCAACGTCGCCCGCCCCGTTCGTATCTTGGTAAGTGCCAAGGATGTTATGCTCAGGGTCATACCGTAGCCAACTGCTCTCTCTTTCAGCTGATTCCGACCAACAGTGCCTCCCGGTCTTCGACCTCTACATTCGGCTGCTCTTCCTAGTGGCAACCACAGGTACACATGGCCACTACTAATTCCACTGACAACATCGCATGGCTTCTTGATTCCGGGGCCTCTCACCACGTCACTGCAGATCTGAAAAATCTCTCGCTTCATACTCCGTATGACGGCCCTGATGACATTGTTATTGGTGATGGTACTGGGTTACCTATCTTTCACACCGGTTCTTTCTCTCTTCACACTCCCTCTTATTCATTTAAATTGCACGATGTTTTGTGTGTTCTAAATATGAAACAAAATTTGATTTCTATATCCCAATTTTGCCAAACAAATAAAACATCCATTGAATTCTTACCAACTTCTTTTTATGTGAAGGATTTAATGACGGGGGCAACACTACTAGGGGACGAACTAAAGATGGTGTGTATGATGGCTGACATCATCCCTTCCCACCAACACCAAATTCGCCTACTCTAGTGTCAAAGCCTCTCCCACTGATTGGCACCACCGTCTAGGTCATCCGTTCGAGCCCATTCTTCGACACATTGCGACCACCTTTTCTTTGACATTTTCTTCATCTATTTCAAAAACTATTCATTGCAACGACTGTTATTGCAATAAAAGTCACAAGTTACCTTTTTCTTAATCGAGCATTATATCTGATGTCTCCTATTCATTCCATTGATTGTTTCAAATACTATGTCATTTTTGTTGACCACTATACTCATTACGTCTGGTTATACCCCCTCACCCGTAAATCGGATGTCTCCAAAGTTTTTCCACGGTTCAAAGCCTTAGTTGAAAACTATTTCAAAACCAAAATTGTCACACTCTACTCCGATAACGGGGGAGAATACATAAGTTGCAAATCCTTCTTATCCACTTCTGGCATATTTCATCTTACCACCCCTCTACACACACCAGAACACAATGGCTTCTCTGAGCGTCGTCACCGTCACATTGTCGAAACTGGTCTTGCCTTGTTATCCCGAGCTTCCTTACCTCTTCCCTTTTGGTCGTATGCCTTCCTCACCGCTACCTATCTTATTAACCGTTTGCCCACTCCCACCTTAGACATGCAATCTCCTTATTACAAACTTTTACCTCCCACCCAAACTATCTCAAATTATGTGTCTTTGGATGTCTCTGCTATCCATGGTTACATCCATACTCGACCCACAAGTTAGCACCTCGCTCCACTCCCTGTGTTTTCCTAGGATACTCACTCACCCAAAGTGCATATTTGTGCTACGAACCCAACTCCAAGAAATTATACACCTCCCGGCATGTTCGCTTTGTTGAAACTGAGTTTCCCATGTCTAGTTTCTCTCCTCACCTACCTCGTCCAGATGGTACCACTTGCTCATCATGGCTCTCCATTCCTCTTCTTGCTCCGACTTCTAGCACACCATCTCTGGCCCCACCTCGCAGCATGCCCTCATCAGGTAACTTCTTGCATCCTCACACAGCTCCGCACCCCAATCTGTCGGTACCCCATGATGAGCACACCACATTGCCACAACAAACCTCTTTGCCTAATCCAGAAGTTACATCACCTAACCTTCACTCCAACCAAAGCACGCCATCGCTCATTCCTCATAGAGAAACTCCGAGTTTGCCGCGGTGAAACTCTGACAACCCACAAAATTCACACGTTCACAATCCCGAACACAATCCAAAACCTTCACAACCCACCCGGACCTCCCCAATCATAACCCGCTCCCATAACAACATTTCTAAGCCTATCACCAAGCTCAACCTCTCTGCTCTTCTTGCCCAAGAGATAGAACCCACTTGTGTGACTTAGACCATCAAAAATAACAAATGGCATCAGGCCATGTCTGCAGAGTTTGATGCTCTGCTTCGCAACGGTACTTAGGAGTTGGTACCTCCGGATGGAGTTCACATTATTGTCGGTTGCAAGTGGATTTTTCGCATTAAACGTTTATCTGATGGTTCTGTTGACATGTATAAAGCTCGTTTGCAAAGGGTTTTCACCAGTGCCCCGACATAGACTATCATGAGACCTTTAGTCCTATTGTCAAACCCACCACTATTCGTCTTGTGCTTTCCATTGCAATCAGCCATGGCTGGTCTCTCCGATAACTAGACGTCAACAATGCCTTTCTTCAGAGGCACTCTTACTAAAAACATGTACATGACCCAACCTCAAGGCTTTGTTAATACTGACCATCCGTAGTATGTCTGCAAGTTGCGGAAAGCCATCTATGACCTCAAGCAAGCACCCCGGGCTTGGTACAACGAACTTAGGCAATTTTTTCTCTCCTCGGGCTTCATCAACTCCGTTGTGGATGCCTCCCTATTTATACTCAATAAAAACAAAGTATTACTCTATATACTTGTTTATGTTGATGACATTATTATCACAGAAAATGATTTCACTGCAGTTCAGACTTTCATTGCCCGCTTTGCCTATCAGTTTTCACTAAAGGATCTTGATCCTCTAGCCTACTTTCTTGGTGTCGAAGTGGTTCCTCATGCTAAAGGTATCGTCTTGTCACAACAAAAGTATATCGCTGATCTTCTTGCGCATTCCAAGATGACTGATGCTCGCCCGATTGCCACTCCTTTAGCCACGACACCTACTCTCACTCTCCACTCGGGCACTTCCTTATCAGATCCCACTGAGTTTCGCACAATTGTTGGCAGTCTACAATATCTCTTATTGACCCGACCGGACATTACATATGTGGTCAGCAAACTCTCTCAATTCATGCATCATCCCACTACTGATCACTGGAATACTGCCAAACATCTCCTCAGATATCTTTGTGGAACCATTGATCAGAGTATTCTTCTCCATTGCCGCTCATCTCATGATCTTCATGCTTTTTCCGATGCTGACTGGGCTGGCAACAAAGATGATTTCACTTCCACTAGCGCATACATCGTTTATCTCGGGCGGAATCCCATTTCTTGGAGCTCTAAGAAACAACGTATCATTGCTCAGTCTTCGACTGAAGCTGAGTATCGTTCAGTTACTTCTATCGCTGTAGAACTGCGTTGGATCACCTCTCTCCTTAGTGAGTTTGGTTTCTCTTCATCTCAGAAACCGGTTATATACTGTGATAACGTGGGTGCCACCAACTTATGTTCCAATCCGGTGTTTCATTCTCATATGAAGCATGTTGCTCTTGACTATCATTTCATTCGTGAACAAGTTCAGCACGACCCTCTTCGAGTGACACATGTCTTGTCCACGGATCAGTTAGCAGATGCACTCACCAAACCACTACCTTGCACATGCTTTCACCAGCTACTACTCAAGATTGGACTCTCTTCCTGGAGGTCCAACTTGCGGGGGCATATTGGAGATATCAAAGGATAGTCTCCTTATTTAGAATATTGCATGCTGATATTCAATTTGTATAGCTCAGCACATTGATTTGAATTACCTTCTTATTTAGCTTAGTTTTCTCATTCCTTTGTATTTCTTAAGATTAGAATTACTTTCCCATTTAGCTTAGTTTACTTTTCCATTTAGCTTAGTTTTCTCATTCCTCTGTATTTCCTAAGATTAGAATTACTTTTCCATTTAGCTTAGTTTCTAAATTCTTTTGTAATCTATTTATTCTCTTCGTTGACAATAAAAATATATACCACTATTTTATCAATTCTAAACTGTTATCATATTAACAATGGCAGTGGCTTTTGAATACGGTGCATCTGCTACGGGATCGAGGATGTTGACGACGGTGGTGACCACGACAATGGCTTGAGGATCTGCGATGGCGATCGACGAGGGTGACAGGATCGATGATGGCGACGGAAAGTTGACGACGATATCAGAGATGACGTCGCTGGGAGATTTCGGCGGCGGGGATCGAGATTGACGAGGGCGATGGGGTTCGAAGGCAGGTGATTTTGATGGGATTGGGGTTTTGGGATCAATAAGAAGAAGAAGAGGGATCAGGATCTTGCAGCCTAGGATATTTTAGGCTCTGATACCATATTGAAATCAAATTAAGGAAAAATAATATTTTTCTTATTCTTCTTTTCCTCTACAATCTATCTATCTATATATATATATATATATATATATATATATATATATATATATATATATATATATATATATATATATACATTATTTCTTGGAGAAGGGGTACAATTGATTGAGAAGATTAAGGAGATAGGAGATTTGAGGAATCTGTTCCCTATAAATTAGGAAACAGAAAATACATCGAATACGAATTATATTTTGGCTAAATTTAAAAAAACCCCATTGAAGTATTAGTCATTTTAAAAAAATCCCACTAAACTTTTTTATTTTAAAAAAACTGCACTCAACTATATTATCAAAAAACCCAAATTGATGGAGTTAACTTCCGTTAGGGTTTATGTCACTTGTATTGCACTGATGCAATAGTTCAGTGAGGTTTTTTTAAAGATCTGATTAGTTAAGTGATGTTTTTTTAAACACAAATGAAAGATAAATGTGGTTTTTTGACATAAACCTTAACGGAAACCTAAATCCGTCTTTTGATAGAGTAATGCTTTAGCCACTACCAATTTTACTACCATTTTCTTCACTATCTTAGGTGGCATACTCCTATTAGAGAGTTCCCCCACCTACCCTATCTTCCCCTATCTGTTGGAGTGTGCCACCTAAGGTAGTGAAGAGAAATGTAGTGAAATTGGTAGTGGATGTAGCATTACTCTTTTTGATAACATAGTTGAGTGCAGTTTTTTTAAAATAAAAAAGTTTAGTGGGTTTTTTTTTAAAAAATGACCAATACTGTGTTTTTTTTTTTTTTTTTTCTTTCCAATTTAGCCTTAATTTTAACACATTCCACACATCAAGTCCAGCATACATGAAACCAAAAATATGAGATTGAGTTCTACATGAATTACAAATTTTCCTCTTCTTATCACCACTTTGGAGCTTGACAGTTCGTCTTCCTTGTATACGTGTTTCCCCATCCAATCTTGCTACTCACCCGCTGCTATGTCTATCCTCACCCGTGTGTTCAGTTCATCCTCCTCTTCTTTGCTACAACCGCTCCAGCCCAAACATCAACAAAAATCACAATTCAATATCACATTTTGAAAGCAAGCTCTACTTCTAGTTAACCAAATAACCCAACAAATACCACCACTGTTATATCCCACGTTTTTCTTTTTCAATATTATTTAACCTCCAAGTTCACCAAAGTTCCTCTACACTACATGGCAAGGACTCTGAATCAATATTAAAAAAATTGTCCTACAACATACCACACCTGTTTTGCAATGCATGGTTTGGGTTGTTACGCGTCTCTGTTCTAATCCTTCAGTCAACTCAACAAAACACGCTGAAACTTGATGGAGATTGTGGCTGCTTTAACCAATATGAAACTAAAGTTGATTTGCTTTTCATATTGAATCCTTGTTAATATTTACTACAGTACAGTAAATGCATCACCAAAACACATGACATCCATCAATTACATCATCGTTTCTTTTGCTAATCAAGGGAGTTACATCGCCTTTTCTCATTTATGGAACATGCCGTTCAAACACCACCCTTTTCCTCTCTTTTTTTCCTTTTTTTTTTCTTTTGCTAATCAAAAAAGTTGCATCTGTTGTCATTTGTTAGAATATAAATATTAACATCCTCACTCTTACCAAAACTTCGGAGTTTTGGTCCATCGGTAGGGTCATTAATATGAAAGCAACCCAGATTCGAATCTCACTGTCAGCGCAATTTAAATGCGGACCGCTGCATATAGTCCAGATCTTGACCCAAAAAGATTAATATCATTAATGAAAACAAATCATTAATCTTACTACACCTTTTTTTCTTCGAAATATAAAGAATAAAGCAGCCTATATATGCGACTTTAATAGCAGTGCATCTAATTATCTTTGCTCTTGAACGTTATATTGTATCACATTTAGATAACACAGAAAAATGTCGATTCTGCACATTAAGAAAAAGACGAGATGATAATGATATTAACATAGCAAAAAAGAAACAAAGAAAAATTATAGAAAAGAGGAAGTGACAACAAGAATTGTCATTGTTTCTTGTTCTTGCTGGACCTACAAAAACCAAATTCAACAATGTAATCTTGGCTGTCCCGATCACAATGACACACTTGTAAGGTGAACTGCCAACAATTGCATCCTCTTTCATTCACCATCTCTCTCTCTTTCACTTGACATACTCTGCTCTAGACAGAAACTATGGTTAATTAGGAAGCCATATTTTCATTCTGAATTAACCCGACAACTCTGAAACTACATAAACAATACTAACAAAGTTACTAAGAACAAGGATGCAGTAGCATAGCAATGACTATACTATTCAAGGAGAGTTTGCCCCCTCGACGCTGTTGTGTCTCTTGGAAGGTCCGGAAGGGGGAACGCGCATAACCCGTGGCAGGGTCTTCACATTCAAGGCCGACGATGAAGAAATCAAGTGCCCTCCCGTCTTTCCATAATTGGCTTTAGCTCTGGTCATCTTCTTCTTGTTGCTGATGCTGACAGTACTTGTGCTGGTTGAGATTGGTGTTGGTGGTGGAGGAGTTAAAGGAGGACCGGAACGAGGAATTCTGTAGATAGAGCCATCGCATGTCAAAGGGAGAATGCCTGCAACAATCAAGAACATGAAAAAGAAGAGGATGAAGGGTTTTAGAGCCATAGAGAGAAAGAAAGAAATTCTTGCTATTTTTTTTTTCTTTCTTTCGTGTTACTCTACTGCTGCCCTTTGCTTTTGTATATATAGCCTTGGTATTTATTTCTCGACTCTTGGAAGTGAAGGTCAAAAGAAATTAGAAGCAAGTCATTTTCATTTGATGTGTGTGTGTGTGTGTGTGAGAGAGAGAGAGAGAGAGAGAGAGAGAATTATCTTCAAGTATACGCTAATGTATACAAATTGGTTGTTATACATATTTGTTTCCATACTTGCAAATGCCACAGCAGTAGCGAAAAAAGGTAGGCAAAGAGAGAAGAAGAGTTTAATGCACTAGAAACGGGCATGGTCCAAGAGTGCAAAAGTTGCAGGCAGAGTGCCAGACGAGGAGACCACCTTTTCCTTCTCAATTAAGTGCCCATAAAACAAGAGTTAGGATTCAGATTTTTGCCCAAACCCTGTTACCATTGTTTTTTTTTATAAAAAAAAAATTAAATTACAGAAAAGTTTGTTTACTTTGCGTGATTTGGATTTGATTTGGGACTAAGAAACCCCCAGTTTGTGTCGTATACTTGAAGATAACTGTCTCTCATCTAAATACAACGCTATTTCTACTATTTTAATGGGAGATTTGTCTTTTTTTTATTATAAAAGGTTGGCCTAGGCCATCCGTGTTTCATTAAAAAGTCTTTAATAAAACAAAACTCAAGTAGCAGACAATGATGTTCATGTCAATCACATGCGGGCCATGATGTGCATTCTCTGACCAAAAAATGAATCCCCCCATAAACCGGGTACAGACCCACAGATGTACCCCAACCGTACATGCATCAAAACCACCTGAACCCAAAATAAACCAAAATACATCCCACCAAAGTACAAGCCCCAAAATACAAACAACTATTGACCAGCTCCCAAAAGAAGAAGTGAGTCAAGTTTCTTCATCCTCTTGCCAAGACGATCACCCTTCTTGTGGTGTGCTTTCCCTTTCCTATTGGTCCGCCTGGTCCGAGTATAGGTCCTTGATTCTTTTAGTCTGTTCTTCCCCTGCCGTAATGGGAGAGTTTGTCACCAAACAAATTCTATTTGTAAACAAACAAACATGTGCAATGCACATGCATAAGTAATATAACAGAGGTCTTAGGTTCGATGTCAGACTACGTCAATTTTTTTATAAAAATATATATTTATAAAGACGTGCATCGCACTCGCACGTGTAAAGTACTAGTATATAGAAAAGGAAAGGGAAGCAGTAGAGTAACAAGCAAGAAAGAAAGGAAAAAAATAGCAAGAATTTCTTCCCCTCTCTATGGCTCTAAAGCCCTTCATCCTCTTCTTTTCTTGTTCTTGATTGTTGCAGGCATTCTCCCTTCGACGTGCAATGACTTGCGTTTAATTTTTAATTTTCCCTGATTAAACTAAAACTGGTAAGCTAATCACTACAAATGCAGATGGTAATAGGTGCTGTTTTTTTCACTGTAGGAGCAAACATATGTTGTGAGTTCTTTTAGAAACAATAAAATAACTCACCTTTTAGTCTTCGCCGATATTCACTATTTCCAATTAAACTTGACTCCTGAATTTGACTCGTTTGAACCGTTAGATCTGATCTAGATGGTGATGATTGTTCCGATTCACTAGTGTGAGTCTGAAACACCGGGGTTGGCTCCGACAATGAACCCTTCGACGGTCAAGTTAGAACTCAGAAAATATATGAGAGTTTTTAGTGACAAAATACTGACTACTTGCTTCTCTGGTGATCAGTTTCAAGATAATGATTTATCTCTACTTCCCAGTGTTTTTGATGAAGACATAGGGTCGGTCATCCTTCTTTTGTTCAAGAGATAGGGTTGGTTGACTTTCTTCTTCTTCATTAAGAGATAGAAGTGGTTGTGGAGATAGAATTATGACTCTTCTCTTGTTAATAAATATGGTTTTTGAACCGTCTTTTATTGATTTAAAATGGTTTTTAGATAATCGTGAACTTCTCCGCATTGAGCTGTTATGACAACGAAGTTCGACAAGTCCTTCGAGTTGTTAGGCTCGAAAGAGGCCCAACTGCCGTTTACGAATTCGTTTTTAGTGAAATTTACCGTTTTACCTCCGAGAACTTTAAGATTCATGTCAAATTTGAACGGTCCCGATTTTGTTCTATTTTTACCCATATCAATAATTATATATATCGGATTCAGGAAATTTTTAATCTCACATGAATATTTTAGTTTCAAGAAACAGGATGATAGATATTTCAGTAATAGATCTTTCAAGAATGGAGTCACCCTGATTCACTTATCTTCTCAGGAAAACAACACAAACTGAGGATATAATAATACATAGACCAATTTTCGCGTGTTAGAGATTAGCTTATCACTGAAAGTGATAGAAGATGGAAAGTTGGCATAAAGGAATCTTAGACAAAGATAATTAATATATCTTTTTCTCCTCGTTCTTTCCCCTTCTCTCTCTCTCTCTCTCTCGCGTAATCTTCCTTTTTCCCTTTGTGATTATAAATATAGCACAGCATGATTGATCGTTATCGACGTCTCTACCTTATAAGTTATAAGTACTGGAGGTCTGTCTAATTAGCCTTCTAACCCCTCTCTAATATCACACTTTCTTAGATGATTAATATTATAAAGAAATTTTGAGCAGGCCAATCTTTTTAGCATAAGATATGATATTCAAATCTTAACTTTAATTTAACAGGAACTCCACATGCATGTCCGTCTAGCTGGGAAAATCTACTAAGAAACAAGTGCATAGCACGTGCCCGTTATTTGGTCGATATAGGAACGTTACTAGATAGCAGGATATAGGACGATACTACATCCAAAGTTTACTCAAACACGGTACAAAGACACTTGCATATATAACGGCTGAGATAGCCAAACAGACAAAACAAAATTACACCCAATTTCTCTAATTCAGGACAATCAAAACTTCCTTACATGGTCACATTCTCCAAATGGTGTGCATCCACGTGTCGGTCTAACTGGCCAGATCTTCTAAGTAGCGAGTGAGTGGCATGTGTCCGTTATATAGATGATATATATATATATATGTAAGTGTTTCTAGATTGTGAGGTATGTAGACACAGGATGACGTTATTACGTCCAAATTTTACTAAAAGAAGGTAGAAGGACACTTGGATAGCGTCTCTAATGACTAATGAGGACAACTAAAACTTCTGAGACCATCTCCAATCGTACATTAGCTGTTTTGGCTAACTAAAATAGCCAAAATAGATAACAAATGGATAATTTGGCTAGCGAAAAAAATCTCCACTCCAATCATGCTATCTATTTTGAATAACCATTAATAATTTAAAGTCCAAAATTAAATAAAATAAATTTTTTAAATAAAAGCCCATTAAAAATCCCAATACAAAATAAAATTTCAAAGCCCAAAAATAAAATTTCGCAATTTTCGCGATTGATTTCCGAGATTCTGCTCCAACAAAAATATAAATGTCGCAATTCTGCAATTTTTGTGATTGATTTTGCAATTTTTGCGATTGATTTTGCAATTTTCGAGATTGATTTTGCAATTTTTGCAATTGATTTCGCAATTTTTGCGATTGATTTTGCAATTTCGCAATTTCGCAATTTTGTGGTTTTGGGAAGAAGTTTAGCGAGCGGTACATGCCAGATCTGGCGAGTGAATATTAGAAATCTATTTTGGCGAGTGGTTTGGCTAGTCCCGTTGGAGCATACTTTTGTCTTTATATTAGCTATTTTGGCTAAAATTGAAAGATGGCTAGCATGGTTGGAGATGGTCTTACATGGCACATTCGTGCTTTTTATGTTTCAATGCTGTCAATTTTTTTTTTTGTTGCGTGGACGTTGATTTTTGAAATTTGAATCGACGTTGAGGAGTCCCTAATATCCAAATCACAATCGATTTACAAATAGCAACGAAATGTATCATAGTTGGTGTAGGGGGACAGTTAGACAATTTTATAGTTTAGGCTCTACTTTGACCTATTGAGGTCAAAGTGATGGGTGCTTACGGTCTCTCTCACGTCTGGGGGCTTAGAGGGAGAAATGGCGTTTGTTGGGCCATCCTGGGCAAGGATGACCTTTGTTGCGAGGTGACGGTGAGAGTCAACGAGGGTCAAGCGAGGGGTTGAAAACGAGGACTCAATCTGTATAGGGAGTTATCAGATTGGTGGAGTGCCTGCGGTGTCTGTCAGATGGTGCTTAGAGTTGATGTAGGGGTTATTATTGGGGCGACGAAGGTGTTGTTGCGAGCAAGGACAAACAGTGTAAGGGAATGAGAGAGAGGATGAGTTCAAATTGGCACGAGAATTTGGCTATGGCGAGGTCGGCCGATCACTAGGATTGGATTTGGTTGTATTTTTTGGCCGTTAGTTGGAGTATGAGTTTAAGGACCCAACTTGTTCGGATCTGAACTTCATAAGTCATATTTTTTATTGTATGTTTTGTTAAATTATTTTTAATGAAACGTAGGGGACATTCAACCGTCCTTTGATGATTTAAAAAAAACAACATTGGCATCAAAGTAAGTAGAGAGGGAAGTAGCACTTGAAGAAGTTCGAGTTTAACCAGGATTAGGCATGACTAAGAAATATCAGTAAAAGATTAAACCGCCTGAGAAAAATATCTTGGACAAACCTAACCCACTTATTAAGCTTGATTTCATCTAATCAGAGTCTCGACAGATAACCTTATGATGTGTACTTTGCAGTCATGGTCAAGCCACAGGAAGAAGACTCAAAAGGCAAGACGGATGGAGTTCTGGTATTAACAGAATTTCTATGCATTTGTATCTTATCACATTTCTGTTCATTCGAAATCGATTTGTTTTGATAAGGATAGGCGAAGACAAAGTCGGAAATAGGATTTTAATTACTCCAATTAGGGGAGAAATTATGGATTGTAACACAAATACAAAATAGAAACAATTAGTAAATTGCGCACAAGAAACACTAAATCCTACGAAGACAGATACATCCTACTACCCCAAGCTTACAACTATGGGTTTAAGAGAAGTTTACATCCCTACATTAAAGAAAGTACAGGGATTATTGTACCTCATGGTACCCTACAGCAGCAATAATTGACATGAGCAAAGATCCAAAGTTTGCCCCAGTCTTGGGTCCTTCAGACTAGGTATTATAATCCTGATCCAATCAGATTAGGTATTAACTGCAGTTTGAAGAAAAGGTCCTCGAATCGAATAGCGCAACTATACTTTGATTGTTTTTCCAGAATCACAGATTAGTACATTACTACTCTTTTGGCTATCTGCAGAAATTTCAAACTGTGTGTAATGATTCAACATTATACAATTGTCATCGTTGGAGTAATTAGGTGCTACCACAGAAATAGAAGAGTTTACGTAACTCCTGTAACTAAAAAGATGCAAAGTTTCACCTGATCCAATTAGATTAAGTATAAACAAATGGACCTTCAGAATTCAATTTGAACAAAACAACCTTTGGAAGTCCTACAATCACACAGTGAACTTTACTAGGCGAACTAATACTTCCTGTTTTCAGAATAACACCATTCTACTCTTTTGGCCTTCTGCACAAATTTCAAGCTATGTTTAATGTGCCCAACATAATATAACTACCATAGTTGCAGTATTTTTTAGGTACTATTAGTAAATAATCAAAATTTTCCATAACTAGAAAGAGTTTACTTTGCTTTTCTTTCTATGGTGTATTCTAGCGGTACATGTAAACTGTTTGCATAAGGCAGAAACATATATTTCAACAGTGTTTTTGACATTATGACAGCTATGACTAGTAGTGGTCAAAATTAATATAAAACATGCCACTGTGAGTTTCTTTTTTTTCTACAGTATCAGAGCCATATGAAAATGGAAACTTAGCAAAAAGTTTTTCTGATGGGGCAATAGAGCCAACTTCAGGAAGAAGAAGGCCCCTCCCCCTCTTCCCTTTCTAATTCTTGTCCCATAGCAAATAAGTTGAACACCAATTACTATTACAATGTTGACTCACTGCTTGAAGAGAAGGCCAAGCCTTTAATGCAAATCCCCTCATGATTTAGAAGCAACTGATCTAAGCTTAAGATGCATTAATTCAAAACATTAGAATCTGCCATAAACTAATAAGTATGTTTTATAAAGGTGGTATGGCAATATGTTCAGCTGTATATTAATTAACTACTTCAGTTTTTTTTGTTTTTTTTTTTGGTTTTGTTTTTTTTGTTTTGGATAATTGACTGCTTTATTATGCACTGAAAAAGTTGGTGAATATTTGGTTCAATAAATTTATTTTGGATTTAAAATTGAGTCAGTTTAATGGATTTCAAGCCTAAATCAAACGATAAATTCATAATATAAGGGAGATTGATCAGTTATAGATTTAAAATGGTTATCTTAGTTATACAACTTGCTAATCGCTTTAGGATGTGATACTTTTGTTATCTATAATAAAGAATTGCTATGGAAATAATTCACAATTTGTGTTTACATATGTATTGTAACAGCCAGCAAATTTACTTTCCCCCAAATTAGGCGTGATTTTCGGATTCATAGGAGGGACGGCTGGAAACAGGTCATCACGGTGGTGTATAGTCCAAATGATAGAAGCCAGAGACAGGAATTCTGGGATGAACTACATCACATCAGGGGGAAGTGGAGCTTGCCATGGATGCTAGGTGGTGATTTTAATATAGTCAGACACACACATGAAAGAAGTGGAGGGATGGGTAACGGTCACGACCGTACTAAGTTCATCTAAGTCATTTCCAATCTGATGTTGATGGAAATTTCTGTCAATGATCGTAGATATACATGGTCTAATCGGAGGAGGAATCCTATTCTGGCCAAACTAGACCGAATTCTGGTGTCTACGGAATGGGAGACAAAATTTCCGTGGGTGATGTCCAGATCTTGCATCCGAAACACATCTGATCATGTACCAATCATCATAAGCACGGGAGAAAAGGAGAGGCGACATTACAAAATCCTCCGCTTTGAAAAAATGTGGTTGACTCATAAGGAATGTCATGAGTTGGTGAAGTCCAGCTGGGAAGGAGGTATTGTCCACGTTGATCCAGCAACAAGGCTAGTTAGGAAATTGGCTACACTAAGAAGAGGGCTAAAAAAGTGGAATCGCCTAACGTTTGGGAACGTTCTACGGAGGAAGGAATCAACGTTGAAGGAAATTGAGGAACTGGAAAAGAAGGAGGAAGTAGATGGCCGGGATGACAATCAATTTGGGAGATTAACATTATGTTGGCAGCAGATCTTGGAGATTTATAACAGGGAAGAAATAATGTGGCATCAAAGGTCAAGGATTAAATGGCTTTCAAAAGAGGATGCTAACACTAAATTCTTCCACAAAATCGCAAGCATGCGTCGCAGAAACAATTTCATTCACTCCTTGGAAATTGACGGACTCAAAACCTCAGAGGAACGTCAAATCAAAATGCGCATTCATGAGAATTTCAAGAATCTATTCGGGAATAGCAGGGAGGGTATGTGCGAGTCAGCTAGAAAATCTCCGGGAACCTCTAATGCCGGCTGTTCAGGGCAACGTAACTGCACTAGAAGACCCGTTCACCATGGAGGAAGTCAAAAGGGCGATTTGGGGAATGGGCCAGGATAAGGCTCCAGGACTAGACGGGTTTTCGGTTTTCTTCTACAAGCAATCCTGGGAAATTCTGAAAAGGGATATCATGGACATCATGAATGCTTTCTAAGAGGGGATGCTAGATTTGAGTAGGCTGAACTATGCCAACGTCTGTTTAATACCTAAGAAAAAGGAGGCCACAGGAATAGGGGACTTTAGGCCAATCAGTTTGATCAACTATTCGGTAAAGATTACTACAAAAACTCTTGCTAATCGACTAAGAGCCCTGATCAGGGATATCATAGAGAACTATCAAACAGGCTTTATTGTGGGAAAGGATATTCTAGAGGGAGTGGCATTGGTTCAGGAAGTGATCCAAGATTGTAAGAAACGTAACAAACTGGGGTTTATGCTTAAACTGGACTTCGAGAAAGCTTATGACAAAGTTGAATGGAAATATTTACTGGAAATTCTCAATAAGCGAGGGTTTGGGGACTGGTGGATCGGATGGATACAGACCTGGTTAAGAACGGCCAAGGTTATGGTATTGTCAGTGGGAAACCAGGTAAGGAAATTAGGTGCAGGCGTGGGCTTAGACAGGTGGACCCGCTGTCACCACTGCTCTTCACCATGGTTTCAGACGGGCTACATAAGATGCTTCGGTCTTATAGATCTGATAGAGAAAAGGGACTTATTAATGGGTTGGGTATGCGGAGGGGGGTATCCGCGGTGATGAACATTCAGTACGTGGACGACACACTAATTTTTGGAGAATGCGACATTGCTCAGGCTACACTTCTGAAGTGGGGATTATATCTTTTTGAAGATTGGTCAGGGTTGAAAGTCAACTTCCATAAAAGCACCGTCACTTTATTGGGAGAAACGGGAAATGCAGGGACTGCTATCGCAACCATTCTTAACTGCCTGATTCAACCGTTACCGATTAAATACTTGGGTCTACCAATTGGTGCTGGCAAACTTAGAAGGGTTGATTGGAACGACCTTATCGAGAAAATAGCGAATAGACTTGAGGGTTGGAAGTGTAAGATGCTGTCCTTGGGAGGAAGGCTTGTGCTGCTAAACTCAGTCATTAGCGCCATTCCATTGTATTTTATATCATTCTTCGAGATACCAATTAGGGTTATCGAAAGAATTGACAAACTTAGAAGACGCTTTCTTTGGCACGGTGCGGGAGCGGATGGGAAAGGCTACTCTCTTATTAGATGGGGGGGTGGTTTGTAGATGAAAAGAATTCAGTGGACTGGTGGTGATAAATCTTCGACAAATGAACCAAGCTCTCCTTTGTAAATGGTGGAGGAAACTCAAAGTTAAGGGAAAAGTGAAATGGGCTACTCTGATAGAGAAAAATTACATCAAGAAAGGTTGCATGCATAGGAAACCGAATAATTTGGCGTCGATGTCAGGGTTCTGGCGAGGGGTGACGCGAACCAGAGACATCTTTTTGGCTGGGGCAACATTTGCTATTGGAAAGGGGGAAACTATATGTTTCTGGAAGGACAAGTGGTGCGACCCAATTCGGCTTAGGAGAAGATTCCCAGAGATTTACAGAATGATGACAGATAAAAACGACTGGGTTGCAAGAAACTGGAGAAACGGACAATGGAGGCCAAGAATAACGAGGAGGCTGGGCATGGAGGCTAGAAGACAAAAAGAGGGACTTATCCACTTTTTACAGGATTGGAATCTGACAGAGGAGGTCATTGAAGACAAGATCTCCTGGGCGGGAGGGAATGGAGGTGGATTCCCAGTCAAAGGCACTTACAAATGGTTAAACGATGGGGGCGTGCGGACACATGATGGGATATGGAGGGTGAAAGTTCCACTGAAGGTGAAGATTTTCAATTGGCTGGCTAGTAGAAAAGCGATTCTTACTCGGGTTAACTTGGCAAAGCGAAAGTGGGAGGGGCCAGGAATTTGTGTTATGTGCCAACCGGATTGCGAATCGGTAGATCACCTTCTCTTTCAGTGTCAATATGCTAGGCCTATCTGGGGGGACCTGTTACTCAGACTACGCATTGGCGGGCAATCTCCAGAGATGATTTACGACATCTGGGGGGGTCTGAAGGGACAATAACGTATGTAAAGACCAAATAGTTATATGGGATATTGGTGCACCAACAATTTGTTGGGGGATTTGGTTAGAAAGGAATAATAGAATATTCAGGCCAACGCACAAACACATCATGCACCAACAACTCTTATTTATTATTATTGCTAATATCAAATTCTGGTCTCAAACGGCAGGTTCTGAAGCATCAAAGAAGGTTAAAGAATTATATGCAGATATCAGTATATTTACCTATGAAGCGGAGTATGAAGAGGAAGGAGGGATTACAGGTGGGGAATGATCTGAAGAAGGAGTGGAGGAGCTTACACTTTTTGGGGATGGTCCGGTCTTCGGAACTACTTGTTTCATTTGTAATTATTTCATTTTTTGGGAGGGAACTTCTCTGTAAGGGATGGGTGCTCTATTTTGTAGGGAAATGAGTATCATGGCCCACTATTGGGACGCATGAATATCATCTCTCTTGCTTGGTTGTTTGTTTAGTTAAAATATCTTTAATGAAGCGCGGGGGACTAGTGCCCACCGTTTTCAATAAAAAAAAAAAGAAATCAAGAACTAATACCCACCAAATGCATGGAAGGAAAGAAATTAAACATAATATATAGACTGGAAGAAGGAAAGGTGGCATATGGCACCCTTAAAAATCCTACCCCCTCGACCCAATATGCATGATCACACTATTCAAACTGTTCAACATTTCACAAAACATGCAAGGATGAAATATTATTAAAGTTGAATAAGTTTCTCCCATGCATTAAGTGGTCGTTTTTCAAACGTAATGATTTTACATCACTCCTGTTTTATGGTATGAAGATCAACTTTAACGGTATGGGTCATAAATATCGGTTGCGGAGATTGGAATTTTAGTGCCTCATAGGAGGAAAATTCCTCCTACGCTATAGGATCACCCCTATACCAGTTTAGTTTTTAATATAACATCTCATGTTTTGGAAAATTAATCAACTACTACAAATTACTACATAAATGCATAACAATATGATCAATACTGATATAGCTTGCCACCTGCTAACTGTCAATGCTGATTTATGTAGACATGAGGTTAGATTCAACTTGAGAAATAATTGCAGTTTAGTGAGGTGATGCTCACAAAGTCAGAGAGGTTACTCTTTTAAAATTTGAATAGCCCTTCTTATTAGGTATTGTCTATACAAAATTAATAACTATTAGATGACTTGAAATTTTATCAAAAGAAATTAGCTGACTTAAATTAAGGAATATTTCTGTCACACTAATTCTTATAATTTGAAGATGATACAAACCAGTGTTACCGGGTTCTCCCTCCCCCCCTCCGAACCATGATCCGGATCTTGCAAATCGATTTACGGTTCGTTCTCGATCCGGATCCCCTAAACTAGCAATCCACATATGATTTTCTTTTTATCTTCAAAATGAAAACTTCATTAATTAAACCATGAACATTTCTTCAAACTCTCCTCAATTAGTCATGGTTGTTGAAATACAGTAATTGTATATTCTGTTTCCTAATATAGGAAACAGATTCTCCAAATCTCTCCTCTTCCCAATCTTCTCTCAATCTCTTTTCTTCTTCTCCAAGAATGTAATCCTTATATATAGATGTATACAGTGAAGAATAAAGAATAACAATAAGAATAAGAATTTTCCCCAAAATTATTTTCTTCATGGTATCAGAGCCAAATTAGATTTAAACCAATTGAAGACGAAGAAGAGGAGACTGATCACCTCCATTTTGATCTGATCCCGTTGTTGATCCCGTCACCGATCATCGACTCCGATCCCGTCAGATTCCGTCGCCGAAAACCCCAAAGAAGACACCCCGTCCTCCTATTCTCTCTCCCCGCCCAAACAGCCCAAATCCCTAGAACCCATCCCCTGTACTTCTTCTCTGGCGAGATCTCTGACCCTCCGGCGACCCCCCTCCCGGCGCTGCCCTCTATTCGACGCCATAACCAGATCCGAAACCCCCTCCTCCATCTTCGACATTGACAGCAGATTGAAACCCTCTTTTTTGCTTCTTCCTCAACCAGCGCAGCGCCAGAATCGTCGTGCTCCTCCCGACCAGACGCCGCTTCCGTCGCGCCACCCCTTGGCGAGCGCCGCCCTCGCCCAGGCCATCAGACCCCCCTGTCCCCTTCTTCTCTCTCCTCGACATTAGTCGACAAACACCCTGCCGATCCCCTTGCTCCCGATTCCGTCGACCAATCGCAACGCCGCTCGTCGACGCGTCGTTCACCGTCGACGCCAGCGCCGCCACCTGGTCGCCGCCGCCGTCGGCTTTGGTCACCGGTGTTGCTGCTGTCTCTCCACTAGTGTTGCTGATATCCCTTGCTGGATTGTTGCTGTTTTGCTGAAGATCAGATCTGTTCTTTTCTTGTGCCGCTACCATGGGACAAACTGATGGAGCTAAGAAGAATATTGGACTCGCCTCTACATTAGTTACAGCTGCAGGTAATGATGGTAAGGTATTTAATATTTCTGCTTCTGTTAAGAATAGTGCATGGATAATTGATTCGGGTGCTACCGACCATATGACTTTTGTTTCTAGACAAGTTCAAAATTTTTAACCATCCACTAGATCGACTGTGTCCACTGCCAATGGTGACCCTGCCACTGTTACTGGCGAGGGTACCATACATCTCACAAATAACCTAACCTTAGATACTGCCTTAGTTGTACCATCCTTGAATTTCAACCTATTATCCGTAGCTCAAATAACTACTGCCTTACATTGTATTGTAGTCTTTTGGCCTTCTCATTGTGTGTTTAAGGATATTCGGACTCGTAAGACGATTGGTTATGGGGTTAGGCACGGGAAGCTCTATTACCTAGATTTAGAATCTGAAAGTTCGAGCAAGTTGACTCAAGCTCTAAGTGTGGAAGGATCCGAAGATGAGAAGAAGAAATCAGATATTTGGCTGTGGCATCGACGTCTAGGGCATGCTTCTTTTGGTTATTTGAAGAAATTATTTCCAAGTTTATTTTTAAAATTGGATATATCTGCCTTTCGGTGTGATGTGTGTGAACTTGCAAAAGGTCATCGTGTCTCTTTTCCTCCAAGTCCAAGTAGAAGCTCCCTTCCTTTTATGATTATTCATTCTGATGTTTGGGGTCCATCCAAAATCACTACATTTGGAGGAGCCAAATGGTTTGTGACCTTTATTGATGACTGTACCCGTATGACCTGGATTTGTTTGATGAAGTCGAAAAGTGAAGTTAGTGGTTTGTTTCAGAAATTTCACAAGCATGTTATGATTCAGTATAAATCACAAATTCAAGTTCTTAGGAGTGATAATGGCGGAGAGTACCTGAGTTCAAATCTGCAACAATATTTAGTGGAACATGGAATTATTCATCAGACTACATGCTCGTATACACCTCAACAGAATGGAGTTGCAGAAAGGAAAAATAGACACTTGCTCGAAGTGGTCCGTGCTTCTCTCATCCATGGAAATCTGCCACTCATTTATTGGGGAGAAGCCCTTGCTTCTGCTGCATACTTAATCAACCGAGTTCCCTCTAATATCCTAAACTTTCTCACACCGTTTCAAGCATTAACTGAAGCTGTGAATGCACCAAAATTCGTCAACTTGCCACCTCGTGTGTTTGGGTGTGTTGCATTTGTTCATCTTCATCAACATGAACGCAATAAGTTAGCTCCTCGAGCTGTCCGCTGTGTTTTCGTGGGATATGCACAGAATAAGAAAGGGTATCGGTGCTATCACCCACCAACTCAAAAAATATTTGTGACTATGGATGTTGTGTCCCATGAGGATGAGATGTATTTTTCCTCTGAGGTTGAACTTCAGGGGGAGCACCGAAATGAAGTTCAAACTCTTGCCTATGATGAAGTAGTTACTATTCAAACTGAACAATCAGATATAAGAGGAGAAAATCAGGATGTAAGTAATGACGATTACTCGAATGAAGACTTGGTTGAGGAGGAAGAAAATTTTCACGAAGATCTGCAGTCAGTGCCAAACCTCCATGAAGATGAGCCATCTCCACCACCAGCACCATCTGAGCCATCTCCACCACCAATACCATCAGATCTATATCTACTCCCAGCAGAACCCCAAAACCAATCGTCATCGCTGTCCGAAGCTCCAAGAAGAGAACTCCCAAACCGTACTACTAGAGGTATCCCCAAACCCACTTACGAGCCTAATCCCACTAGTAATGTCAAGTATCCCATGAGTCATTATGTGTCCACTCACCGATTGTCTGAATCAAATAAGTCATTTGTAAATCAATTATCTGCTGTATCTATTCCTAATAGTGTGCAGGAAGCCTTAGCCGATCCAAGGTGGAAAGCAGCTATGGATGAGGAGATGAAGTCCTTGAAGAAGAATGAGACTTGGGAGATAGTCGAGCTGCCAGCAGGGAAGAAGCCAGTAGGATGCAGATGGATTTATACAGTGAAATATAAATCGGATGGTTCGATAGAGCGGTACAAGGCAAGGCTTGTTGCCAAAGGGTACACTCAAACTTATGGAATTGATTATGACGAAACATTTGCACCTGTGGCAAAGTTCAACACTATTCGAGTTCTACTGTCACTTGCTGCAAATCTTGACTGGCCGTTGGAGCAATTTGATGTGAAGAATGCATTTTTGCATGGGGAATTGACAGAAGAAGTCTATATGGATCTTCCACCAGGGTCGAACAGACCAGTTCAACACAACAACAAAGTATGTCGTCTGAAGAAAGCATTGTATGGACTGAAGCAGTCGCCAAGAGCCTGGTTTGGGAGATTTACCAAATCAATGAGGACATTCGGATACGATCAGAGTAATTCTGATCATACTCTATTCCTAAAAAGGAAAGAAGGTAAAATTACTGCTCTCATTATTTATGTTGATGATATGATAGTAACTGGAGATGATCCCGAGGAGATGAAGGCATTAAAGTACTACTTGTCACAAGAGTTCGAAATGAAAGATCTTGGTTCTTTGAGATACTTCCTTGGTATTGAAGTTTCTCGCTCAAGAAAGGGGATATTTCTTTCTCAAAGAAAATATGCTCTGGATTTATTGAAGGAAACTGGAATGTCTGCCTGTCAACCGATTAGTACACCATTGGAAGAAGGACTGAAACTATGCAACGAAGCTGATCAAGTGCCTTGTGATAAGGAAAGATATCAGAGATTGGTTGGACGACTAATGTATCTTGCACATACACGGCCAGATTTGTCATATGCTTTAAGTGTGGTAAGCCAGTTTATGCATGCACCTCGGGAACAACATATGGACACGGTGATGAGAATTATGAGATACATTAAGTCAGCCCCAGGAAAAGGAGTCTTATTTGCAAAATATGGTCACTTGAAGGTTGAGGCATATACTGATGCTGATTGGGCAGGATCTACAATCGATAGGCGCTCCACTTCAGGATATTTCACATTTGTTGGAGGAAATTTAGTTACATGGAGGAGCAAGAAGCAAAATGTTGTTGCACGCTCTAGTGCAGAGGCTGAGTATCGCGGAGTAGCTTTAAGTATAACAGAAGCTTTATGGCTGAAACTCCTGTTGCAGGACTTAGGCTATGGTCCAAAGGAACCTATGAAGGTGTATTGTGACAGTCAAGCGGCGTGTGATATTGCAGCTAATCCAGTTCAGCATGATAGGACGAAACATGTAGAGGTGGACAGATTCTTCATCAAAGAAAAATTAGATGAGAAAGTTATTGAGATATCCAAGGTGAAGTCAGAAGATCAACTCGCAGATGTCTTAACCAAGGCTGTTTCGAGTCGGCTCTTCTTGAAATTTGTTGACAAGTTGGGCATGCTCGATATCTATGCACCAACTTGAGGAGGAGTGTTGAAATACAGTAATTGTATATTCTGTTTCCTAATATAGGAAACAGATTCTCCAAATCTCTCCTCTTCCCAATCTTCTCTCAATCTCTTTTCTTCTTCTCCAAGAATGTAATCCTTATATATAGATGTATACAGTGAAGAATAAAGAATAACAATAAGAATAAGAATTTTTCCCAAAATTATTTTCTTCAATGGTTTGACTAGATTATAACTCTTATATTTAACAACACAAGTAATTAGTTCTTTTATATATTAATTTTCTGTAGTCTCTATTTGCAAATGTGCAAATCGTATATATACTAGGTTTGCCCGTTAACACGTACCTACGACACGTCTTTGGAACGGTGCACCTGGTTTAATTATATAAAATAGTTTTGAAGCTCCAGCAAATTAATTGAAATAAAAAACATATTATATGAGGAAGCAGTATATCTACCTTTAAGCTCAACCATCGCCTTCTTGATCATTAGCTTGAACTTACCTGGAATGTATATAGTTTGTTACAAACACTGCATAGAATTTTTTTTAACTTCAGCATCACTTTTAGATGCTTATAATAGTTATGCAAGTACATGATCATGTAGGTTGTATAGAGCTTACTCTAATCCCATAACCACTATGAGCATGTTTAAATATAATGGTAACCCAAGTGCAGGTGTGAAAGTATCTACAATACTAAAAATCTAAATATTTGTTTGTCTGAGACTCAGTTTGCAATTAAAATATCTCTTATTATTATTTCAACCAAAATGTAATACATGAAGTTCTCAAAACTCTAATCCAAGCTAATCATTTCTTTTATCTCCACTTTGTCTCCCCATTGCACCTTTACTAAAAAAAATCAAAATGGATCAATAACAAATTTACTTTAGCTGTCTTTCTTAAGTGGAGAGTTTGCACCCTTCACTGATAAATTCCAGTGATCCTAATCCTGTATATCTAAACATATATATATTAAAAGTTTTTATATGTTATGTTATCCATGGTTTCTAATAACCAGTGAAGTGAACACTTCTTGATAGTATATTCTCTTGTAGAAAAGAAATTAATGTTACATATTTGCCAAGTTATTTTAGGTTGCTGATCAGCTTACTTGTCCTGCTATGGTTTGGAAGCCCAAATTAAGGCCACCAAATAATTCATCTCTCACTTGCGTACACCTTAAATCAAAACCAATAAAAAACTCATCAAATAAATCACCAAATTAAAATTTTTTAAATAAAAAAAAAAACAATCATACCTCTTTGAACTTAGATCCCATGTACACACAAAATTCGAGTCAGTAAAAAATGAGTAATCCCCTGCACACAAAATTAAAAATTAGAATGAGAATTCGGTTAATGAGATGAAATTAGAGTTGCCGCATCGCATGTAGAGGCTCTCGATTTGGTGGAGGAGAGTCACCGATATGGAGTCGCTTGATTTTTGCGCTCGAAATAGTGGTGGAGAGTCGCCGATACGGAATCTGCAGCGATTCAGATATCGGCGACGACCTCTTAATTGTGTTTTGACACTAGATTTGGATTTGGATTTGTTTTGAGATTCGCGCTTTAGAGGACAATGGAGGCTTCACCACTGGAATGGAAGCGAAGGTTTAAGAAAATAGTTTTAGGGATTGGAGTTAGTGGCTTAAAAACCCTAGGGGAGAGAGAGAGAAATTGGAGCTCTCTGGATTGGGAAATAGAGGGAGCAAACTGATCTGAGATAGAGAGAGAGAGAGAGAGAGAGAGAGAGAGAGAGAAATAATTAAATAAATAAAGGAGTTGTTTTGGGGCGGAAGCGGGGGGGTCTTTTGGGAGCTTAGATATGGACCATTGATTTTCTTATTATTAAAGGAGAGCCACCTGATTGCTTTTCTTTGTGTTTTATTATATAGATTACTCAAATGAAAGTCCAAATTCATCCTACCCCCTCCATACCAAGTACCGTTCAAGGCAACAAATCACAATCTCATACCCGTACCACGAACCGAAATGTATTGAACCAGGTAACACTGATACAAACACAAATAGAAAGAGGACAATACATTAGTCTTCGCCCCTGATTTTATTTCTTCATTCAGATATTAGATTTTGAGTTTAATTAATAATATTCCAGGACTCACGAGTAGAATTAAATCACAAATGATATATATATATATATATATATATATATATATATATATATATATATATATATATATTCCCCTTCGGTTGCACACTACTTTTGGTGAGCACTCCGTGAACACTCACGAAATAAAGACCCTATGAAAAATTCGAACCGGTCATATTGTTCTATATGCCTAAGATAGCCTAACAATAAAAAATCAAGTAATTTGAAGTTCATTTGCCCATCCATCATGCTGTTAGAATTTTCAGCCATACAATTTTGTGATGATGTAAATCATGGACAAATGAATTTCAAATTAATTGATTTTTTATTGTTAGGCTATCTTAGGCATATAGAACAATATGAGCGGTTCGAATTTTTCATAAGGTCTCTATTTCATGAGTTTTCACAAAGTGCTTACCAAAGTATTGTGCAACCGAAGATTTATCTCTCTCTCTATATATATATATAATAAAACACAAAGAAAGCTATCAAGTGACTCTTATTCAATAGAGTTGAAATCAATGGTCCAGATCTAACCTCACAAAACATATTTTCCCGCCAAAATTTTTTCCCTAAAATTCAAATTCAAATCCCCCAAAACAACTCATTTATTTATTTATTTATTTATTTCTCTCTCTCTCTCTCTCACTCATTCTCTCTATTTACTCAGAAATTTATATTTTTAGATTTTTAATGCAATTTTTTATTGCTCATAGCCTCATATTACATTGAAAATAGCTAATATCACATCAACAGTTAAATTTCATCATTTTCCACACTCAAAGTTCTAAGAAGTTGGATTTTACACCCTCGTTTATAATTAATTTTCAACATATACTAATGAAAACATGAACTTTTATTTACAACTAATTATTGTTTTACTATACGAACTTGAGCTACATAATTGTTGTTTTACTATTTACAAGACTTTCATATGCTGTATCGTTCCGAAGACGTGTCATAGGCACGTGGCCACGGGCAAATCTAGTATAAAATAAAACACAAAGAAAGTTATCAAGTGACTCTTCTTCAATCACCCCAAAATCAAATGTCCAGATCTAACCTCACAAAACACATTTTTCCCACAAAAGTTTTTCCCAAAAACTCAAATTCAAATTCCCCCCCAAAACAACTCATTTATTTATTTAATTCTCTCTCTCTCTCTCTCTCTCTCTGTATATATATATATATATATATATATATATATATATATATATATATATATATATATATATATATATATATATAAACATGGATTTTTATTTACGACTAATTATTGGATTTTTATTTACGACTAATTATTGTCATACTATTCAAACTTCAGCTACATAATTGTTGATTTACTGTTTACAAGATTTTTCATATGCTGTATCGTTCTGAAGACGTGCCGTAGGCACGTGGCTACGGGCGAATCTAGTATATATATATATATGCAACTAAAAATGTGATCTTTAGTAAAGTAGTAAATATAGTGTAATCACTGTAATGTGCTAGTGTATTGAAAACTCTCCATATCAGCCAAGAAGTGAAGTGTACTTGCCAAACGGTATGAAGCATTATAAATGTCTTCAGGAAAATAAGTGACCTTCAGCCAAATAAGTGGCCTTCGGGCATAAGTGAAGTAGCCTTTGGGAAATTAGGTGAAGTGGCCATAGTAGTCGCAAGCTTTGATAATCCTTAATTATGCATAACCCAATTCCACGCTACCGGGCTATATTTGTGGCCATAGTTTAGATATATAAAGTTGTTTATTCTTATTAATGTGATTTCGTTTACGTGCGATTGGTTATTGCAATATATTCAATTATAATAATGAATTGTTGGCCTATTGTTCTCAGTTTATATATATATATATATATATATATATATATATATATATATATATATATATATATATATATATATGAGCGTTCTTCGGTTGCAAACGGGCCGAAACGGGTCGGTTCGTACGGACCCGTGCTAACTTCGATCTGGACCGTTGGATCAAAGATCCAACGGTCTAGATTTTTTTTAATAAAATCTTGCCTTAACCCGTCGTTGGCAAGAACGGGTTAAGGCAAAATTTTATTTAAAAAGATGGCCTTAACCCGTTCTTGGAAATAACGGGTTAAGGCTATATTTTTTCATTTTCGTCGACATACAGTTCGTCTTCTTTCTTCCGCTCTCTTCTTCTTTCTTCGACGAACCCAAACCCAAACGACGGAAAAAAACCCTAAAAAACCCTAGCTCCGACGCTCGAAACCCTCGAACTCCCTCTTCTCTCCCAACTCCGAAGATCGAAACCCTCGAACTCCGACGATCGAAACCCTAGATTCTCTTCCCCTCTTCGGTACGAAATCGGAACCCTAGTTCTCTTCCAAAACCCATTGCTTGGCTTGATTTCGACCTATTCCGTAAGGTATACACTATTTTTTTAACCCAATAATCTACATTTGTATTTTTTTTTGAATTTGTGTGTAGTAATTTATTTAGAAATTGGAAAAAAATTTAAATGCGTTAGTAGATTTTGGATGTAGATTCGGGTTGACCTTAAGTATATTCAATTACCGAATTACGTTGCTTGCATTAGTAACTAGTAGAATTAGAATTGTATATACGAAATTAGTTATAAACTTTTCAGTGCGGTTATGGTTGAAAACCCTGCGAACAACCGTAAAAAATACGAAACTTTCCGAGTAGGTTCGTCTCACGTAGTATAAGCCAAACCCACTTGTAGAAGCGAGTTTCGACTCACGGTTCGAGAGTTACGGCCGCGTATTGCTTTCGGTTGGAAAAAACCAAGTATAGCGGTGCACGGCCGTATATCGCAAACCGTGACTCGAAACTCGCTTCTACAAGTTCGGGTGGCTTACCCTACGTGAATTCGACCAAGTCGGAAAGTTTTAAAATTTTCGGATGCCGTTTGTGCGGTTTTCTCAACTTCCCTGCATGTGAATTTTTTACTTAGAATTTTGTAAGTGCGGTTAGATTAGATTAGAAAATCCTTCGAACGACCTCCCAAAAATACGAAACTTTGCGGGCTGGTTGGTGTCCCCAAGGAGAAGCCACCCGAACTTGTAGAAGTGAGTTTCGACTCAAGGTTCGAGAGATACGGTCGCGTATCGCTTTCGGTTGAAAAAAACTATTATAAAGCGGTATATGGTCGTATCTCGCAAACCGTGAGTCGAAACTCGCTTCTACAAGTTCGGGTGGCTTGCCCTACGTGAACCCGACCAACTCTGAAAGTTTTAAAATTTTCGGATGCCGTTTGTGCGGTTTTCTCAACTTTCTCGCATTATAAGTTTTAGACTTAGAATTTTTTAAGTGCTGGTAGATTAGAAAACCCTCCAAACGGCCTCCAAAAAATACGAAACTTTGCGATTTGGTTGGTGACACGTACGAGAAGTGACCCGAAGTTGTAGAAGTGAATTTCGACTCACGGTCCGAGAGATACGGCCGCGTATCGGTTTTGGTTGGAAAAAAACAACTAAAGCCGGTACACGGCCGTATCTCCCGAACCGTGAGTCGAAACTCGCTTCTACAAGTTCGGGTGGCTTGCCCTACGTGAATCCGACCTAGTCGGAAAGATTTATAATTTTCGGGTACCGTTTGCGCGGTTTTCTCAACTTTTTCGCACTACAAGTTTTAGACTTAGAATTTTCTAAGTGCGGGTAGATTAGAAAACCCTTCAAACGGCCTCCAAAAAATACGAAACTTTGCGAATTGGTTGGTGTCACCTACGGGAAGCCAAACGAACTTGTAGAAGTGAGTTTTGACTCACGGTTCGAGAGATACGGTCGCGTATCGCTTTCGGTTGAAAAAAACTATTATAAAGCGGTATACGGTCGTATCTCGCAAACCGTGAGTCGAAACTCGCTTCTACAAGTTCGGGTTGCTTGCCCTACGTGAACCCGACCAACTCTGAAAGTTTTAAAATTTTCGGATGCCGTTTGTGCGGTTTTCTCAACTTCCTCGCATTACAAGTTTTAGCCTTAGAATTTTCTAAGTGCGGGTAGCTTCGAAAACCCTTCAAACGGCCTCCAAAAAATACGAAACTTTGCGATTTTTTTGGTGTCACCTACGAGAAGCCAAACCAACTTGTAAAAGTGAGTTTCGACTCACGGTTCGTGAGATACGGCCGCGTATCGCTTACGGTTGGGAAAAAACCTAGTAAAGCGATAGACAGCCGTATCTCGCAAACCGTGACTCGAAACTCGCTTCTACAAGTTCGGGTAGCTTGCCCTACGTGAATCCGACCAACTCGGAAAGTTTTAAAATTTTCGGATGCCGTTTGTGCGGTTTTCTCAACTTCCTCAAATGAGAAGTTTTAGACTTAGAATTTTGTAAGTGCGGGTAGGTTAGAAAACCCTTCAAACGACCTCCAAAAAATACAAAACTTTGAGATTTGGTTGGTGTCACCCACGAGAAGCCAAACCAACTTGTAGAAGTGAGTTTCAACTCACGGTTCGTGAGATATGGCCGCGTATCGCTTACGGTTGGGAAAAAACCAAGTAAAGCGGTAGACGGCCGTATCTCGCGAACCGTGACTCCAAACTCGCTTCTACAAGTTCGGGTGGCTTTCCCTATGTGAATTCCACCTAGACGGAAAGTTTTAAAATATTCGGATGCCGTTTGCGCGGTATTGCGTCAATTCCTCAAGTGAGAAGTTATTGACTTAGAATTTTTTTAAAACGGGCCGATTAGAAAGCGATACGAACCACCTCCAAAAAATACGAAACTTGGCGAGTTGTAAGGTGTTCCCTATGAAAAGTGACCCGAAGTTGTAGAAGTGAATTTCGACTCACGGTCCGAGACATACGGCCGCGTATCGGTTGAAGGTTGGAAAAAAACCTAATAAAGCGGTATACGGTCGTATCTCGCACACCATGAGTCGAAACTCACTTGTACACGTTGGTGTGGCTTGCCCTACGTGAATCCGACCTATTTACGAAAGTTTTATAGATTTATTTGTTTTCGTTCGTGCGTTTTTCAGTATAATCTCGGTATGTTTGTTTTGTTGTCATCTTTATCAACAACATTTTAATTTTTTTGTCAGGTAGCTAAATGGCTAGAACAAGGCAACCGAGAATCGAGTCCGGTAACACTAGTGGCGCACCAACTACTGAGGTAAGATCGATTACTATTATTGGTTTTAAATACAAACATGTAACATTATCTCAATAATAACATTTGTTATATTTATTCGTGCAGGTTGGTGGCCGTCAATCCACATCGGCTGAGGCAGGTCCGTCGTCCTCGGTTACATCACCCGGACCCGTGGACACAAGCATACTCACCCTGCAACCCAAACACCGATCGGAAGCCGTGTGGAATGGGTCCGATAAAAAATTAAATTTCCGGAAGCACACAGTTCTTCCTTGGGATGACCGTATCACGCCGTATGTGGTAGAGGCCGGTTTCTACGGAGCAAGATTCATTCACTCTGTGAAGCTAGATCGGCTACCCCTTACAGCTCTAGTCGAGCGATGGAGGCCCGAGACCCACACATTCCACCTGCCTGTGGGTGAGATGACTGTGACCCTACAGGATGTGGCAATGATAACAGGACTACCAGTCGATGGGTTTGCCGTGACGGGGAACATGGACTTCGATCGAGTTGAAGTTGTTCGGGACTTACTCGGTATCGACCTGCAGTTGGTAGTTCTCCAAATGCAAGAGGCCGCCGAAAAAAATATCCGCGAAAATGCCCCCGCAGATTCTGATGAAGATGTATTGAATGAACAAATAGAAGCTGCGAAACTTAAAGCGGAGCAAGAGGTGATGGATGACGCTTTCGAGGGTAAATCACTTTACATCACCTGGTTAAAATTTCAGTTCGAGGAGGAATATTTGAACCCCGAGTCGGGTGAGGATGACCTGACGTACTATGCACGTGCATACATTTTTAGTTTGATAGGGGGACTTATCTTCCCGAACTCATCCGGATCAACCGTGCTGCTGATTTACCTTTGTTGGAGGATTTCCGGTATGCGGGTCGCCTTAGTTGGGGGAGTGCGGCACTGGCGCTACTATACAGGAATTTGTGCACATGTTCTTTAGGTGGCGTACAGATGGGTGGCCCCATGGTGCTGATGCAGATATGGAGTTGGGAACGCATCCACATCGGACGTCCCCGTATTATTAAGCCTACACCGGAATTTTTGGCCGACCCGGGGGCAGCAGAGTTGTTACCTCCTGTAGGAGCATATTGGGCCGGCCGACACACGTGGGTCGATAACCCACGCCAATCGCTTACCTACTACAGAGATGAGTTGGACAACCTGCGGGACGAGTTCGTCAACTGGGAACCGTACTCGGCCGACAGGTTGCAACGCGTTCCTCCAGTCTGCCTAGACAGATCCCTTTGGTTGACGGCTGCACCTCTTGTGAACTTTTCGGTTGTGGAGTTCCAGTATCTTGACAGGGTCCTGCGGCAATTCGGATATCAACAAAAGATTCCCGATGTCAGGTCTTACGATAAAAAGTTACACGAGGTCAGGGGAACGGGACGGGTGCCCAACTTCGATTGGGCTGATTTTCATCGTTATCATGTAGCCAACTGGAACACCATGCGGCGTCAAATGACACCGAATTTGATGTATGTCGCGATTCCATACGATGGCTCCCTCCAGCAGGCATACATGATGTGGTACAAGCGAATAACCCGGTTGTTCGTTTCTCCAACGGCCGCCGTACCAGCTGGGGTGCAACTTCCGATTCCCCCCACCCAGGTAGATCCACCTCCAGCATATTCCTCCTCCCAGCCGATGTACCAACCAAGGGCTGAGGCACATCGAAAAGCGGTCAGTCAAATTTCATATAGTTTGTACGCATGTACTGTGTTTAATTTATGTACATTAATTTTGAATGATGTTTAAATTGGAATTTTTCACCAACTGTAGATTGAAAATGCATGGGAGGTTGTCCGAACAGCTGCTCGCGTCCTGAAGACTAGGATACCCGACAGCTTCAAGACGGTAATCCGGGAGATGTTAGCCCCGTGCCGTCGTACTCTGGAGGACGCGGGTGAAGGTCCACAGGTGGAGGCCTATTTGAGCGCCAACGTGCCGCCAATAAGTAAGAGGCGAAAACAAACTGTTAGTAGGGGAATTCTAATCCGCGAGCGACAACAAGCACGAGAAGAGCCAAATCCCGAAGGTACTGATGAGGAACAGTCGTCGGATGATTCTGATTCTCCCCAACCACACGGCGCACGGCGAAATCCTAAAAGGACGCGGCAACCTCCCAATCAATTCACACCAAGCGGTCGCAAGCGGGATAGCCGTAAACGGTAATCTGTAAAACTCTGTAATAGCGTATCTTTTGGTTGGTGATTTTGTTGCTGCAGTAACTAACGTATTGTTTGTTTCTACGTTGATAAACTGTTGTAGGTGGATTTGGGGCGTGGTATGCAAGCCAAAGTCGAGAACGCCTTCATTTGTAATTAATAGTCTTTTGACCATGTGCAACCTGATATGTAAATTTTTGGTGTAAATTTTTGAATATTAAATTTATTTAAAGTAATTAAGTGGTTGGTCGTTATTGGACATTTGTACGCCGTCAACTTTCTTGTGAAGATAACTGTTGTGTTATTTACTGTGCTGCGCCTTCATTTGTGAATTTGTGAAGAACATTTGATGAAGTCGTTTCTGTATCAGGAAAAATGTACACCACCCAAAACAAGAACTTATTTGCTGCACAAATGTATATTCTTAACCCGTTATTCACGATAACGGGTTAATTAGCTTAACCCGTTATCAGGAAGGACGGGTTAGGTAGAGAAATATTGACAGTGGTTTGGAAGCCTACAGACCAAGTCTTGGTATAGTTCTGCTAATATGGATCTACTTAACCCGTCACTTCTAACAACGGGTTATATTGCCTTAACCCGTTCTTCACGACAACGGCTTAGGTATAGCGATATTGGCAGACATTTAATTCCTATAGATCAAAGTACTGCCAATATCACTGTACTTAACCCGTTCTTGGGAATAACGTGTTAACTTAACTTAACCCGTCCTTCGCAAGAACGGGTTATGTAGAGTGTTATTGCCAGGGCCCTATCCAAGTTTTCAAATTATACTCCCAAAAATTGAAGTACTTAACCCGTTCTTGGGAATAACGGGTAAAAGTTAGTTAACCCGTTCTCGTGAATAACGGTTTAAGGTGTTGAATAAATTTTGGGTTTTCTAAAAATTTCTCTTAACTCTTTGCGAGAACTGTCTCCTGAACTGTGTAAGGTGACATTAATATGCCCATAAATTGTTTATTATTTTTATTAATTTCCATTTATTCTCCCGTAACTAACCACTCTAAATTTGTTACCATAATAAGTTTTGTGAAGGTAAAAAAATTTGATGAAGTCGTTTTTTGGTACCGAGGGTTAAGGTTAGGTTAAGGTAGGGTTAGTGTCGGGTTAGGGTTAGGGTTAGGTTAAGATAGGGTTATTGGTGAGTGCATGTGTTTTGTTTTGGTTAATTCGGTTCATATTTGTGGATCCCCACATCTATATTTGACTTCGTAACATGTGGAACCACATGTTAAACATGGCAAGTATCTTAATTTGTGGTACGAGTCGTTAACTTGTAGTACATTAACAGGCCGTTCTAAATTCCCACACTAATGAATCCATCGATCCATCAGTCAATCAAATATATCTACTCCCACATATCTTTATTGTACTACTACATGTGAACTCGTGCCCACACATATGATCCGATCCAGTTTTTGTTAGCCATCTATATTAGATCTGTTGGCACTGCGCTCTAATAACACAGAGGGGCTTTTCCATTAGGAATACCCTCATCATTACAGTTGTTCCAAACCCGTTATTGGTCTTTCTGTACGTGGATGTGGGGATCTACATGTGGGTTTTCTCCCATATGGGCTACATGTGGGATCTACATGTGGTTTTTCTAATATTAAACTTGTTCTACTATGAAGAGAAGCAGAAGTGAGAGTCTATCAACGACAAATTAGAATGAGGACCAGCAATAAGCCCTAAAATGATTCTTAACAGTCCTTCCACAATAAGTGCATGCCTCATGTACACACGTTGGGGAATCTACATATGGTTTTTCCCATACATAGACTACATGTATGGGATCTACATGTAGTTTTTCCCCATATAGACTACATGTGAGAATCTACATATGGTTTTTTGCCTGTATAGGATGCATGTGGGAGTCTACATGTGGTTTTTCCCCATATAGACTACATGTGGGAATCTACATGTGGTCTTCACACAAGAAGTGGTGTTGTCATCTAAGCCAAGTGACCACCACAACCCAGAAAATTTTGAACATACACCTAAGCTGGGAAAAAGCACCAAGCTAAACAAGCATAACTCAGCACCCGCCTACTATTATCGCAGACACTATTTAAAATGGTTGGCGGATCCCATGTACAGATCCAGTTCTTGATGGCTAATTAATCTCATCTGATGACGAGATGCGGAACACGTGACGCATCTGGTTAGGCCTTTCCATTAGGGATTTCAGCACCGCAAATTAGAATGAGGGCCAGCAAGACAGCCTAAAATGATTCTTATCAGTCCTTCCACAATAAGTGCATCCCTCATGTACACACGTTAGGGAAGCTACATATGGTTTTTCCTATACATAAACTACATGTGGGGATCTACATGTGGTTTTTTCCCCATAAAGACTACATGTGGAATCTACATGTGGTTTTTCCCCTGTATAGGGTACATGTGGGATCTACATGTGGTTTTTCCCTCATATAGGGTACATGTGGGGTCTACATGTGGTTTCCCCCCATAACAAGCTAAACAAGTAGAACTCAATCTCAAAGCAGACACTATTAAAAGCTAAATGAGTGGAGACTCTACATTTGGCGATATACATGTGGATGTAGCCAATATATAGGCTACATGTGGCGATCTACTTTTGTATATGCACTTTAGGTTTTTTCCATATTAAAGTGTCTGCTACGAAGAGAAAAGGAGTGGATACTCCAACCCTAACCCTAACCCTAACTGTAACCCTACTAACCCTAACCCTAACTGTAACCCTACTAACCCTAGACTAAACCTAACCCTAACCTACAATATTTTTTATATTGTTTTTTATGAACCAAAATACAAATAAATTTGTGTTTTAATATCCGTTTGATGTGATCAATTTTATATTGGTTAGTTACGTGGCTAGCCAAGAAATTAAAAAAAAATATAAAAAAACAAACCACATACATATGACTGTCTATTTTGTAGAGTTCAGAAAGAAATGTACGTAAAGAGTGGAGAGGCGTATGTGATTAATGATAGAACCTAAATATCTATAAACTCCACATTGATAACTTATTACCTATTACCTCCAAGCTACAAATATTAACGTATTTAATATTTGTAGTTTATCATAAATGATTACCTATTACCTATTACAAATATTAACTTATTACCTATTACCTCCACATTGGTAACATTTTTTTTACATGCGATTTAAAAATTATGAGTATAAATGATTTAGCTACACCTAACCCGTTACTGACGATGACGGGTACAAGTACTTAACCCGTTATCATCATTAACGTGTTAAGTTAAAGTACTTTGGCAGAAACCAATAACACTTAACCCGTTCTTGGCGACAACGGGTTAAGTACACTTAACCCGTTGTCGCCAAGAACGGGTTAAGTGTTATGAATTTTACAGACACTGTACAAGTTGAGATGTGTATCAATTTGGTGGGGACAATTGTTGTCCTTGCTGCTCCTTTCCGAAAATTGGCTCATAACATGGTTGACTAACTACTAATTTCATCTTGTGAACTTTTCTTTATGTTTAATCCATCCTTGTCCCTTCCGTTTAGTGCTTATCCCTTCTCTATTTAGCAATAGCCCTCTCTACATTCTTTGGTCCTATCATGCTCCCCACTGAATTTTCTAGCCTATATGAGGGACCTTTGATCTTCTTCACTTCAAGAAGGAGTCTCATCTCCTTCTCTTCAGGAGAACTCAAATGGAGTCTCCTCATTCTTCATAAGTGGTCTCCTCTTCTCTTCTACCTGTTTGAAACCAGGTGTAATCAATGTTCTCCTCTTCTCTTCAAGACCCCTCTTTTCTTCCCAATAGGGAAGACAAAACTGAAGTTGTAGAAGAAAATTGAGGTGTAATCAATGTTTTCTTCTTCTCTTCAAGACCCCTACAATTGTGCTTGTGTATGAAGAATGGCAAGATTAGAGAAGGGCTGCCGGCTCTACCCATTTTTCCACAGTGTTTCTATTAGTCTTCTATTTTTTAGCTTTTATATGTGTTAGCATAAGTAGCATTTGTACGCCTTTCATACACATTCGTTCTCTATTGTTACACAAAATGTAAGAATTCTCTGCTTTCGTCGGACGGAGTAGTGGTGGGTGTCACAGTGTATTCATGATACTTTTCGACTTCTTGGCATGCACACCTCACAATCGTACCACAAATAGTACGAATATGAGGAGTGCGTGTCAAGAAGTCGTTAAGTACCTTTAATATACGGTTACACCCACTACTACTCCGGCCGACGAAGCAGAGGATTCTTACATTCTGTATAACAGTAGAGAACGGGTCTTGTATGCAGGAGGTGCAACTGGCTATTTATGCATTCAAGACCTCTTGAGTTCAAGGATGGTCGCCTATAATTGTTCTTGTGTATGGAGATGCAGGAGCAGAGAGACTTGTTTTAGTGTACAAGTGCATGCTCGGTTTCTCTCAAGCGGTAGGGAGGGCCGCTGGCTCTGCCCTTTTTTCCCCACAGTGTTTTCCTTAGTCTTCTATTTTTTTAGCAAGAACAGGTGTGTTTGCATATGTAGCAACTGTACGCCTTTCATACACATTCGTTCTTTATTGTTACACAGAATGTAGAAATTCTCGGCTTTCGTCAGACGGAGTAGTGGTGGGTGTCACGGTGTATTCATGGTACTTTTCGACTTCTTGGCATGCACACCTCACAATCGTACCACAAATAGTACGAATATGAGGAGTGCGTGTCAAGAAGTCGTTAAGTACCTTTAATATACGGTTACACCCACTACTACTAAGTTTCGAAGGAAGCCGAGGATTTTTACATTCTGTATAACAGTAGAGAACAAAATTGTATGCAGGGGGTACAACTGGCTACTTATGCAATCAAAAAAGGCAGAGTCAACAGTCCTTCCTTCCACTTCCGAGAAGAAAGCGAGCATGCACTTGTGTACTAAATTAATTTCAACTTCAATTTTCTGTTTCTTCAAACATTATGTTAGTGCCAGTTTGTAATGTTCCTTTATATGAATAAATTTTATTTTGCAAATGGCTTGTTGTGAATGCAATATCTTGTATATGTATCAACAAACGAAAATATGTCCATCACCCGTTAAAGTTATTCTAATAATATTTTTAAGCGGAGAATGCACAAATATGTATATGTATCAGGGCAAGAAGATAGCACGAAGTTGAAAGCAATGTAAGGAATTCTTAACCTAACCCGTTATTCCCAATAACGGGCTAAGTAGAGAGATATTGGCCGAGCTTCAGCCACTACATGTGAAAGTGTTGGAACCAAAGTACTGCGAATATCTATCTCTTTAACCCGTTATTGCTGATAACGGGTTAGGTTAAATAAACCGTTAACGTCAACAACGGATTAAGTAGAGAGATATTGGCCGAGCTAAAACCCCTATATGTGAAGTATTGAACCAAAGTACTGCCAATATCTATCTCCTTAGTCCGTTATTTCTGATAACGGGTTAGATTGTATTAAACCGTTAACGCCAAGAACGGGTTAAGTAGAGAGATATTGGCCGAACTAAAACCCCTATATGTGAAGTATGGAACTAAAGTACTGCCAATATCTATTTCCTTAACCCATTATTTCTGATAACGGGTTAGATTGTATTAAACCGTTAACGCCAAGAATGGGTTAAGTAGAGAGATATTGGCCGAACTAAACCCCTATATGTGAAGTATTGAACTAAAGTACTGCCAATATCTATCTCCTTAACCCGTTATTTCTGATAACGGGTTAGATTGTATTAAACCGTTAACGCCAAGAACGGGTTAAGTAGAGAGATATTGGCCGAACTAAAACCCCTATATGTGAAGTATTAAACCAAAGTACTGCCAATATCTATCTCCTTAACCCGTTATTTATGATATCGGGTTAGATTGTATTAAAACGTTAACGCCAAGAACAGGTTAAGAAAAGAGATATTGGCCGAACTTACATGTGAAGTATTGGTTATGCACAAAATACACAATCTCCAACACAAATAAAAAATCTGTTCACATGGCATGCAGACAATTTTCGTTAACACAAAATTCACAAACAGAACGAGTTCCCCAAATTGTACACATCTACCAATTTCACATTTTCCGACAGCAATAAGCATTCACAACCAAAATGCCTGGTCAAAATCCATAGTAACATATCTTTGTTCACAAATACACAAAATAAACTGACATACAGAAATTACATTATAATTAAAAACATCATTAATTTACTTGTACCAAATAAGCATACGGCAATTATCCACACATATATACAATCCAAAAATAACACAATTTTTCAGCGCGGTATTGCGTCTTTCCATTTTGGCGCGTTATACTTGTTTCATTCCGGACCTATACCAGGAAAAAAAAAACAAAGTTAACAATCCAGTCGAAATTCATAAAAATCTGCACGAATCAATATAAAATTCGGCAATTATTCGGTGATTAATTTGAAATTTTGATATGACATACATATTAATAAATTTCTTAAAGCCCCCCTTAGCACGAACCTTCGCCTTCGTCATCATCATTCTGTACAGCGTTTGGAGCTTCTTCATTGCCCACCGATCCACTAAAAAAAGGAAGAAGAATGAGTTAGTACTGACCAAAATAACCAAGTTTGAGTCCAATTAATAAATATCAAATCTCTGATATAATACCTTGCTAAATTTTTTGGGCAATTCCGTAAATCGTGGCCTACGACACGAAGACATGTCCTGCAAAGTCTTGGCCTCTTCGTTTTTTGACCTTCTCTTACCGACTTCAACCGTTTCCCTTTAGGCCTCCCCTTTGTGGTGCACTGTACAGGGTCACCTACATGTGCATGTGCATGTGCTTGTCCACCACTCTCAGGTTGTGCGCTACCTTCGTGTGGTGTGCTATTCACTGACTCAATCTTAGCAAAGCCTTCAATTCCTTTCAGCATGTGGTCGAGGATGTACTTGTATCCTCGCTCTGAAGAACAACCAAGATCGACCATATGTCTTGAGTGCATACTCAGTTCACAATAACGCGAAGCAAAATTGTCGCCCATATTATTGGGAACCGGTATACTGCTTCTCCTCATTTGATCTCTGGTCCATCGCCTACAAATATATTGTTCGGGTAGTGCGGTGTGATCTGTGAACCGAATAACTGCAAGTAGATGTTTGCAGGGAATGCCTACGAAGTAGTACATGGAACAAGGGCATTTAGCAATTTTACTGATTTTACAATAAGAAATCACCCTCCCCGGTTCTGAATTTCCACAAACTGTTACAGAATAAGCTGCACTATCCGGTGTATCCATACTCGCAATTAAACTCACATTAAGTAATAAGCTTTTGACCACTTCTTGTTGAAATTTGTAGAAAATCTTCAAAGTGTATGTCCCTGCCATTTGTGACTCCAATGCCCACTCGGTCTTCAATTTTGGCCGCTCCTCGCGATTACGATGTGTTTCTTTAAGTTCATCGTGTCTTTGTTTTACTAAGAGTCGGTCAAAGATGATAGCAAATTCATGTAGTGAGTACTTTTTATGAGTATGGTGCTTCAAGGATGAATGTAGCGATTCGCTACGTTGGGTATTCAACATGCCCCCCCAAAATGAGTCTCTTGCGTACACAGGGGCCCATTTTTCACGGATCTCAAATTTTTCCTTCAACCATTTGTTATTTTCCAATTTGTACTGAGAGATCAAATTTTTCCACTTCTGTTCGAATTCTGTTTTAAATTCCGCCGTATAAATAATAGTCTTCAAAGCATCCCTGAACTCATCAACGTTATTCGACATTCGAACTTCATGCGGTAGCTTATCCAAAATATGCCAAATGCAATATCTATGTAACGTGGTTGGGAAAACTTTGGAAATTGCAGAAGTTATCCCGCGATCCTCATCTGTCACGATGTTGATCGGATCATATGGCATTGCAGCACGCCACTTTTCAAAGAACCACTCAAATGAGGATGTCTTCTCATTGGGGATGAACCCACAACCTAGGAATATTGATTGCCAATGATGGTTGAATCCAACAAATGGTACGAACAACATCCCATATCGGTTTGTGTTGTAGGTAGCGTCAAAGCAGAGAACATCCGCAAATACTTTGTAATTATTTTCTGGCGATACCGTCCACCCAGACACAATGTGTCAATCGCCCTTCAGAGTCACATTGGTAATCAAAATAGAATAAGGGATCGGTCGCCTTTTTCGATTTAAAAAACTCAAGTAGCATTTGTCCGTCGTGTCCTTTTAAACCTTCCATCTCGTCTCTCCTGAGATTTCTTACATCGGTTTCAGTGAATCCAATTTTCTCATTAGCTCCACTTGCACCTTCAAAGAATAGCATTTGTTTGCATACAAGGACATTAGCCTCGGTAAGTTGACCAATTACATTTTTATCTGTCTTAGTCAATTCACGGTTTCGAGGTAGCAAGTGACGTCTACCGGGTGAAGTAAATTCGTGATTGTGTGCTTCATTTAACGAATAAATAATCCACGAATTACTTTGTGAAGTACTATGTGGGTTTATTTTCACACGGACGAAAGCTTTGCAACCAGTTCTAGAAGTTGTACCTCGTCTGGTTTCATTATAGCTATTCGGTGACTCCCCGGCTTTATTACAGACATATGATTTATCCACTACGTCTTTTCCCTTATATTTATTTCCACCCTTACGCATAGCGAATCCCGCACATTTGCAATATGATGAATAAAATTTTTCTGCATCCTCAAGGATGAGAAATGTCATACCAATCTTCGGTTTTAGGTGCTCGTCAACATGAGGAAGATACTCGCCAAGTTGTTGTGCACGAACAAATTTATCCCCGGCAACAGAACTTCCTTCGAAACTGTCCATACCTAAGAAACTGTGAAGAGGAGAATAGTTAGGGGTACTAAACCATTGTATTTGGTATTTTTATAAGTGCGCAAGCCACCACAACTTGAAAAGGAGAAAAGTTTCGTATTTTTTGGAGGTGGTTTGAAGTGTTTTATAAACGGCCCGCACATAGAAAATTCTAATTCTAAAACTTATAATGGGAGGAAATAGAGCAATACCGCGCAAACGGCATCCGAAAATTTTAAAAATTTCCGTCTAGGTCGGGTTCACGTAGGGCAAGCCACCCGAACTTGTAGAAGCGAGTTTCGACTCACGGTTTGCGAGATACGACCGTATACCGCTTTATAATAGTTTTTTTCAACCGAAAGCGATACGCGGCCGTATCTCTCGAATCTGGAGTCGAAAATCACTTCTACAAGTTCGGATGGCTTCTCATAGGGGACACCAACCTAAGCGCAAAGTTTCGTATTTTTTGGAGGCCGTTTGAAGGGTTTTCTAATCTACCCTCACTTAGAAAATTCTAAGTTTAAAACTTGTAGTGCGAATAAGTTGAGAAAACCGCGCAAACGGCACCTGAAAATTTTAAATCATTCCGACTAGGCCGGATTCACGTAGGGCAAGCCACCCGAACTTGTAGAAGCGAGTTTCGACTCACGGTTTGCTAGATACGACCGTATACCGCTTTATAATAGTTTTTTTCCAACCAAAACCGATACGCGGCCGTATCTCTCGGACCGTGAGTCGAAATTCACTTCTACAACTTCGGTTCACTTCTCGTAGGTGACACCAACCAAATAGCAAAGTTTCGTATTTTTTGAAGGCCGTTTGAAGGGTTTTCTAAGCTACCCGCACTTAGAAAATTCTAAGGCTAAAACTTGTAATGCGACGAAGTTGAGAAAACCGCGCAAACGGCACCCGAAAATTTTAAAACTTTCCCAATTGGTCGGGTTCACGTAGCGCAAGCCACCCGAACTTGTAGAAGCGAGTTTCGACTCACGTTTTGCGAGATACGACCGTATACCGCTTTATAATAGTTTTTTTCAACCGCAAGCGATACGCGACCGTATATCTCGAACCGTGAGTCGAAACTCACTTCTACAAGTTCGTTTGGCTTCTCGTAGGTGACACCAACCTAATCGCAAAGTTTCGTATTTTTTGGAGGCCGTTTGAAGGGTTTTCTAATCTACTCGCACTTAGAAAATTCTAAGTTTAAAACTTGTAGTGCGAATAAGTTGAGAAAACCGCGCAAACGGCACCCGAAAATTTTAAAACTTTCCGACTAGGCCGGATTCACGTAGGGCAAGCCACCCGAACTTGTAGAAGCGAGTTTCGACTCACGGTTTGCTAGATACGACCGTATACCGCTTTATAATAGTTTTTTTCCAACCAAAACCGATACGCGGCCGTATCTCTCGGACCGTGAGTCGAAATTCACTTCTACAACTTCGGGTCACTTCTCGTAGGTGACACCAACCAGCCCGCAAAGTTTCGTATTTTTTGGAGGCCGTTTGAAGGATTTTCTAGCACTTAGAAAATTCTAAGTCTAAAACTTGTACTGCGAGGAAGTTGAGAAAACCGCACAAACGGCACCCGAAAATTATAAAACTTTCCGACTTGGTCGGATTCACGTAGGGCAAGCAACCTGAACTTGTAGTGGCGAGTTTCGAGTCACGGTTCGCGAGATACGGCCGTCTACCGCTTTACTCGGTTTTTTCCCAACCGTAAGCGGTACGCGGCCGTATCTCTCGAACTGTGAGTCGAAACTCACTTCTACAAGTTTGTTTGGCTTCTCGTGGGTGACACCAACCAAATCGCAAAGTTTCGTATTTTTTGGAGGTCGTTTGAAGGGTTTTTTAACCTACCCGCACTTACAAAATTCTAAGTCTAAAACTTGTAAAGCGAGAAAGTTGAGAAAACCGCGCAAACGGCATCCGAAAATTATAAAACTTACCGACTTGGTCGGATTCACGTAGGGGAAGCCACCCAAACTTGTAGAAGCGAGTTTCGTGTCACGGTTTGCGATATACGGCCGTGCACCGCTATACTTGGTTTTTTCCAACCGAAAGCGATACGCGGTCGTATCTCTCGAACCGTGAGTCGAAACTCGCTTCTACAAGTTGGTGTGGCTTGTACTATGTGAGACGAACCTACTCGCAAAGTTTCGTATTTTTTTACGGTCGTTCGCAAGGTTTTTAACCATAACCGCACTGAAAAGTTTCTAACTAATTTCGTATATACAATTCTAATTCTACAAGTTACTAATGCAAGCAACATACTTCGGCAATTGAATATACTTGAGAGTCTCCCCGATTCTACATCTAAAATCTACTAACACATTTAATTTTTTCCCAAATTTCTAAATAAATTACTACACACAAATTCAATCAAAAAATTACAAATGTAGATTATTAGGGTAAAGAAATAGTGTATACCTTACGGAATAAGTCGAAATCAAGCCAAGGAAACGGTTTTGGAAGAGAACTAGGGTTCCAAATTCGTGTCGAAGAGGGGAAGAGAAGCTAGGGTTTCGATCGTCGGAGTTCGAGGGTTTCGATCTTCGGAGTGGGGAGAGAAGAGGGAGTTCGAGGGTTTCGATCGTCGGTGCTAGGATTTTTTAGGGTTTTTTTTTCCGTTGTTGGGTTTGGGTTCGTCGTTGGAGTTGGGATAGAAGAAAGAAGACGAACTGTATGTCGACGAAAATGAAAAAATATAGCCTTAACCCGTTCTTGGGAATAACGGGTTAAGGCCATTTTTTTAAATAAAATTTTGCCTTAACCCGTTCTTGCCAACGACGGGTTAAGGCAAGATTTTATAAAAAAAATCTGGACCGTTGGATCTTTGATCCAACGGTCCAGATCGAAGTTCGCACGGGTCCGTGCGAACCGACCCGTTCCGGCCCGTTTGCAACCGAAGAACGCTCTCTCTCTCTCTCTCTCTCTCTCTCTCTCTCTCTCTCTCTCTCTCTCTCTATATATATATATATATATATATATATATATATATATATATATATATATATATATATAAAAAGAGAGAGAGAGACAAAAGTGACCAAACGATCACCTGTTCCATTGATGAAGAATTAACGAAACTAACATAAAAAATATTACAAACACCATAAGTTCAATCTAAAACATCAAAGAAGTAGATACATAGACATCTAAAAACATAAAAGATAAAACTGTCCAACACCGAAGGCAGAACAATCCTCCAAAGGCACCCAAAAGTAGTATTGTGTTCCTGCCCTTCTCGCACCGAGTCCTACTCCTCATATTCCGACCGAAGCCTCTTTTTCACCGTAGCTTTACCTGCCCAAGCATTAATAAGACCTAAAATTTTAGAGAACATCACAATAAAATTACAATTCTTGTTACGATATCAAACATCATTTTTGTCTAGCCATAGGATCCATATAATAGCTGCTACCGTAATATCCCAAATGACCCTACTCTCTTTTCTAATATGTGTTGTTCTCCAGGTTCCCCAAATATCATTGATATGAGAAGGTACTGCAAAGGTACCAAAGCTTAAACCAAAAATTTCCCAAGCTAATTTAGCCTTAGGGCACTGTAAGAAAATATGATCAACCTCCTCCCCCCCTTGGTTACATCTAAGACACGTGACATCTAACTGCACTTGGCGCTTCCTTAAGTTGACTTTGGAGAGAATCGCATTATTCGGGACTAGCCACAAAAATGCTTTAATCTTTGTCGTGACTCAGTCTTCCAGATAATATTGGCTTCGTGGTTTCTTAGTCCCCCCGTCGTTAAGATGGCGATACATAGACGAGACCGAGAAAATTTTACTGGGCTGAAGGCTCCAATCCCTAATATCTCTATCCTCGTTCAATTGTTGTCTCCCTTCCAGAACAACAATCTTAAGACTGTGTAGTTGTTGTTGCATTTCTGTAGAGATCGCTCCCTTGAAATCAATACGCAATCTATGAACCTTCCATATATCGACTACAAGAGCATTCACATTAGTCGTTTCCTCTGCCAGTAATGGGAATAAAGATTGGAGTGAGTTATTCCCATACCATTTATCCATCCAAAATCTCGTATCTTTACCGTTTCTTATCCTACACCTGGTTGTTGCATGAAAGTCTTCCCCCACCCTTGTGATTCCTTTCCATATATGGGACGCCTTCCCTCTTTACTCCATCCTCTAAATCTGAACTTCTTCCGCCTCCTATATAGGTCAAATGAGTTATACCACCAAGTCTTTCGTCGTTTGTTCATCTTTCACCACCATTTGCTCAGCAGTGCTCTGTTCATGTCCCGCAGGTTAATGATTCCTAAACCCCCAAATTCCACCACCATTTGTTCTCAGTCGATATTGTCTTACTGTAAATGTGCTAAATTGTTTAACTGTTATCATTACGATACTACTTACTATTAAGCCTTACTCAGCGCCTTTGCTTTATTTTGATCAAATACCGAAAAAGTCATTTGGGGTAAAGTCGGTGAATGAATTGCTAGGGTAGCAACAATTTGGCTCCTAGTTGCCTATTTTGTCTCAGCTAGTTCTAGTGTCTTTAAAGAGGACTCCCGTTCGAATGTTAGTTTGCAAATGTAAGAGTTTGTTGTAATATATTTGAAATCAAATTATTGTTGAAGACTTGAATTTTTAATCCAATTTGATATGGGTTTTCTATATATATATATATATATATATCAGGGCCGGCCCTAGGCGAACTTCCGAAATGAGGGCCCCTAATAATATATATATATATTTTATACGCACAAATACGTGCCTAATTTACAAGGGAAGTTCAAATTTGGGGCCCCTAAAATTGCGAAATCTCCGGGGGACCTAAGGCGGCTGCCTTACCCGCCTCTAGGGTAGGGCCGGCCATGATATATATATATAGTTCGCTCAGACATGGTTTTATTTGAGATATGAATGGATTCTTTTGTTAGATTAATGATATTTATTTTTGGATAATAGGGAAAGAAGAGGGATTAAGATACATCATCGAAAACTGAAGACACTGTTGAAGGAAAGTAAAACATTTCGAGGTGGATTGCAGATGACTTCGTCTAGTGTCACTAGGATTATGATGAAGTAAACAAACTAAGAATGAAAATTTTCAAGTTAGAGAATGAGAAAGAACGTTGGACTTAATCGTTGTAAGAAGGATAGCACTGAAATGTTTCCGGCCAAAGCTTGGATTAACTGATTAAGCGAGGAGTGTTGTACGTCGCTTTAAGATATGCAATCTAAAAGGAGGTGAAGAAGTAACATGGTTGGCCTACTTTTGACACAATGGAGGACATGTGAATTCATTAAGAAGAGTTTAGCAGTTTTGATTAATTTTTTGTAAAAAGGAATTATGGACAGGCAATAGATTTGCCGCATGTAGATGATCATTAAAAGAGGCATGGCCTATAGCTATTGCGGCTACAACTTAGGTTCTATAACCAGATAGAAATAACTTCTATTGTCGTGGGACAAGTAATAGTGTATACATGGTAGATTAATCCAAGCTATGCATTTGATTTCGTTTTAGGCAGAGGCAATAACTATAGGGCCTAGGGGAGGATTGCCGGTGGCCTATGGCGATGAGGAAATACAAATTGGACCTACATTTGGCTAGACCGCCCACACTCCAACAATGTTGGAGGGATCTCTTTTAGCTGTTATTCTGGTTTTCCTTAACTTGGACTTGGAATTTATTTGGTCCCACCCTTTATGGATGTTGGGGATCAATGTACTTTATTGCTTTCTTTTATTTTTCTTGTATTTTCATAGTCTCTAGGCTTGTTTCATTATTCTCTTATTAATGAAACATGATGGCTATATTCTACTTTTTCTTAAAAATAAAAAATAAAAAAAATAATTTGTGTCTAGAACATAATTGAGTTTTCATAAAGTTCAATTTTAGAGTTGTGTTTTGGTACAAGTGTAAATGGTATTGCTTGCTTAATCTATTGTATGGTACACCTTAGTGATATATAGACATAACTAATGGATAATTTGGCTAGGTCAGTATGTCTCACCATCACAATAACCTCAATCAAACTATCGAGAATTTGAGCGAGCGATGCTTGTAGGAACCCAACATATCAAAGATCAGGCGAACAATGTCTTAATACAGTTACTCCACACTCTTACCAACACTTTGGTGCAGCAATTTGTGCAGCTACAGTAGGGCGATAAAAGAGAAGATCGACCAAACTAAGACCAGACATGATCTCAGGAGATTGACTCGTCACAGTTTCGACGGAAGCATCAATCCGAATGATGGTCAACAACTGGACTGTTGTGCTTAGATGAGGTGAGAAGGTACGTAGTTGTACCCACTTATATGCTCGAAGGATGAGCTTACGAACGGTGCCTAATGCAAAAAGAGGATCCTTGGGGACAAGGCCAAGATCATGCCAAGGGAAGAAAGAGTTCAAGAAGTTCTTCCTGGGGAAATTTTTCTCAGAGACAGTTCGCAGACAGAAAGAAAGTGAGTTATTAGACTGGGAACAGGGGAACAGGTTTGTCGCTGAATATGAGGATGAATGTATCGACTTAGAGAAGTTCTCACCCCAGTGCATTGTGAATGAGAAGAGAGCATGGAGGAAGTTTGACCCAGCACTCGAGTAGTGGTAGAGTTCTTCGAACTAACCACCTTTGGATTTAAAGAAAACCCACACACCAGGGCAAACTTTTGATGACATGTACATACAATGAGACTATAAGGGAGACAGCTTAAAGAATCCACCCCAGTTGGACGAGTATAATGCACAAGTGGAGAATCGACAAATAAACTACCAATAGGTGGCAGAAGGAAAGATCAAATCAATGCTTGTGCACGATGAGGAGCTTTTTTGAAGCCGTATGTGCGTGGTGAAGGGAGGACAGAGGACCACAAAATCACAAATTTTCCTTGAATGAAAAGGCAAACCAGACTCGCCAGCCAACCCAGCGTGAACGAAATTTCCAAGACAAGGTTAAAGTATACTCTAACGGGACATGATTCTCAGACCAACAATGACAGTGATATCTCAAAAAATTTGTGATTTGCTACATGAATCCCGCTTCTCCACTCAACTCTATTGTGGGCCACCTCCGTCATCAAATTAACATTTTTCAGATCTTTTACCCAAGTTCGTTTGGGTTTACTACTCCTCATTTTTGTTCCTCTAACTCCATCCGATCAATTTTCCTTATTAGGGCGGTTATCGGTTTCGTTGTATGTGTCCAAATCTGCCGCTTCTTAGCTTCACATGGGGGCAACCTCTATTTTTTCTTTTCTTTTCTTTTCTGTATGTAATCATTTCTTAATTTTCTTTTAGTGTGTTTTCACTTGTCCAGTTTAGCATCCTTATTTCAACTACACTCATATTTTGATTATGTTATTTCTTGACCGCCCAACATTCTGATTTATAAAGCATGGTTAGATCGTATAGTTGTCCTCTAAAACTTTTTATTCAATTTAAAAGGTATCCAACAATCGCAAAGTATGGAATTGGACATTCTAATTAGCCTGCTGTAATTCTATGCGTAGAATACTTCTTGATTTCTCCATCCAGGTGAATGATTGATCCTAAATAACAAAAATGGTTACTCCTAGGTAATTCTTAGAATCTTGACACAAGGATGAAGCAAACCTCATTGTGCATTAGACTGCGCTCTTTGGTTAAGCATTCAAACTACACATTGTGCTTACTTATAAAATATAATTTCCCGTTAAATGAGAGACCGCAGCAGATGGGCAGAGTGGATATGATCAATGAAGTCAAGAGTTCACACTCAGGAATTTTTGGTACATTATCAACAGGCTAACAGATCCCAGATCTTCCTCTTTATTTCACATCTTTACAACTTATGTGGTGGAAAAAATTTGTGTATCATATAATTAGCTGTTTGCATATAAACCCATTCAAGCTTATATTCAGAGTAAAAAACTGAGCAAGGTATGCAAAAGTACAAAGAAATGTCACTAGAAAGTTGGATAAAATTATATCACAAGCTTTGTAGCCTTCCTGTAAAAAGTATCTAGCACAAAATACAGGCTTCTGGAACTATTCTACAATTCCATCAATAGATCCACATAAATAAAACAGTAAAAAGCACCGTGTACGTTCAGCACATGAATATACAAAACAGAGAAAAGATATATGCAGCTGGCTTTATGCACGAAGATATAGCCAATTTATATATATGAATACACAAAATTCTAAACAAGTAAAAGCATTGAACTTGTAATGGTAGCTTTGTTACTTGTACTTACAAGTAGAGTGATAACTGGTACCTCAAAGGTATTAGGCGAAATTCTTCCATAACACATCATAATGCAACTGCACACCAATGGCGGTAGACATATGAGTATCGATCTAAAATTACAAAAGTAATACAACAGTAAGCATCTACCTTCTACTTGAACAACTAGAAAATGCATCATCTTCCATCAAATTCTTCAGGGAAAAAAAAATTCCGTAACAAATTAATTGATTAAACACTTTTTAGACCATCTTTGTAACATGCACCACCAGAATGCTCCATGCATTTGGTAGAGATGTAACCCATTTTTCTTATAAATTTTACACTCAATATTTTGGTAGACAGTATCATTTTTCTTCGATAAAATTGCATATCACGGGTATAGGTTTGCACTGGTACATTTAGCAAACTATTATGTCGAGTAATCCTAACCACTTGAATGCGGGTTGACCTAGAAGTAAACTTTAGTAACCCGTTTCCACGACCCGTTTGCATACTGAGAATTTGCATCATTGTATTGTTCCTAATTAGGACTTACAATTAGCTTCAACAGAAAAAAAGATAATTCAAATTATATGTAGAAATGACAATTTAGGATATCTATCAAACACCTCATGAGCATATGGTATTCAACAATGTCAAATCCAATGAAATCCTATATATATGTAACAACAGTGTAGCTTGGGAGCGGTAGGATTCAACATGTTACGACACGAAAATTAAAGGAAGGAATGGAGGAGATAACAGACTGTGAATCTTTGAGGAGTTGGTGAATGTAAGATACTTGACATGATTGAAGCACTCTATCTCTATGATCCCCTCCCCTGCAAAAAACTGTGAGGGAACAAACTTTGTGGGTGGGCTCTTAAAATCTCACAGGTCCATTAAATAAATGAACACGCAAAAAAGGCCCACATTTAATACGGATTGACAAGTCTTACCCAATAGTTGGCCCACTATTGCGGAGAGCAGCCCATTATTATTGATCCACTTAGTTTCAGGTAAAAAAACAAACAAACAATCAAACAAAAAAATTAAACAAACAAAAACAAAAAACAAAAAAACCAAAAAAACGGAAAAGATATAAAAAGGGAAAACTTCTATGCTTTGCTTGTTTTCTTTTTCTCAAAATATAACTAGCAGGGACTAGGGAGTATGAATTTTGTGTGTGTCAAAACACCTTTTGAGATGTAGTTGAAATTCAATAAATCTCTTATAATAAATGAATCTAACAGGGCAACACTCCTCAGAGTATTTACAGTTGTGGTTTGCTAAAAAATGGATAAATACATATTATAGATATAGATAAGTAAGTTTACTGCAATCGTAAATTGCTATAATATAGCCAAAAAAAATTAAGATCGGATGGATGTCGAAGATCCGTCCCAACGATTTTTAAACAGTTTTTTTTTTGAATTTTTTAATAATTAAATCGATTTTTTAAGTTTAAAAAAAAATTTAATGGCCCCCCCACTGGAAGGATCTTGAAGATCCGTCCGGGGGGGGGGGGGGGGGGGGTATTTTTTTGGTTTTATTAATACGAAATAAATTTTTTTCTCAAAGCGATGGACTTTGAAGATCCGTCTGAAAAATAAAAAATCTTTTTTTTTTTTAAAGCGACGGACAGTGAAGATCCGTCGGAGAACTTTTTTTTTTTTTTTTTTAGTGGGATCAAGATCCGTCCTGCATAAAATGCATAATTTCTACATCCGCTCTCATATATAGCAATCTACTGTTGCGAAATTATCAAAATATGTATAAATAGCAAATGACCGCAGCATTTTTTTAGTTAAAATATGCATAATATGCATAAATAGCAAATGACTGTAGATGCTCTCAAGGCTAAACACATCGAATCTCAAACATAAGATAACTAAGAATTTAATTAATTGGGATTCCTGAGTGTCGTATTTTTTATTTGCAAATGTTGTTTGTCAAGCACACTAACAGATGGAGCTGGTATTGGGCCGTCAACTCTCATATTCATATATACTTCCTTCTTTCGATTCTCGTCTACTTCAAGTTTCATGCAGCTTCTCCTAAACTTCAATATCTCATATCACTAATATTCGTCTGTCTACGTTAAAAAAAAATATATAAAATGTAGTCGAAAGGAAGGTAATAGAAAAACAACAATAAAAAAAGAAATCAAACACCTGGTAGTGTGCCCAATTACCATGCACTTTGATGCCATGAAAAGTAATTGAGTATGCATTACAGAAGGGAAGGCATATTCTCTCTCTCTCTCTCCCAAGTTCTAAGCCATGGGTGATGATTTGCCCCCGACCATTTAATGTAGAAAAAGAAAACTTTTACATATACATATATATATGTTGCATGCGAACACTTTGTACACGACCATTAGCTGAGAGTACGTACAAAATAAGTTATTTTAAGAATATTCAAAACTTTTAAAAAATAAAATAAAAACAAAATAAGACAGCCTAGCTGCTTGAATGAATGATGCACTCCGTGCATAATAATAGATATTCAAGAGAGGGAGGTGGCAATATCATCTTGTTTTCTTTTCCTTTTGCCAGCAAAGCACAAAACAGGGCATGGCCGGTTATATGATAATGTGAAACTTCACCTTCCTTTTCATCACAAACTTACACACCACTGCCAACCTCACTCTTCTCTCTCTGTTCTAATCCAATTCAAACTTATACTTATTAATGCATTTGTATGTCAAGCAAAACCAACTACATGTTCTTAAAGCAAAACTTGAGATGTCGACTAGTTGAAGTAAATAAGTCCTAGATAAAGTAATTAAAGTACAAGTGCACTGGTTTGAAGACACTTCACATTTTCTTATCTTTCAAGACTATAATATTACTAGAGCTGGTGACAAAGTAAAATTTCGAGCTACATTGTAATCATACAGTAGGTGTTATAACTGATCCTAGATACTTGAGATTACTTCAATTGGTAAGTCGCCTAAGAAGCACGAACACAACCTAGTTGAAATAGACATTATACATCACAAAAACTCTAAAAAAAATATTTTTGAAGAAAATAAATGATGCTGTTTGTTTTCGGTGTGGGAATAACAGATGCGAGTTCTTGCATTTTTGTATAGCGGAAGGGACAGATCTCAGTCACAGATCGGGTCTATTTCTGCAGGTCGGCTCAGAAGAGCAGCTGGTGGCTGGACGACGGGGCACCTACAAAAGGCCGAGAAACACCGGGAGAAATCCCGGCGACAGGCCCTCCGACGATCTAGTCAGTTACTGGACAACAGTGAAAGCTAGGGTTCATGTTAGGATTTTGAGATTACCTTTCTTAAGGAGGAGAGGGCATAATATTTATAGGGAAAGCAAACGGGTATCTAACCCTAATGAGCCGGGTTGGGTCCGTTTGTCTGTGAGCCTGAAGTTGCAGAAGGCTCGTTGGACTTTTTGATATGATGATATGAGATGAGCGAATATCGAGGAGATCCGACGACCCTGATTGGACCACGCCACTTATACTCACATCATAAGCCCCTCACTCCTGGAGGGTTGTGTGCACCAGCCGTCGAGGAGTAGTCCGTTCCTGTGAGAAGATTGAAGGAGAGTGTTTTGCGAAGATGAGATAGTGAGCCCCCAAAACAAGTGTTTGGGGTCGGGGCCGAGCCGAGCGTAGTGTATGGCTTGGTCGATGCCCTAGCCGAGCGCCGAGCTTGGGGGGTTGGTGCCAAGCGCCGAGCTTGGGGGGTCGGTGTCGAGCACTTCGAGCTAGGCACTTTCTAAGAGGAAGCTGTGTGCCTGCTCGAGGCACGTGCCGAGCTTGAGCCAATAGCTTGCTCGGGGTCGGTGCCAAGCATTACGAGGGAGGCACTTTCTGAGAGAAAGTTGTGTGCATGCTCGAGGCACGTGTCGAGCTCTGAACTTGGGGGGCCGGTGCCGAGTGCTTCGAGCGAGGTGCTTTCTGAGAGGAAACTATGTGCCTGCTCGGGGAACATGCTGAGCTTTGAGTCAATAGCTCGCTCGGGGTCATTGTCGAGCGCTACGAACAAGGCACTTTATGAGAGAAAGCTGTGTGCCTGCTCGAGGCACGTGCCGAGCTCTGAGGTTCTGTGAGAAGGCTGACTGCTTACTCGAGGCACGTGCCGATCGTAGAGCCAGTTGGCCTTGCTTTGAGGTGCTTTCAGTAAGAAAGCTGGCTGCTTGCTCGGGGCACATACCGAGCTTTGAGCCAGGTAGTCTTGCTTTGAGGCGCTTTCAGTGAGAAAGCTGGCTGTCTGCTTGCTCGGGACAGATACCGAGCTTCGAGCCAGGTTGTCTTGCTTTGAGGCGCTTTCAGTGAGAAAGCTGGTTGTCTGCTCGAGGCACATGCCGAGCGTCGAGCCAGGTGGCTTGCTTTGAGGTGCTTTTAGTGAGAAAGTTGGCTGCTTGCTCGAGGCACATGACGAGCATCGAGCCAGGTGGCCTTGCTTTGAGGTGCTTTTAGTGAAAAGTTTGGTTACTTGCTCTAGGCAAATGCCGAGCGTCGAGCCAGGTGGCTTTGCATTTAGATGCTTTCAGTGAGAAAGTTTTCTGCTCGCTCGATGCACAAGCCAAGCGTCAAGCCAGGGGTCTCCGTGACTGGCCAAAAGCTTTTTTTTGTTAGCGGGCTTAAAGTGTATGCTGAGGCTCGAGCATTTTGGACTTGGAAAGGAATTGTGTTGCATGTGGGCCACACTTGTAGTGCCATGTGTTATGCTAAAGTCATGTTGGCAGAATTCGAGGAGTCGCAGGATTTGCGGAAATCGAGGAGTCGCTGGGTTCAATATTTATCCCCCCTTTTCATTTTTCACTTTAGCTCTCTCTCTCTAAGTCCCCAAGTTTTTCTCTCTAGCTCAGTACAGTCACCGGCGGTGACCTTTTCGGCAAACTTTTCGGCAATTTAAACAAGTTAGTAATTTTATTATGTCGAAGGCTTAGTCCGGTTCGTCAGCCTCTACATCGTTTCGGTGCGATGGCCCATGTCTCTCCGACTCCATGTCTTGAGAGACAAGGAAAACGGTTTATAACGTCCAACCGCTCCACAGCTAAAAGTCTTTCGTAGTGGAGTCGAGCGACTCGGAAGGGAGTGTGCACATGGAGGAGGAGGGTGACGACGTGGAAGTAGTTGGTGGAGTGGAGGAGGACGAGGTAATTGAGGGAGTGGAAAAAGACGAGGTAGTTGAGGTCGACCCATTGGCAGAGGACCCCAATCTGGTGCCTTTGGCGATGCCCCCCCCCCCCCCCCCCCCCCCCCCCGAAGGGCCCTCGTGTCCGACAGAAGAAAAAGAAGTGGACCATGGCGGATAGTCCGGATGAGACAGCTTCGAAAATCAAACTCGATGTTCCATTCGTTCGGCAGTCGAGCTCAATTAGAATGTATCCGGACGACATTGAAGGATTAGTCCGGTATGGGGTTCAACCATCTTCGCCCGGTCGAACGAATATCTCCATGGATAAAATGCCAACTGTTTTGACTATGGAAAATCTTTCTGTAATCCGAGCGAGCTACTTCATAAGTCATGAGTTCGAGTTATTGATCCCCAGCCCCGGGCTCCGCCTCACGGAAAACATAGCACCCCGCTTCTGCATGTGTAACACCCCGAATTTCAAATAAGGTTAAATTCGAGATTTCACAGGATCTTTACTTCACTTCGTACAATTTTACAAGGAATTTTAAAACTTTTTATTCACAATACATCAGAGTTTCTTTACACTTGGTTTTTACACAGCGGAAGACTAAAAGATTACAATCAATGAAATACAACTTGTATAACTTTAACATCATTTGCAACATCTTTAACTTCTCAACAGCAACAGCATATCCACTTTATAACTCCATGAATAGTCCATTACCTGCATGTCAATCTGTGGGCACGTCAGTTACTTACAACTGACGAAATGTTATACACGGCTATCCTCTCTATGCCGGAAATAGTATAACGATCAAATACTTTAACAAATCATAAAAAGATTGAATGAACAAGTAAAATATCAAAAGTGATTATTCTAAACATAAGTGTATGTCATGCCTTAATGCCTAATGCACACAATTCTATACTAGGATGATACTAATGCACACTTATTCGGATTCTATGCATCCCATACTACATAGGTCCGAGGGCAAGTGCCTACGTTCTTCACAATACAGGGCTCGATCCCTCGCCATGAAAACTACCCGGTAGCAAAACAAAGTTCAGACTATTCCACGAATGTGAATCCCAGCCTTGGAGTCCACCGCCGGCTGTTATAACAGATTCCACATCGTGCGAACCATCCCGTATGTGACCCTCTAGCCCAGTATATATATATATACATTGGAGACGGTAAACACAAAAAAATCCATCCGTCCGACTACTCAAGATCTTGGAGTCCACCGCCGACCCGTCCTCATAGTCCCGGATTAAAATATAATAATCCGTCTCCCACAGAGCAACCTCAGTCCACCAACTGGGTCTATAGTCTTGGAGTCCACCGCCGACTATATAGAGCACCCCACTTATGTTTCTCTAAGTTTACTACATCTTCACTTATGTGCCTAAATTTTCTTAAGTTCAAGACATGAATAATTTCCATTCAAAGAATTAGTCTTACCTTCCACCAGACTTAATTAACAAATACGAGATAGCTCCACGGCCATATCTCCAAATCATTTATCAAATCCTTTCTTTCAATAATGCCAGTACCGAAGTCTTACTAACTCTAAATCATAAACTTTCATGTACAAGAAACATGGGTTCTTAATCATGTCTTAAACTTACATAATTTCATCTTTCAATTCATTCACAAATGTGATTCAATGTCTCATCTTAATTTGTATTCATGAAGTCTCATTTTAATACTATTCATGAGTCTTTTATTCACAATCTTTCAAAAGCCATATTCTTCTTCATGAACAATATTTTCATCCATTTTTAAGTCACTTTAGCAATAAATTTCAACCACATCAACATTTCTACACAAAATAAGAGTGTGATTCACAACACAATATTTTTCTCTTTTTAAGAAAATAAGTGTCATACTCTTTACTAAATAGATTCTAATCACAACCCAAATTTCTTTCTCAATTTTCCTTCTATTTTCTTAATTGTACATGAAAATCTCAAAAAAACTATTTTTAATAATTTCTTCATTATGTTTTATAAATCCTAGAATTTTCCCAAAATGAAACACTTTTGAAAGTCAAACTGACCCACTTTCGAAACTATTTACCAGATTGACCTACTCACTATCAAAATTGCAGGTCTAGTTTCAACGGACTTTTGAAAGTTTTTACCAAACTGACCCACTTTCGAAACTATTTACCAAATTGACCTACTCACTATCAAAATTGCAGGTCTAGTTTCGACGGACCCCCAAATCTCAAATAATGAATGTAGATCGATACATTCAGGTGTAAATTGGTGGAATTTGCATGAATGTAGAGATAAATTTGATGCCAGCCAATCTCGATCACCATTTCTTTATTCACACATGGCAAAAATAATCAATCTTTTCCTTTCTCATTTACCAATTAACAAGTTGTAATTTAATTTACATGATTCACTACTATTTTCACCTCACCCAATAGTATAAATTGTTCTACTTTATTACATCAAAATTTCCATACAAAATATACATCTAGCATACAATCATCCTAACATGATCATGTTATTAGTCAAAAATTTATATTATTTACTTAATCATAACAAGAATATTCTCCTTCATAGTATATTATAATAGCATGAAACTTTATCTATATATTTCATCTCAACATCCAACTTATTATACATAAAAAGAAACATGAATTTATCTTTTAATTAAGACATCAAAATTCTATTATTCATCAAGCATGCAAGTCTCTACAATTAAGAATACATAAAATCACTTACTAACATTATGTGGATTTATTCCTTAACTTAGCAATTTCATGACAACCAATGCATAAATCTACTCTACTTCATCATATCAACATCCTATACTCATTTATTTTTTTATTAGAACACATAATTCTAAAATAAAAACATGAGAACACCCACCTTGATTGAAGCTTGAAAACTACAAGAGAATGGTTCCTTCTTGCTCCTAGCTTCACAAGCACCTCCTAGTCCTCTTCTCCTCCTAGCAAAAGCTCCAAGCAAGAGAACACTTCTCTACTTATCTTTTCTTTTATTCTTCTCTTTTCTTTTCTCTCTTTCTCTTATTCTTATTTATTTTATTGGTGTGAAAAAGAATGAGAAATGAGTTGCTATTTATAGGACAATGCTAGGGACTATATTGCAAAATCTCCCACCTAATAACTTCTCATTTTAATTCTCTTTTTAATTATCCATCTTTTCATTTCTCAACTCCTAAAAACTCCCAACCTCTTCACCTCCTTATAACTCCTACCTCTTCTAATTCTTAACTCCCAACTCTCCACTCTCTTCTCCCATTATTCTCTCTCCTACCATGCCCAAAACCGGTCATTCTACAAAATCCCGGCCCCAAGTGTTCAAACAGCACAGATGTGCTGATTTTATTTGCACGTGGGCCTCCTTAATACAAAAACCCATTCATTCATACCACTATTTATGTTTCCAAACCATCTCATGAAAAAGCCCACAACTATTTATGTTTCCAAACCATCTCATGAAGAAAGCCCACAATCAGCCCGAATGCTTTTGCTGCATACATACCGTGGGTCCCCATTACAAAACCCATTATTCACATATTCAAATATTTGCCATTCTCTGAACACATATGTTACTTATCATCTTATATACTTATATATATATATATATATATATATATATATATATACATACATATATATATATATATATATATATATATACTGTATTAGCGTATTTTAAAATTTGGGGTGTTACACACTCCGAAATTTATTTCGAAAATAAATACGTTCAAATATGCTCGCTGAAAATACGTGCGTCGCACGTAAAATACCGAAATACGAAAAAATCAATTTTATCAACAGAAAAATGTTAAAATAATAAAATACGATATAAGAAAATTATTTATTATTATTATTATTAATTTTTACATAGTCTATGACGTAATCGTCAAGTATGTGGAAAACACGTGCGTTTCTCGTACAAAATTATCTTAACCAAAAATAGGGGAAATGAATTTCCGTTTTATTAAAAATAAATTTGAAAACATAAAATAAATAATTGAAACCCAGAAATTATCACCCGTGGCGGTGGAAAATATGTAATTAATACGTGCATTGAAAATACGTAAAAAGCACGTAGAATACAAGGATTGAAATATTATATTTTTGTTGACTCGGAAAATGTATAAATAGTTGGTAATCGAAATACGTGGTGAAAACATGTTACAGAATATACGTGCGTAACACCCAGGGGCAAAATTGTAATTTCCAATTTTGCGGGGTGTTACAGCATGTTTCCTGTGGACGCATTCAGCTCGGGCATGTTCCTGCCTATCCACCATTCATCTAGAAGGTTCTGTCATCGGTATGGTTAAGTCCAATGCAATACAGGCCAAACTCTTGGAAGCATCTTGTGTGCTTCATGCTGCTTTGCAAGGAGAAGGGCGTGTTCCTAAGATTGAAGTACTTTCAACCTGTTTTGGATATCATCTTGTCGGGCGAGTATGAAGGGATTTACTATATTTTGCCCCGCCAAAGGAAGAAGGTTGTCCATAGCCACCCAGACTCGATAAAGGCGTGGAAGGAGAAATACTTCATCATTTGGAGTCAGACACCCTGGGTGATACCAATGAAGTGGAACTTCTACAAGCCCAACTTTAAAGGCCCTTGAAAGGCCGCTGAAGGCAGAGGAGTGCGCAGAAGTCGATCAAATATGTGCGGGCAACAACATCGGTTGGCCGACGGAGAGGCATCTAGCTCGGATCAGACTGATCCGCATTCCTTCTAGTATGTCTTTCATTTACTTTTCATTCAAATTTTTTCCTTCGTCTTATACACTTCTCTTTCTTTTGCAGATATGGAAACCACAGAGATCGCCGTGAGGAAGGCCATATTGAAGAAGAAGAGGGCCGATCGGGCTGAACAGGAGAAACAGGGGAAGGTCTCTTCCGAAGAACCTTTCAACCCGATGCTGAAGAGACAGAAGACTCGGGCGGTCCCTGGCACTCCCGGATTCTCCGAGGTGGCCCCAAGCTCAAGTAACTTGAAGGTTACTGAGGTTTTGAGGAGTGGCCTCCCTCCTGTCAATCCAGAGGCCCAGGTGGTCATGGGTGACGTGGGGCTCCAACTGTGGGCCCCTGACTGGGCTATTCGGGTTACTGATACCCTGTTCGGGGGTCCCGTGGCGATCGAAGTGGTTGAGAAACTTGCCCCGCCTCAGGACCGTCGGGCCATGGAGTGTGACACCATTGAGTCCAGCTATATGAAGTGGGCTCAGGTGAGCGTACAAGTAACCTTTGTTCCGCTCTGATTCCCTTATACTTTGGTTGCTATTTTTTGGTCCAAGTCTTATTCCCTCGGCTGTAGGCATGCATGGCAAGTGCCTAGGTGATGAAGCTGTATCATCAGAAGAAGAAAAGGGAGGTGAGGAATGCTCAACACTATGAGCGAGAGATGAATGACCTTAATTTTAACCCTGATGGTGGTCGAGTCCCGTAATCAAGCCCTTCATGCCGAGCTGGCTTCCCAGGCCGACGTCAGCATGAAGAGGGGGGGGGGGGAGAATTAAAGAAGGCAGCAGCCGTGAGATAAAGAAGATCAAGCAGGCCGGCATAGAAAAGGTCATCGAGACTCAGGATGAGGTGTACGCTTAGGCAATGGAGCACGTCAATTACTACCACCTCGAGTTGCAGCTTAACGAGTTCAATTATGACATGAAGCTGCCCGACCATCCGCTGACTCCTGGAGGCAGTGGTTATGAAGATGTTGCCGCGGCCTACCCTGATGCTGAAATTGATGTCGACGAAGAGGTTCACCCATCTTCTAAACAGTAGCCCTTGTATTTGCTTTTCCCCCTCTTTCTTCTTTGTATTTCGTAATTTTCGAATGCGAACTGGCCACCGTACCTGTTACCGCTGATTCTGGTGTGGGTGTAAACAGATGAGAATTGTGAGTTCGTGGAAGAACCTGAATAGCGAATCCACTCCAGTTGATTCCTGCCGCTAACCTGCAAGAAAGTGCAATACACCGGGGTTGATTCCGGCAACGCACCCTCCGACGCTCTTGTCAGTAACCAGTGATGATTAAGAAAGAGTTTAAGCTGGAAAAAGAGTGATTACCTGGTCACAATGGTAGGTGGGAGGTATTTATAGTCGCCATGGGAGTGATTGGGGACCTGATTTCCCGTGTAACTGTCAGGAGTAAAATCCTCACAGTTTGTTTAGGAAACTGACCCCTGATTCCCGGTGAGAGGGTAACTGCAAATCAGGCCCGTTGATTTGGTCAAATCAGTGACCCTGATTTCCTCTTGCTGGTCTGGGTCTGTTTCGGATCGGGACCCGTACCCAGTTGGAGTGGATCCGTTCATGGGTTATTGGATCTGTGAGAAGGAGATCCAGTACCCGTTTCGGACCCATTTGCATATGAAATTACCGTTTTACCCCTGAGCTTCGAGATTCGTGCCCAATCTGGACGGTTCCGATTTAACCCCATTTTTAGCCATATCACGAGCCCCCACTCCTAAAGACTGAGTGTGATCAGCCTTTGAGGAGTAGTTTAACTGTTTTAGTGGTTAGTGGAGTTGTATCGGAGTCCGAATGGGGTGTTTTGAATCTCGAAGGGGGTAGTGAGGTGATTTTTGAAGCCGTGAGCTGTTCTGAAGCCTTGTTGAGTATTTGACGGTTTTTATCTATTTTTTCGGACTATTTATTTATTTTTGCGATGTGTTAACTAGTCGTTCGGGGGCCTCAACAGTACATTCTAGGTAATAATTATTAGTTCAGGGGTTCAAAAATATCCCCCCGAATTTTTAATTATTCTCTAGAATTTTTGGTTAATTTTCCCGAATTTTTAGCAATTTTTTGCAATTTTTTAAATAAATAAAACGATTTAAATAAATAAAAATTAATTTTTAAATACTGATTTATGGCGTGGCCTGATCTGGACCGTTGATCTTGGGCGAGCGCGAATTTCTGAGAGATCTGACGGTTGTAGTCGCTCGGCATCCATTTTCTCGCTTTTGACGCTCAGATGGGCACTTGCTCGGTTGGCCGACCGGAGGTGTAAGGGTTCGGCCGTCCGAGCGACGTGGCGCAATCTGAGCCGTCGGATGATGGCGCGAATCTTGAGATGGACGCGTTTTCCAAGAGAACGCTATCTTGTCGTTTAGCGCACGTGGCAAGATCTGGACCGTTCATCATCAGGGGCACGAATTTCTGGAAGATCCAACGGTCGTGATCGTTCGGCTGCTTTTTTCTCCATTTTGACGCTCGGATGGGCACTTGCTCGGTTGGCCGACCGGAGATCTGAGGGTTCGGTTGGTCGAGCGGCGTTCTGGGCCGCCGGATGGGCACTTGCTCGGTTGGCCAACCGGAGGTCTGAGGGTTCGGTTTGGTCGAGCGAAGCTCTGGGCCACCGGACGGACGCTTGCTCGGTTGGCCAACCGGAGGTCTGAGGGTTCGGTTTGGTCGAGCGAAGCTCTGGGCCACCGGACGGACGCTTGCTCGGTTGGCCGACCGGAAGTCTGAGGGCTCGGTTGTCCGGGCGACGTGGTGCAATCTGAGCCATCGGATGGTGGCGCGAATCTCGAGACGGGCTCCATTCCCAAGAAAACGCTATCTTGTCGTTTAGAGTCGCTGGCAAGATCTGGGCCGTCTGATCGAGATCTTACACGAAAGTTGAGGAGAAAGTGAGTTTTCTCCGTTTTGACGCTCGGATGGGCATTTGCTCGGTTGGCCGACCGGATGTCTAAGGGTTCGGTGATCCGAGCGTAGTAGCGCGATCCGGGCCGTTGAATGGCGGAACGAATCTCGAGACGGTTCAGTTCCCAAGAGCATTAATGGCGCCCCAGGATTTGTGCGGCGTTCCAACTTCCCGGGGTCATTAAGAATGGCGCCCTCCAATTAATGCGTGGCGTTTCAACTCCCGAGGGTCATAATGGCTGGTTCTTGGAGGGGAGGTTATAAGTACCCCACTCCCCTTGTAGTTTTAGTCACAATAATGTTGAGTTCTAGTCATCGGAGATGTCTGCCTTGGGTGGTTGCTCTTCGGCCATGGTCTCCTCCTGATTCTGACGGCCCCGATGCGGATGTCAAGGTCGGGGGAGATCAGAGCAGAAGAGGTGACGACCGGAGTCGAGGCGGATGCCTGTCTTCTTTTGAAAAATCCTAACCCTGAGGTCGTTGGACGGGTGATCACTCTTCCACCGTGATCTTCTCCCGATTCTGACGGTCCCGATGCGGATGTCTGGGTCGGAGGAGATTAGGGCAGAAGGGGTGACGGCCGGAGTCCGGACCCGGGGTACAAGGAGCTTCGGGAGGATGGGTGGTCATCCTTCCGCCGTTATCTTCTCCTGATTCTGACGGCCCCGACGAAGGTGTCAGGGTCAGGGGAGATAAGGGCAGAAGAGTTAACGACCGAAGTCCGGACCCGGGGGACAAGGTGCTTCGGAAGGATGGGTGGTCATTCTTCCGCCATGATCTTCTCCCGATTCTGACGGTCCCGATGCGGATGTCAGGGTCGGAGGAGATCAGGGCAGAAGGGGTGACGACCGAAGTCCGGAGCCGTGGGTCAAGTTGCTTTGGAAGAATTGGTGGTCATTCTTCCGCCATAATCTTCTCCTGATTCTGACGGTCCCGATGCGGATGTCAGGGTCAGAGGAGATTAGGGCAGAAGGAGTGACGACCGAAGTCCGGAGCCGAGGGACAAGCTGCTTCGGAATGATTGGTCTCTTCCGATTTCTGTCTTCCTTCCGAGCTGACAGCTTCTGATGGTTGTCAGCCCGAAGGAGTTAGAGATGGGAGGTGTGCCGATCTGCTTTTTGACCGGGCCCCGCGAGTCGATGGTTTCTCTCCAACCCCTGAACGATTCGTGGCTTCGGCTCCGAAGCCGTAGGCTTCGAGTTGCTCACGGGTGAGAGGGGAACCGACCGAGACCTGGGACCCGGGGGACTCGCCGAGGGCGGTGCCTTAAAATTTTTAATCCAAATTTTCTCTGGCTTCTTCAGATAGAGGTGTAGCGTCTGGGTCCGAAGTGCTTCGTCCGGGCGATGTGGCGCGACCTGAACCGTTGGATGGTGGCACGAATCTCGAGACGGACCCAGTTCCCAAGAAAACGCTATCTTGTCGTTTAGCGTCGCTGGCAAGATATGGGCCGTCTGATCGAGATCTTACACGAAAGTTGAGGAGAAAGCGAATTTTCTCCGTTTTGACGCTCGGATGGACACTTGCTCGGTTAGCCGACCGGTCCCTTTGCTGTTGGGTTCGGATCGCACGTTGTTTGGATTTTGATCCTGTGCGAGCCGAGCTACTTGACTTTCACAAAGTCGTTTGGGCTTTTGTAACGTTTCAAGAGCAGGCCAAAAGTCGCGCCCTTTCGTTAGGAAGCCCAAGAGACTTTTTCTTTTACTATAAATCTTCACTCCCCCACCCCAAATCTCATTCTTCACTTTTACTTTCTCTCTCAAGTTTTTTACTTTTCACCATCGAAGTTTTTAGCTCCTGAGTGGTGCTGCTAGCTGTCGCGGCAAGGCGTTTCTTTACTCCGGCGAACTTTTCCGACCGTAGCAGTCACTTCAAGGTCAGTCTCTCTCCTTTCTTTTTAGAAAAATGGTTAAGATTACTTCTTCGGATGAGACCCCCGCCTCGGATCAAGTCGTCGGCCGAGCGGGTAAAGGAAAGGAGGTGATAGAGCCGACTGAGCAGACCGTTGTTCGGCCGAGCAAGAGTGGTGAAGTAGCCGAGCAGCTCCAGGAGGTTGTGGCAAAGTCCCAGAAGGGCGAAGGAGTGGTCACGATCATCGAGAAGCCGAAGACGGCGGGGGAGTTCGGTCGGCAGCCTATTGTTCTGTCGAGTGTGGGGGGTGTCCGGAGCTACTCCGAAGAGATGCTGGAGAAGGTTACCCAGGGCACTGCCAAGTCGGTGGAGGAGAACGAGCCGAGAGAGTTATCCGAGGTGGACCACACCATTTCGTCTCTCACGGAGGCTGATCTTCATCGGATCCGGACCGGATTCCAGATCCCTGTCGAGTACGGGTTACTTCTCCCTGGACCAAGCATCCGAGCCTGCACGTCGTCTTCGGCTGACTCGTGCGTATTTCCCCTCGACTCCTTGGCCGCCGGCTCCGTTTTCCGCTTCATCCATTCATCGTCGAGGTTCTTAATTGGTACGGTCTGTGCCCCGCCCAACTAATGCCAAACACTTGGAGGCACGTCTTGGCGTTTGTTCTTCGATGTCAAGAGATCGGCGCCGAGCCAAACATGTTTCTCCTTCGGAGCCTCTACCGCCCTTGCCAGCCGAACAGGAACGAGCAGAGGTTCTACCTTTCGCCGCGGACGGGTGTGAAGTTGATCGAGAACCCGAACTCGATCAAGCATTGGAAGGAGAAGTATTTTATTGTCCGAGCTCCCGCACCCTGGACAATTCCGATAGCTTGGTTGTGGGAAGGCCTGCCCAAGCGAGCGAAGAAGGAGCCGGTACTGAGCGATGAGGAGGCGGAAGTCCTTAAGAAACTCCTCGCCTTGCCGACGCTAAGTTGGAAAGACATTACCGAGGAAGCTTTGTTCCGGGGGGGGGGGGTCTCAGTCCGATCGACCCTAGTACGCTTCTGGTATTTTTACTGCCTTGTTGATATTCATCAAAATTTTTCTAAGTTTTTTTCACTCGGTTTGTGCAGAGTCTTCGAAGATGGACTACAGGGCGTTGATGGCGAAGGCCAAGGCGAGGGAGCAGGAGACGAGGAAGAAGAGACCCTCGACAGGGCCTCAGGGTGGCCGAGCTCCGAAGATACCTTCGGTCCCGAAGACCGCCGACCTGAAGGGGGTCGTCGTTCCGGAGGCCGATCCCGTGCAGGAGAAGGTCGCGGCCTCCGATCCTCCTGTTTCGGATGCGCCGAATCCAACGGCGAAGGGAGATGCTCCCGGCTCGTCGAGCGGTGCGTTCGACGTGAGCAAGGTGTTATCCCTCCAGGTTCCGCCCCTCACTGCCGATGCGGAGCAGATTCTGACCGAGGGGCACAAGCAGATCTTCGTCCCCGACTGGCAAGTGATGAAAGTCGATGGTTTTTTGGGCGATGGCAATATTTGTATGCAGGCGGTCAAGCACCTGCCGACCCCAAAGGACCGAGCGGCCCTTAAGTCCGGTCAAGTCGGGGACGCGACGATGCAGATTGCTAGGAACACGATGTCGGTGAGTGGGCCGAACACTTTCTTATTGAAGTATTTTTCTGAAATTTTCTAAGTTCTAGGTTCGGACACTAACGGTTTGTTTTCTTTTCAGACCCTCTGCCACTTCAACTTCTTGCTCGAAGAGTTTGCGAGCAAAGAACAAGAGCTGACGGCGCAGTACGACCGGGAGAGGTCGGAGCGCGCAAAAGCAGTGAAGCAGCTCGATGCTGAGCTACTCCTCTCGGCAAAACGCGGAGCCGAAGTGGCAGGATTGGAGGCGCAGCTGGCCGATGCCGTTCAGCGGTCGAAGGACGTGGCAGCCAAGCTCGAGGCCTCAGAGAAGGAGAATGCCGAGCTAAAGGAGGAGTTGGCCAACGCTCGGTCGGAGGCGGAGAGGGCTCGGAAGAAGACCGAAAAGATTTTTTTTGACGGAACAAAATGTTCCATCCGATCTTTTTTTTAAAATAAAAATAAAAATAAAAATAAAAATAAATTGGAGGAGACAACTTGTTTTGTCCGATCCTATTTAAAAAAATAATAGGGACAGAACAGCATATTCCGACCCCTATATTTTGAAAATCCGTAAAAGTTTCTTAAATATGAGAAGTAACGACTTTGCTAAAAAATGGCAAAATAGGTAGCTATTTTTTTAGCAAAATGGCAAACAGAGTAGACCGTTGTAGATGCTCTAATCAGGCATGACATCGTCATGTTCGTGATAAAATCAGCTGTGCTTGACAAGGTCCCTGTCCTGGTCCACAAGCTCACTCTAGAAGGGAAAAAAAACCAGAATAAAAAAAAATAAAAAAGAACATGCTCACAGTGCTCACTCTGAGCTAGATAGATTCTCTCTTAGAGGATCATATACCCCCGCTTTAGTATTTAGTAGCTGAATATCAGTACAAGGTACTCTGTTGCTTAGAAGCTTCATCCTATATTTTTATATAGGCATGTAGTCTTTACAGAGATCAGACAGGTGCACAGTGCACTCAACATAAGTTTGTCTCCTTAATTATTAATTAACTTTCTAATAGAGTACTTAATTTACAGAAATGTTCCTTTAAGGCTTGAGAAGAGCCTCAAATTAGCCCACTGAAACTTCGAATTTGGTTCCCACTATGATTATGTTAATATGTATCGATAGTATTTTTGACCTCTGACTAGATCTCAACTTTTAAATTGGACGACCCTTACCAATATTTTGAGTTGGTAACCTTTGGGATTCAGTAAACAAGGCTGAGCCTATCTTTCAGAATTAAAGAATTGTATCTCATCCCTTCAAAACAGGGCCCACCTGGAGTTTATGGGGGACAAAAGCGAACTTTCTAAAATTTTGTTTGTTATGTAAGAATGTGCAAAATATACCTAGATTTTTTCTTAGATTACCTTCTTCGGTATCTTACCAGCATAGTTTGATAGGAATGAAGAATTTCTATGTAAATCAAAATGTTTTGTTGGGATGAATTTCTGTTCTCCAAAAAAACCATTGAATTTGAGGATTTTCTTATTATTTTCATAACAAACAATAAAATAACGCAAAAAATTAGAATTAAAAAAAATATTCTCTCCTAAAATCACGGAATTTGAGGATTCTAATGAGATTTTCATAACAAACAATAAAATAATCTAAAAAACTAGAATTAAAAAATACAATAATAAAGGATTCCTGAAAATGCAATATACTATACCAAACGCAATAATGCAACATTCCCTTAAATCTTCATTGCCACCTCGCATTCTAGGGAATCCTCTCATTCCTGGGAATCTTCCAATCCGTATACCAAACGCCCCCTAAATGGTGTCCCCATACAAAATTTATTTTTGAAAAAAAATTGTTAATTTTTTTTTTAAAATTGTTTTTGCTACAATTCTTTAAAACCGATAAATATGATGAAATATATGGAGATTTAGGGAATTGAGAAAAAAATCTCCATACAAATCCACGCCGAACTAAAATAAGCCGGTCCAAGTACTAATTTTAAAAACAAAAGCCAAAAATAATAATTTAGGAGCCCTAAAAAAAATAATATTCGCAAAATATGTTGAGTTTTAACTGTATAATAACTCACCAACGAGATGCAAGAACAATAAAATCAAAAGCTAGAGAATAAAGAAAAACCAAAGCAACACACAAGAACACACGAGATTTTTTCGAGATTCACCCAATGCAATGGCTACTTCCCCTCATAAAGGCACTCTTACGATTTCCACTAGAAATATGAAAAATAAGTTTACAATCTCTCAAGAACTCAACACTAAGGTTTAGGGTTTCTCTCTATCTCCCTTTCTCTCTTTGACGGTTGATAGAAGTTTTTTTTCTTTTCTTTTTTACCTTTTCTAAAATTGTACACAATACAATATAAATAAGTTTTCACGACTTCTAATCTCAGCCGCTCATCAATCAGCACTGCAACGGTTGATCGCCACTCATGGACAATCGATCGGTTCATGCATTCGACTATACAGGATCTAACAGATAGTGGGTCGGTCGACTGCACCGTCTACCGGTCATTCCTTCAAGTGTACAAGGTTACAAAAGAGAGAGAGACGGTCGAATGCGCGGTCGACCGTGCACTGCCTGTACAGAGTCGGTCGGGGTTGCGGTTGACCGCAACTCTGCCTGTAGCTGCAGACTGCTCTTGACCTGTTTGCTCCCACTTCAAGTTTTCTTCTCATATGTCTTCCTCAACCCCATTATCATGTATTTGGATCCACAAACCCCAACAATCTTCCACTTAGAGACAGATACACGAAGTTTCTAACATGTTCTTCATTCTTCTATTGGCCTAGGCATGTGCCTCTGCGAGTCTCCTCATCAATTAACCTGGAGACAATCCAATAACATTATAGCAAAACTAATGTTTCATGCTATCAACTACCTTTGTAAGCATGTCCGCCGGATTCTTAGTGCAAAAAATCTTAGATAACTTCAATCATTACTTTTCAACCGCCATTCTAAAAAAAGATACCTCATTTGAATGTGCCAAAAACTAGAGTGATATGCCGAGTTTTTCGCCAAGAAAACTGCACTTTGACTGTCACACCATAGCTCACCTATGTGTTGCTTTTTGCCCAACTATTTTATAAGCTTCGAAATCCACAACATCTCTTTCGTTGCTTCTTTAAGTGTCATATAATCTGATTCCGTGGTTGACTGTACTACAATATTTTGTAACTGCGAAACCCAACTGATAGCTGTTTCTCCAACTGTAAATACATACTATGTAGTACTTCTCAACCGTTACGATCGCCCAAAAAATCCGCATCCACATAACCATGTATATGCAAGGCATCTCCCCCAAAACAAAGAGAAAAATCTGAAGTACCTTCTAGATATCTAAGAATCCACTTTACTGCATCCCAATGTTGTTTACCATGATTCTTCATGTAACGGCTGAAAACTTTCACTGCTTGTGCGATGTCTGGTCTTATAAATACAATCGCATACATCAAACTCCCAACGGCTGAGGCATAAGGAATAACAGTCTTTTCCTTCATTTCTGCCTTCGTTTTAGGACACAAGTCCATCGATAACTTGAAGTGAGTAGCCAAGGGACAAGAGATTGGCCTCGCACCATCCATATTGAATCTCTTCAACACATTTTTCATATAGTCCACTTGCGATAACCAAAGCTTATTGCTTTTTATGTCTCTACTAATCTTCATGTCGAGAATTTGCTTTGCTCCACTCAAGTCCTTTATAGAAAACTCCGAATCTAGCATCTTCTTCACTTTCTTGATCTTCTTCATACATGAACCTACTAACAACATGTCGTCCACATACAAAGCCAAGATAACTATATCATTGTTCTCATATCTACGAACATACACACAATGAACTGTTTCACATCTATTGAAATATTTTCCTCGCATAAAGCAATCAAACTTCAAGTACATTGTCATGGTACGTGCTTTACCCCATAAAGACTCTTCTTTAGTTGACTCACCATGTCTTCTTTTCCTTTAGCTTCAAAACCTGTGGGTTGTTTCATGTACAGCTCTTCTTCGAATCCACCATGGAGAAATATTGTTTTCACATCCAACTGCTCTAAGTGTAAGTCTTCAACTGCCACAATACTAAGCAGAACACTGATTGAAGCCATCTTCACAGCCAGTGTAAAGATCTCACTGTAATCAACACATTTGCTTTGGGAGAATCATTTTACAACAAGTGTCGCCTTGTACCTCTTACCACCATCTGTCTCATCCTTGACTCTAAAAATCTATTTATTTATAAGAGCCCATTTCCCTACAGGTAACTTGGTCAACTCCTAAGTTTTGTTCTGTTCCAAGAAGTTCATCTCGTCCCTCATGGCTAACTCCCACTGAATTCGAGCCTCCTCATGAGTCTCTGGCTTTCCTGAATATGTGTACAGAACATGCTTGTGAACAATACTAGCTAATGAATCAAATATCTTGGTTGATCTTCTCCCTCGTATCGATCTCCTCAATGTGGGTACCGATTCACCGATCGGTTCAGGTTCCCCGAACTGCTGTAGTGTACTTGTTCGTTTTGGATAACCTGCCCATTCCCAATAGGCTCACCATGAGCAACCTATGCTGCATGTGGTATCTGTACTTTCTGCTGCACTATAGGGCCCCCACCACTAGGACCACCTTAAGAATCTGAATCTGAATCCGAATCTGAATCTGAGTCTAAACCACAATCTGACTCTGAACTGGTTGTACTGTCTTGTCCTGCGTATCTGTCCTTGTACGAGACATCTTCATTGAACACTACATTCCTGCTACTAATGACCTTGTTATCCACAAAGTCCCAAAGTCTGTAACCTAACTGATCGCCAGCATAGCCAATGAATACACACTTTCTAGATTTAGAATCTAGTTTCTTCCTTTTTTTCCCTTCAATTAGTGAATATGCAATACAACCAAAAGTTTTAAATGCGAATAATTGACAGTTTTACCTGACCATAGTTCTTGCAAAATTGACCCATCAAGTTCACTAGACAGGCATCGTTTTAATTAAGTATACTGTTGTATCCATTGTAGCGACTCCAAGATGGACCAGAATACCCGCATGAAGTCTCATGCATCTCGTCCTTTTGAGTATCGTGTGGTTCATTCTTTTCGCTACACCATTCTCCTTTGGAGTTTTAGGAACTGTCCTGATTCCTTTGATACCTTCCTTTGCCAGATAGTTAACAAACTCTTTACTTGTGTACTCCCCTCCATTATCGGACTGTAATGCTTTCGCTTTGTAACCCGTCTCATTTTCAACTCTGGCCTTCCAAGCTTTGAATGCATCAAACACCTCTGATTTCTCGCGAATTGCATGAACCGAAACTTTTCTTGTAGCATCATCAATGAATGTAACGAAGTACCTCTTACCACCATAAGAGAATTCCTGATCTGGACCCCACACATCGGTATGTACCAATCCTAGCTTTCCAAGCTTCTTCTCACGCCCACTCAACTGAAAGCTAATTGTCTTCTATTTTTCCATCATGCAGTTTTCACAGAAATCCATCTCAACATTCTTAAATCACGAAAAAGATCCCTAAAATAAAGCTGTTTGACATCCTTTACACCAAGGTACCCCAACCTGACATATCATAGAATTGAAGATGATCTACTTACTGATGTTGTAGTAATGATTTCACCTGAATCACATCCTCTGAGTAAGTATAACGTGTCACCATGCTTTGCTTTTGCCACTAACCTGGCACCTGTAGTCACCTTTCATTCTCCATACCCAAAAGTTGTTGTGTATCCTTCCTTTTCTAGTTTGCTAGTTGAGATTAAGTTCTTCTTTAAACTTGAAATATGTCTTGTGTCATTCAAGACCAATTTCCCACCATTGCGAATCTTCACTCTCACTGTGCTTCTACCTACAACTGAACATATTTGCCCATTGCCAACTGAAACTGCACTAAAATTACCTGTCCTGTAATCCTCAAAAACATCTCTCATGGGTGTACAATGATACGAAGCACCTGAGTATATACACCAATCATCTTGCATAATATTAAATCCAGCAGATAAACACAATTCATTTAGACGGGATTCAATACTTACCACATTGGCTACATGTGCCCCTGCTTTTGCTTTCTTATACTCTTCGCATTGTTCTCTCCCATGTCCCGGCTTCTTGCAGTATCAATACTCACATTTGCAATGTCCGGTTCTTGACTTGTACCTGTGATTCCTGCTTTGTGACATTCCTCTATTGTTACCTCTATCACGGTTATCAACTGACAGCGCGACATTGCTTGGATATGACATCGAAGTCACTTCCTTTTTGCATCATCATTTATGATCCTGCTAATAACATCCTTTGGAGTTTTCATATTAGTCATGATGCCTGTAACTGTCTGCTCTACTGTATCGTAACTATGTGGAAGGGTGGATAGGAACAACAATAATTGTGCCATTTCCTCAAACTTTAAATCCGACGATTCCATCTGATTGTAAACCATACAAAAATTATTGATGTGCTCTGCAACCGAACCCCTTTTCGACAACTTCAAGTTGACCAACTTCTTTAGGTATAGGATCTGGTTTGCTGCATTCGGTTTCTCAAACATATCTGTCAAGATCTCCATTGCCTCCTTCGCGGTCTTTGCCTTCTCAATGTGAAATAGCGACTTCCTACTCAGCGACAACTGAATCTGTCCAAGTGTTTTCTGGTCCAATCTATTTCAAGTCGCAAATGCAACCGGATCAACCTCCACCCTTTCTGGCTTCAAACCAAACAATAGATCATTTAGATCCTTCTGTCGGAGATGCGCAATCATTTGGATCTTCCACAATGTAAAATGTGTTCCATCGAACTCCTTGACTCTACTATTGTCTCCCATCTCAATCAATGCTACCAACCTGGTGCTCTGATACCACTTTGTTGAGTTTTAACTACGGAATAACTCACCAATCAAATGCAAGAACAATAAAATCAAAAGCAAGAGAACAAAGAATAAAAAAAGCAACACACAAGAACATACGAGATTTTTTCGAGGTTAGCCCAATGCAATAACTACTTCCCCGTGCAGAGGAACTCCTACGATTTCCACTAGAAATATGAAGAACAAGTTTACAAATCTCTCAAGAACTCACCTCCAAGGTGTATGATTTCTCTCTATCTCCCCCCCTCTCTCTTACGACTGATAGATCTTTCTTTTCTTTTTTACTTTTTCTAAAATCATACACTACAATATATATTGGTTTTCGCAGCTTGTAATCTCATCCTCTCATCAATCAGCACCACGGCGGTCGACCGCAACTTATGGACGGTCGACCGGTTCATGCCTTCAACTGTACAGGATCTAACAGAGAGTGAGTTGGTCGACTGCGCGGTCGACCGGTCATTCCTTCAAGTTTACAGGGTTGCAATAGAGAGCGAGACAGTCGACTGTGCGGTCGACCGTGCACTGCCTGTACATAGTCGGTCGGGGGTGCAGTCGACCTCAACTCTACCAATAGCTTCAGACTGCTCTTGACCTGTTTGCTCATACTTTGACTCTTCTTCTCGTCTTTCTTCTTCAACCCCATTATCGTGTATTTGTATCTACAAACCTTAACAAAATACAACTAAATAAAAATTAAGATTTTTTTTTTTTTTGCGGGGGACCCCTAAATTTGCGAAGAATTTGGGGGCGCGGATGCCTCTCCGGCCTCCATTGTGGGGGCCGGCCTGCTTCAAAATATGTATTGCAGTGCAAAAATATGGAGTATTTCTGAGTGAGTGGCATTTTTTTGGCGGATGGTTCTCAACAATGCCAAATATCTTCTTACTTTAGATTTGGTTACTCTCAAGAATGCTTTGAAATTTTAGATTATGTATTGATGTGATCCCAATTTTTGTTAATTATTTGAATTGGCTTTCCATACAAAATTTACTAGGACAGTTTTACTGCAGTAAATTTCCGAAAACAAGTAGAAACAGTTGAACAGTGAATAGATAGTTGTAAGTAGAAATTGCAAGAATTTCAGTTTTGTCTGATGATTCTTGATGTATTAATGATGAACGATATTGAGCATGGGTTAAGGCAGGACCCAAACCTGACATCATCCAGTCCTTATGACTTCTCTCTTTCAATTTTTTTTTTTTTTTTTTTCATGAGAAAAAATACTGAAAAAAAGGAAAAGGAAAGAAATAAAACCAAAAAATATATATATATTGCTATTTTGCCGTCATACATTTTTGAGTTAATCTGATTTCATGGAGTTCCTCCTTTTGTGGTATGTAACTCGAATTTGGCTTGGCTGTACAACAACGACGTACGTACTTTGCTGGTGAGAAGGGAGCCTTTGCATCCATCCTCAATAATAACAACAATAAGCATGGATTAATTAGTATATATGTGTATGATATATAATTGAGTAATGCGTAGGCAGTGATGCAGATTGAGCAACTGCAATCCCTTTGATTGAAAAATGCCCCCTCTTTGCATCGGTTACAGGATTGAGCATGTACTTGTAAGTTCGGTGTATTAGCTGGCCAGATTTTGACCCTTGTTCAATTATTTTGTTGGTTTGAGAGAGATTCTGATAGGCAAACCATTGAGAGGCAAAGCGAAAGGCCCAAACTGAATTCCCGTCTCGGTTCCAGACAGAGACCAACTGAAAGGAAACAACACGAAAAATGTCAGTCATTCAGTGAAGTTACTAATTATGGGAATGAAGCGTAACAACGCAAAGGCGATAACGATAATGACTTTTGTGAAGGAAGAAGGAAGGAAGAGGTATGCCGGTTTTGTGTGACTGTTTCTTTACCTGTACTTTGTGGTGAGGTGATGGAGAAGGACCAGAATCTCCAACTTCGCCAGCTCATTTCCAGGGCATGAGTGGGTCCCATTCCCAAAGGGCATGAAAGTGTTTGGCTTTGGAGCTACCTATATTCACATCATCAATATTAATATTAGATTATCACTTGTGAAATTATTATTTTTTTGTTCCTGTATCAAATCAGAGAATATGAGTCTCACCTCAAATCTGGAGGGGTCAAACTTTTCAGGGTCAGGAAAGTTGTCTGCGCTGTGGTGAATATTTCTAAACAGAGGCAACACCTTCCATCCTTTTGGTATGAGGTATCCTGCAGTACAAATCGTATCATGGAAACCTTTAATTAGTCAACAAAATTTACAAAAGTCAGTCTATTCATTAAAAGACAATTCAATTATTATTATTATACAACAACAAACTAACCTCCATATTCAACATCTTCTACAGCTTCTCTGAATGTGAAAGACAGAATAGAAGCAACCCTCATGGTCTCCTGAATCACCTTTGATGTGAAAGGCATCCTCCTCGTATCCGCCCACGTCAACGCCTTCTCCTCATCGCTCATCGTCTCTTTCAGTTTCATGATCGCTTCGTGTTCCTCCTGTAAAAAAATAAAAATTAAAAAAACCAAGTAATTAATTAATTAATTAATCAGTTACCGTGAGAAATAAAAGAAGACAAATTAAAGAAAAAGCAGAGAGCAATGATTAATCAGTACACTTACAGTGACAGCCTTGAGGACGCTGGGATTCTCGCCCAAATACTTGACGATCCAGGTGAGTACGCTGGCGGTGGTATCACGGGCAGCAAAGATGACACCTATGATGTTGTCAGCGATTTGTTCATCTGTGAGTGCCTCCTTGGACTCCATAAAAGACGACAAAAGGTCGTTGTAGGCTGTCCCTTGACTCCGTCGACTAGCCATGATGGTGGCCACAATCTGACCCAACTGGCGCCGTGCCTTCATGGACTTGTGGAACAGAGTGCCTGGCAGATTAATCGGCATGGAGTTGTAACCCTTTTCCAAAGTGTAGTAGCACTCCTTCAGCTGTTCGATGTAAGTCACCTCATCCTTACCGAATATTGAGAGAAGTGCCACATTAAATGCATACTGCAGATAAAAAACACACACACACAAAATATTAGAACCTGCAGTATCGGTGCCAGTGATACTTTAATCATGTCCTACATATTCTTGTTCACACCCATGTCTATAACCTATTTCTAAATATACAAGCTATAAAACCTTATACGCAGGCTCAATAATATTAAAGATTTAAGATTTGTACAACCTACTTACAATAATATCGAATATTATTATGCCACATAAGGTCATGGTCTAGCATTTTAAAAGTGTAATATTATGCCTACTATCAAATCTACTATTTTTTTTTTCTTTACTATTTTAGACGGTATACTATTAGCAGTAGAAAAACATCTAATAGTACCTAAGTAGTAAAGAGAAAAGTACTAAATTTGATAGTAGGTGTAGCATTACCCTTTGTTCATATATATCTGAACCTAAAAAGACGTACACCTTATCCACACAAAATTAATGGATAATAAATTAAACAATTATCCAGTTCCCAAGTATGAAACAACTCAAGATCTGGATCTTCAATTCTACCCTCTCTGTTTCAAAAACAGAAGCAGAGGAGGCAGGAAAAATGGTGAGACGGTATGACTTACTGTCTTCATTTCTTGGTAGGTTTTGATAAACTGTCCATCCCAAGCGCGAAGCGTGGTAAGAGCAATCTCTTCGATGCCAGCAACCTTCCCCCTAGTAGCCTCAGGCATGAATGCTCTGAGCACCAGCTTCCTCAGCTTAGAATGGTAATCCCCTTGCTGAAAGAAGATGGCCTGCGGTCCCAACATCCTCTCCTTGCTAGCTGGGAAAGTGGGTTTGAACAGGTGCGACTTGGTAACCAGCACGAACTTGGCAGCCTCAGGGCTGGACACCATGATGCAGGGGCAACCCAGGATGTGGGTTTTGAATATGGGCCCATAATTCGCCTGTTTCTGAGCGAAGAACGCGTTGGGGTTGTTGGAGTAGAGCTGGAAGGTCTCGCCGATGTAGGGGTAACCCATAGTGCCGGGAGGTAATGGAAGTTGTTCCCTCTGTTTTTCGGTACTACCACTATTTGTGTTAGTACCAAGCCGTTTTCGATTGAAGAAGTGATGGTGGAGGAGTGGGAGGAGGATGACTACGAGGAGGAGGGATGGAGGGAGGAGAATAAGCATGGAAATGGTGGATGTCATGGTATGGTATGAATTGAATGAGAATTGAGGGGTGTTGAAAGTGTGAACAAGAGAGGAGTGGTGGTTGTGGTAGAGGATATAAGACGAGGAGTGAGAGAAGGGGAAGGGGAAGGGGGGGTTTAAATAGGGAGAAGGGGGAAAGAAGGAGGGAGCAAATAAAATACTAAAAAAAATACAGCTCGATTCCACCCAAGATCTAGAGAGAGAAGGTTGAGGAGAGAGAGAGGAATTATAATGGGGGGAATTAGTTCCTTTCCAGCTCAAGCTATCATCCTGTGAGCGTACAGAGAATTGTGACACATGCTATATACGTATAATAGATTTATGCGGGATATTTTACTTACTAAAGATGAGTACTGATTGTAAGTGGCGTTAATAGTTTAGTGGGCAGTTTGCATGTACAAACAAGTGAGTCAAAAAACTGTACTCAAATCCTGCCGAGATGATAAAATTATAAATTTATGATTGTCAAGATGAGAGAATTAATAGTGCGGAGTACAGGAGTTATTGTTAAGGAAAGGAAAGAAATTTTTTCGGTACTGACCCACTGTTTATTAAATATTGAGCAATCTCAGAGACTTTCAAAAATATTTACCCAGCTGATTTTGTGTACTGATCCAATTTTGAATACGTTAACATTAATTGCTATTGAAAATAACGGCATTGGTTATTTATATGCCATTATTTTCAATAGCGGTACCTGTTTTTGCATGCCACTATTTTGAGTTACTGCATCTATTAACTTATTTTCAATTGCTTAGAAAAAAAATTTGCACGTGTGAAAAAATTCTATAGCTGATGTCGCTATTATGAACGATGGCAATCTCATTACAGATATTGTTAGACATAGATGTATCAGTTATAATATTCATTGTTAGGGATAACTGATACCGTTGTTTGGAACAGCGACAACAATTCATTTCATTACTTATACTTAGTTAATCTATTTCTGAGAACTGTTGCCGCTGTTTATAAGAACGGCAACAGTTATCTCATACATTTGTTTGGAAGAATGATTGTGGAGGAAGAAAATTGAATGAGTATTATAACTGATGTCGTTATCTCTGACAACTTTATCAGTAATGCGAAGGTCATTCTTGCGGATAACGACATTATTTATAAGTGTTTCAGCATTTGAGTTTTTCCAAGTCAAAAGGTTTACTCTTGTATAAGAATTGTACTGATACCGTTTTTCTAAACAGAAGCATGCTAAAAAAATTTAACCGATGCTGCTTTTTGGAAGGCTGACATAAAATTAACCTAGAATATTTTTTTTTCCGAAACAAAAACTAGATCAATTAGGTAAATAATTTTGAAAGTGAGAGTGTGGTCAGTATTTTCAAAAGTGGGTCACTATGGAAAAAATTCGAAAGGAAAGCGGTTGATGTTTTTAAGGAAGAAATGACTTAGTAACTAATTGAAAACGCAAACTACCGTGCAATCATGTCATCCTTAGTAGGATTTTTAATAAGATTTTTTAAACTCTTTTTATCTCTCTTTTGGAACGGCGAGAAAGTCGCAATTAGAATAAGATGGTCAATTTTTCACACCAACATCCTTGGAAGACGAACTATCAAGAAGATGATCTATACTATGTGCGGTCGTAATAAAATTCGCAGTCGAAAAATGTAGTCGCGATAAAAAGGAGATCACAATTGTCAATATTCACAATCAAAACTTGCGTCAGTATTAAGATTACTTTAAATCCGTTGTCGCTATTGGAAGTAATAGCATAAGTATATCTTGCATTCACTTAGGGTTCACTGACTTGAGAAAAAAATTGTAAGTGAAAATTGCTTATAACTGATGACGTTATTCCCAATAATGATATAATTAGTCTGATGCCGCTATTGACAATAACGACATCAGTATATTCCACAGTATACTCCAAATTTCAAGCAGATGCATCAACTTCAAGCCTGATTTGGATATTGATACGACAAGTATCTCTCAAAACTCAAAACTTGAAAGTTGTACATCTTTTCTTTTGATGTTCCATAGCATTTTGAATCATCTCAATCGGAGTTCAGATGATAATGTTATGTCCATATTACGCAGCAATATTGAAACTGTCCAGAAAAAATTGCAAGTGAAAATCGCTTATAACTAATGTCGTTATTCCCAATAACGGCATAATTAGCCTTATGCTGTTATTAGCAATAACGACATCAGTGTAATCCGTAGTGTACTCCAAATTTATAGACAGTTTCAACATCACTACGTAATTTGGGCATAACTTTATCATCTGAACTCCGAATGAGATGATTCAAAATGTTATGGAACACTAAGAAAAAGATCTACAACTTTCATATTTTGACCTTTGAGAGATACTGACTGCATCAAAGTCAAACGGACTTGAAGTTGATACACATACACGAAATTTGGAGTACACGGTAGATTATACAGATGCCGCTATTGTCAATAGCGGCATCAGGCTAATTATGATGTTATTGGGAATAATAACATCAGTTATAATTTTTTTTCTCTTATAATTTTTTACTCAATTCATGAGAGAGTTCATAAGTGAATGCGATATGTATTGATGTCGTTACCTCCAATAGCGATAATGGGAAAAAAATTACAGATGTCGTTATTGACAACAATGTCATCAAATTAAATAACAGATGCCGTTATTGCTAATAACGCTTTATGCCGACAGGTCCAAAACTGGATCATTTAGAAAAATATTTTTAAAAGTGGGTTAGTTTGGCTAAATAGTTTGAAAAATTGGATCTGTACGGAAACTATTCGAATAAAGAGGAGAAGAAGATGAGCGTTGACCATGTAAGCATTGACTCAACTCGGGATGGGAGACTTTCCATATATATATACAGTTGAAGATTGAAGATATGTTTATTTATTTAAGAGTAATGTTATATCCACCGCCAATTTCACTATCATTTTATTCACTATTTTAGATGGTACATTTTAATAGATAGAGAAAGAAAAAATAGGTGTGAAAACTGTCTAATAAAAATATACCATTTAAGGTAATCTACAAAATAATAGTAAAATTGGTAGTGTGATCGAACAAGCTACAACCTACACTGAATTAATACTGGAGTGTGATCGATGTCAAATATATATGTACAATGTATCTGTGAAAAGTATTGTTTGTCTTATTCTGCAATGACTTTAGGACCTGGTTTTAAGCCTCTGCTCCTAGTTTTTCTATCAGCATCATCACTACAGGTTCAATGATTCTGGAGGGTACTGGTTCCAACTCTCATGAGTCATGACCATATTCACTCACTGAACATGAATACTTCAAAAATATAAATCAGTGGAACTAATACTTATTGTCATTATTATTCACAGGTGAATAGTATTGCGAGTTTAACGTATTAGTTACAAGTTATGATATAGGTGACACGGGGCGAAACGAGAACAATTTTATCGGAAAGACTAAGATAAAATTCTATAATTACATGTAAAATTATAGAAATTTTTTCATATTTTCTAGAGAAGTTAAACAATAAAACTTAGATTTCATGGAGGTTAAATTATAATTTTTTGAATGATTTATAAAATTTTCAATGGTGTGAAGGAGGTTTTTACAAATTCGGGGGCCCAGGCACCCCCAGGCCTCACTAAGCTCTGCCACTGATAGGCGATCAGGTTGATGTCAAGACACCTAGCACAAAAACAGTCGGATCAATAGATTCATGATAAAAGTTTTTAAAGAAAGATATTACAATATGGAAATTTTAATTACAAGAGACCGAGTTCCGGGCAAATTTATCTTCTTCCATATTTTTAGCGATGCAAATTTATGTACGATTGCACAAGATATTTCGATGAATATCAAGAAGCAACTTTAGATCTTCTAAAAAAAAGTGCCCTATGCATGATCAATTTGAATTTTCAGAGAATCATGGGGGCCGAGGGGGTGCAATTTTTTGGCACACTGATTAACCTATATCCCGTGTCCTAACATTTCTAGGCTACATTAGTACAGTACTAATTCAAAAACTTACGAAGATTTTTGTTTCCTCTCTGCATGAAACATACACAGAAATACTCCAATTTTTTGTTTATGTGTTACATATTTAGAGCAAATTTATAACAGGCACTAACAAAACCATACAGTACATGGAAATTACCATAGTTACATGCTTTTAAAGTTTTTAAAATGTACATATTTCTAAATTTGCATTTACATCGGAACTATAATAGGGTATGCATTGTAATGTAAGTTTTTTCTGGTCAAAAAGAAAAACTTCTGAAAAATAATAATAATAACTATGATCAAAGTTTCAATGCACAACCTACTAATACTATTTGATGTGGTATGATCTTCATCGTAGTATATGGATATCGACCTAAAGGGATATGTAGATGAACAACAAAAAGGAAGAAAAAACTTAATGGAGAAGAGGACAAAGGAGGTGGAATTGCTTTTGATTATTGCCTTTTTTTTTTGCTTGAAAAAACAAGTACAGTGAGGGATATGCTTGCATAAGGTAGCAACCTACCTATTTATAGATAGGAAGGCTTGACTTTCTCCACTACTCCTTATTTGCTTCACTAACAAACTTGACTAAATCAAAGCTAACAAATTTGACTAAATCAAAACTAACAAACTTGACTAAGCAAATTCGGATTAAGTCCAACAATCTCCCCCTTAATTCGAACTTGCTTGCATGAGATTTTTGACTCCCAGTACCTCACGCATGTCTTCAAACTTGACTCTGGCTAGAGCCTTAAGGAGTATGTCTGCCCGTTGTTCTTCAGTGCACACATGCTTCATTATGATTTCTCTTCTTTCAACACACTCCCGTATGAAATGAAAACGGATGTCAATATGCTTGCTCCTCCCGTGGAATACTAGGTTCTTCATCAAGGCAATTGCTGATTTGTTATCAACATAGATAGTAACTGGATCAAGCTCTTGACTAGTTAGTTCCCTTACTAATCCCCGTAGCCAAACTCCTTGGCATGCTGCTGCTGTGGCTGCCATAAATTCTGCTTCACATGATGAGAGGGCAACACTCCGTTGCTTCTGAGAAGCCCAAGTAATCAAGCTCCTATTGAAGTAGAAGGCCATACCACTTGTGCTCCTTCTATCTTCGACATACCCAGCTAGATCACTGTCCGAGTACCCTGTCACCTTAACTTTACCTTCCTCTTTAGCATACACCAAACCAAAATAGAGTGGACCCTTTACATACCTTAAGATGTGCTTCATGGCTTGTTGGTGTAGAAATGTAGGCTTCTCCATGTATCTATTCACTATACCAACCGCATAGGCTAGATCGGATCGAGTGTGAATCAAGTACCTTAGGCTGCCCACGATGCTCTTGTAGTCGGCTGGGTTTACAAGTTGTCCCTTTTGATCTTTGTTTAGTTGTAGCTTTGGTTCCATCGGGTACTTTGTGGGATTGCAATCAGCCGTCCCCTGCCTTCTCCAATAATTTCTTAGCGTAGGCAGCTTGGTTCAACATAATACACCCCTTACTTTGATCAACATCAATCCCGAGATAGTAAGATAAGAGGCCGAGATCATTCATCTCGAACTCCTGGCCCATCTGATTCTTAAACTTGCAGATTTCTGAAGTACTCATGCTCGTGACCAACAAGTCATCAACATAGACACCAATAACCAACATATCTATAGCCTTCTTTCTTGTATAGACTGCTTGTTCTTGTGGACACTTGTGAAAATCGAGCCCCTTTAGACACTTATCTAGCCGAGCATTCCAGCCTCTTGGTGCTTGGCGAAGTCCATACAAGGCCTTAGACAGTTTGTATACCTTGTTCTCTTGATTCTTCTTCACAAAACCTTATGGTTGAGCAACATAAACTTCCTCTTGGAGCTCCCCATTGAGAAAAGCTGACTTGACGTCGAGGTGATGAACTTCCCATCCTTCCTTGGCTGAAAGTGCGAGCAACAACCGCACAGTTTCAAGTCGAGCCACTGGAGCGAAAACTTCTTCATAGTCGATCCCTTGTTGTTGCACGTAACCCTTCACAACGAGCCTAGCTTTGTGTTTAACAACATTTCCTTCTGCGTCTTTCTTCAGTTTGTAAACCCACTTCAATCCGATGGGTTTGTGACCTGGTGGCAGGTCAGTTAGTTTCCAGGTGTTATTCTTCTCAATCATCTCCACTTCATGCTTCATGGCTTCCTCCCATTGCTTCGCTTTTGCGGCTTCAGTGTAGGTAACCGGTTCATCAACGCCAAGAAGAAGCAGCTCATCTGCCAACTCCACTTGCTCGCTGTCCGCATATATCTCCTCTAGCGATCTAAACCTCCTTGGAGCACTGTCGGTTGCTAGGCTCGGCAAGTTGGCTGCTTCATCAGCCGCATTCGAAGTGGCTGTTGCGGCTGATCTTGAGACCGGTGTAGACTGCGTTGCTTCCTCTGGCAGCACGATTTCAGTGACGGTTTGAGCACATCCGACATCAGTTGGCTCCTCCGGTGATGATCTGGTATCATCCAACTCTGATGTTGATCCGGCATCATCCACTGTTGATGATCCAGATCCTTCGACGATTAAGGTCACCGCAGGTTCTGTTCCTGCAGTATTAACTTGTACCCACAGCCAGCACTTGTTCTCATCAAATATGACAACCCTACTAACATATATTTTACCCTTTTGAGGATCATATAAGTGGTAGGCCTTGCTTCTAGGTTCCATGCCAAGGTGCACCATAGCTCTACTCCGATCATCGAGTTTCTTCATATGTACACCCGGTAGCTTCATGAACGCCACACACCCGAACACCTTCAGATGGCCTACATTTGGTTTCTTTCGGGACCAAGCTTCGTAGGGGGTCAGTCCAGTTAGAGCCCTCGTTGGTACACGGTTGGGGATGTATACTGCATGCCTGACATGCTCCCCCCATAAGTATGCCGGCATCTGCATGCTCTTCAATAGACTGCATGCCATTGCCACCACCGTCCGATTCCTTCGCTCTACAACACCGTTCTGTTGTGGGTTGTGCGGTACTGTGAGGTGTCTTAGGATTCCAGCATCTTCACAATAGCTTGTAAACTGGTGTGAACAGAATTCACATCCTCGATCTGTTCTAAAAACCTTCATCTTGCACTCAGTTTGGGCTTCCACAAGCACCCGAAACTTCTTGAATGCATCCAATGCTTCATCCTTTGATTTCAACATGTAAACCCACATTATTCAGCTATAATCATCAACTAACAAAAAGAAATATCTGTTTCCAGCAAGTGTAGGTGGTGATATAGGACCACAGAGATCGCCATGAACCAACTCCAAGACCTTCTCGGCATTGTAGCTTGAATTGGAAGGGAATGGATTCCTTGTTTGCTTAGACATCAAACACTCCTCACACAATTGTGTAAGGTGTTCAATCTTGGAAAGCCCGTACACCAACTCCTTTGCGGACATCATCTTCATTGCTTGAAAGTTTACATGTCCAAGCCGTGTATGCCATAGCCATGCTATCTCCGATATCTTTGCCATTAAGCACGCAAGCTTACATTCTTCAAGTTCAATTTTGTAGAGTCTATTGGGTGATCTTTTCACCTTCATCAGCAGCTTCCCATGTCTATCATGAACCCAGAGGAACTCACCATGGAGGATAACCTTGTTTCCATCTTCAGAAAGCTGTCCAAGGCTTATGATGTTGTTGCACAGGTTTAGTATGAAATAAACCTCACGAAGTAGTCTCTGCTCTCCATTTTTGCATTGAAATAGAATGGATCCCTTACCTTCAATATGTACAGTTGTACCATCACCAAACTTGACCTGTCCCTTGATGTTAGCATCTAAGTCCTTGAATTTAGATCTCTGGCCCGTCATATAATTGCTCGCTCCATTGTCCAAGTACCACAGCTTGAACTCCTCCCAATTATCATTGTTTGTACACAACCTTGGAACCACCTTCTCCTCATTTAGGAGAACCATGTTGCGCTGTTCTTGTGCACTCACGGACAGCAATAAGGCTGGCTCATCGTCTCGAACTTGACTCAAGTTCACCTCCTGGTTTTGTTCACGTCGAGGCTTGCGACACTCCGATGCGTAGTGCCCAAAAATGTCACAGTTGTAACATTTTACTTTGCTCTTGTCATGGCTTCCATTGAAGCCACGCCCTCTGCCTCGTCCCTTTCCACGACCATGGCCTCTTCCACTGTGACCGCCGCGAGCCTTTGGATTTGAGGACGAATCTCCACCACTTCCTTTCTTCGTCTTCGCTAGCCACTCCTCCTGAGTGAGTAGAAGATGACTGTCATTGTTGTCACCATGCCCACGAAGTCTCTCTTCATGTGCCTTGAGCCGCCCGATGACCTCTTCCACTGACATCTGTTCTAAGTCCCCAAATTGCTCAATTATTGATGCTATTTGCAAGAACTTTGTTGGCACGGCTCGGAGCAGTTTCTTGACTACATAGGCCTCTTCCATCTTGTCTCCCAGGGCTCGGATGTTGTTGACGATGTTTTTCAATCTGATGGTGAAGTCATCAACTGATTCCGTCTCCTTCATGTTCAGAAGTTCAAACTCACTCTTCAAAGTATGAACTTTTGCATTCTTGATGCGATCTGCGCCCATGTACATCGCCTTGAGAGAATCCCATGCCTCCTTCGCCAATTGCTTCTCCGCAAGAGACAACAACATCTCCGCAAGAATTTCCCGATAAATGGCCGCCATTGCCATTTTATCTTTCCTGACTTCAACTTCAACCTTTGGGTCTGCTGGATCGACTGCGTCCCAGAAACCTGGAGCTTGCATGAAGACCTTCATCTTGATGGCCCATGCGGTGTAGTTGTTCTTTGACAACATCGGGTTGTGAAGAGTGACGTGTCCCTCATTCATCTTGGATAGGTCCATGACTGTGTCACGAGGCATATACTTGGGCATTCACTTAGCTCTGATACCAAGTGAAGATGAACAACAAAAAGGAAGAAAAAACTTAATGGAGGAGGACAAAGGAGGTGGAATTGCTTTTGATTATTGTCTTTTTTTTGCTTGAAAAAACAAGTACAGTGAGGGATATGTTGCATAAGGTAGCAACCTACCTATTTATAGATATGAAGGTTTAACTTTCTCCACTACTCCTTATTTGCTCCACTAACAAACTTGACTAAATCAAAGCTAACAAACTTGACTAAATCAAAACTAACAAGTTTGACTAAGCAAATCCGGATTAAGTCCAACAGGATAAGCAATGAATACAACTGCATGTGTCATGTCAGGCAATCTACGAGTTGTAGTCCCCAAAAGAAAAACAATAATAGTCCTAAACGCTTACAGATCGACATGATCATCGAGTAGAGTAGAAACTTGTGTTAAACATAGTCTACGGTCTAGGTTGGATCAATCACACTTGGGGTCTCTCTTGTGCATGGCACTCTAATGCCTTGCCACTACACCAAATCCATTCAATAAAATCATTATTTTCAAATTAAAGATGAGAATTCGAACTTCATCTTCTCTTCATTATATCAATCTTCACACATGAATATCATGAACATAAAGCTCAGTACTTTGCGGCTAGTGACGATGAACCCTATCCATCCTCCCATGCATGGCATTACCTAATTCGTTTGTTAGTTTCTAGCTCGAAATTCAAGACACTTATTTTGTCATTTAATTACTTTGTAAGTACCTAAATAGTAGGAGAAGCATAGGTGTCAATTCTGTAATTGATTTGGCATGCGTACGTCATGTCTGCATTGTTCCATATCAAAATCAACTTGCATACCAGTCACGTCTCTACTCCAACACATGCCATCTGGCAAGTTTCAGATCATGAGAAGTCACCTTCAATCTGTACAATATATTAGAATTTTTTTCCAAACTGTTCCACTTTTTGAAAGTTTTTCCAAATTGCCTTACCTTTTTTTTATTTCCTAAACGCTTTACTCACTTTTTAAAAAAGCAAATTTGAAATAATTCTCCTCGCTCTTTCAGAAAGCGAAGTCTTAGGATGTAGGATTTCCACATCCCAAGACTCGCATTATGAAAAAGCGAGAAGATTTATCCAAGACTAGCTTTTTCTAAAAGCGAGTGTTGTTTGGGTCTTAAACCCCCCACCTCGCAAACAGATCCCACTATTCTCTTTTTCCTTCTCCTCTTCGTCACGAAACCCTAACCCAATATCTTCTCGCTCTGATTTAAGCCATTAACCCATTAAATTTCGTCGAATCACTCACGAAATACTTCAATATCTCATCTCCGTTCAATTGGCCCCTTCGTTTTTGGGGGTTGCTTCGATTTTGGGGGTAATTGCTGTGTAGTTGTTCAAATTTGGGGGTGAGGGTTGTGGTGGAGGTGTAGTGGTTCACATCTTGACTAAAGATTGTGGTATATTTCTCAAACTCTATTTTTTTTAATGTTGTATATATATGTAGAATTATTTAGTTAGAAATTGCTTGATATTATTGGGGGTACAATATGGACAGTGTCGAATTGTGGAAAAATCGGGATAAAATGTGGGGAGAATTTGGGTGTAAAATTTGGATAGTGTCGGCGGAGGTGTATTAGTTTTAAAAAGTGGATAATTGTTGAATTTGGGGTAAAATTTGGATGTAGTTAATAATGATTGTATGTTCGTATGTGTTTTATATTTATTGGTTATATATTTTGGTAATATTAATAACGATTGCTTTTAGTTGTAGAATACTCTATTTGTTTAAAAATGGTACGGACGATGGAAAATGTGAAGGAAGGATCTAGTAGTAGACCTCCTCGTGGCGATGGACCATGAATAACTTTCGGCCCACCTTCTCGTGGTGGACGTGGTGGACGTCGTGGTGGTACCATGCATACTAATGTAAGCTTATAATTTTCTATATTCGATTTATTTTATTATCATACAATTAAATATTGTATTGGTCTTTTGATGTAAATGTTGTTGTTGTTGTACAGGTCCCAAGTAATCCAATTATGGTAGGTACTTCTTCTCCGACCCCTTCTTCATCTTACATTCCCCTTAGAGGTCCAGGTCCCCTCAACCCCACACTCCTTACTCTTCCGTCGCAGCATTGTTCGAAGGATGTGTGTGGAGGCGATTCGAAGGAATGTACATTCCGTGGGGGTCATCCACTACCTATGCACCCACGGATTCACCAGATCCTAAGGAATTGTGGACTGTATGGTATTGCACTGATGAGCTCCATCAAGTACGATTGGCATCTTCTTACAGCACTGCTTGAGAGATGCCAGCCTGAAACACACAGCTTTTACCTGACAGTTGGGGAGATGACAGTATCGCTGCAAGACGTCTCTGTACTCACCGGCCTTCCAGTTGATGGGCAGGCAGTGACAGGCTCAATGGACTTCGACCCGATGTATTTAGTAGAACAGTATCTCGGTGTCGAAGTGGAGGCCGGAGCAGTGAATGGAAAACACATTCAGTTGAAGTGGTTAAAGGATAAATTCAAGAACCAATTGAAAGATGATTCCACTGATGAGGAGGTCCAGTGCTACTGCAGGGCCTACATTCTGACACTGTTTGGAGGGGTGTTGTTCCCAAATTTCAGCGGACACTCTGTCCCCTTGATGTACCTCCCACTGATTGCAAATCTGGGACGATTCAGTCAGCACAGTTAGGGTAGTGCCGCCTTAACGTCCCTCTACAGGAGTTTGTGTTTGTGCAGTTTTGGTTCCATGCAGATGAATGGACCATTGCTACAACTGTGGAGTTGGAAGCGTATTCACGTGGATTGGCCTGTAGTGCGGAAGCAATCACCCCACTGGATCCATCTCACCGAGGACCAGCACATGTTACATCCACTTGGTGTGTACTGGTCCGACAATCTTACATGGACTGCCAACCCCAACAGATGCTTGACCTACTTCCGTACGGTGCATGAGAATTATATGGGCTGGTACGGGAGGATGACGAGGCGATATGTATCTCCGACAGGACAGACTCCTGCAGGTGTGGTGGTCCCGATTCGTCGACTGGCAGCCGAACCAGCAGATCTACATTCGATGAACTTGCTTATGTTTCAACCGAAGACATCGGCTCTTCGTACGATTGTAAGTTTTTAAGTACTGTTGTATTCATCAAAGTTATTATAGTATTTTGGTTTACATATACATTCACTGTATTTAATATTTCAACTTATTATGTTTTGTAGATGAGCCAGACTTGGAGTATGGACAAAAAATATGTTGGTGTGTTGAGTAGCAACGTCGCTGATGCGGTTAAGGACTTTGCACGCGAGATATTGACGTCTTGTCGTGCACAAGCTGATGCTGTAGGAGAGGGGGCGACCTTGGATGTTATTCTAAACACTCCCGCTCATCGAACCAGTGCACGTGCTCCACGTATGAAGAAAGTTGCCCACAAATCACCATGTCGTCCTAGAAACGAGCAAGAAGAAGAGGATGAAGTTCAAGAGGCTGAGATTCAAGTTGAGGAGACACAACAACAAGAGGAAGAAGATCCGATAATTATGTCTGGTGTGACACATGCCACTCCACCACGAGGTAAATGGCAACGGAGACCTCCCACATTCTTCACCCCTGATCCGTGAAGCTTCTTTGTATTTTGTTTAACTTGTTTGTATTATTAATTTGTTAATGTTATTTGTTGTTTGTATCAATCATGTACTCACGATATAAAATATGGAATATATGAAATATGAAATATTAGTATGGGGTGTGTGAGTGTGTGATGTTTTAATTATGTGGCTTTGTGTGAGTTGGGTTCAGTTGAAATGTGGTGGATTTGTGAAGTTGAATTGTTCGCATGTTTTATACAAGTTTGAAGTTGAATTGTTTGTATGCATTGTTGAAGTTGGGTTAAGTGTGGTGAAGCAATTCAAGAGTTTGTGCTGTTTAGTTTGTAGGGTTTATGTCCCACCTGAATATGTTCTGGTGTTGTTTTGTGTGTACGGACCCAAGACTCGCTTTCTGAGAAAGCAAGTCTAGGTGTGAACACCTCGTTTTTTTAGAAAGCGAGTGTTGTGCTATTCATTTTCCAGAGGTGAGGGTTCTCTGAAAAACATACCACTCCACAATGGCTTTTCAAAAAAGCGATGTGGTTTCACCTAGACCCGCTTTCAAGCGAGTCTAAGTGAAACCACATCGCTTTTTTGAAAAGCGACTGTGGAGTGGTATGTTTTCCAGAGAAGACCCTCACCTCTAGAAAACTATCTACTTAAGACTCGCTTTCTGACAAAGCAAGGTTGTTTTCACTTTACTCGCTTTTTCAGAAAGCGAGTCTTGAACTTGTATGTTTTTTTACAAGCAGACTCAAGACTGGCATTCTGATAAAGCGTGCCTAGTTAATACTTCCACGCTTTTTCGGAAAGCGACTGTGTAGGCTAGGTGAAATCCAGAGAAATGTTTGATCTCTGGATAACACTTAACTCCAGACTCGCTTTTTGAAACACCGAGTTATTTTGTACAAGACTCGCTTTTTGGTCTGCTTGTAAAAACATACAAGCTGAAGACTCACTTTCTGAGAAAGCTAGGAGATCTTTATCAGACTCGCTTTTCGGAAAAGCGAGTGTAGGCTATGAAAATGTAATCTTCATATTTGCTTACAATACTCATCACGCAACAATCACACTCTTACATAAGAAATGGATACTAACGATTTTTCAAAATTAAACTTTGTAACCTCATTCTTCAAAATTAAACTCATACTACTTTGTACAATTACAAAGTCCAAATTAAATAGTATTTTTTTTTGTTGGTTTTGACACGCTATAATTTTGGTATTTTTCCGCAATGCCTTGCTACCAAATTTACTAAAGAAATTTGTAGCAAAATGATGCATACAATAACGATGATATGCATTAGGTTCATTCCAAACTCTATTTTGCAAATCCATAGCAGACAATATACCAGCATGACGATTCGAGATAACACACAACTCAGTGCAATCGGTGACATAATATCGAATGCAACTCATGAACCATGTCCACGTATTTATACTTTCTCCATCATCCAATGCAAATACAAATAGAAATAAGCAATCATTGGCATATGGGGAAACAACAATTAGAAAACAATCCTTGTACTTACCGTACATGTGAGTTCCGTCAACACTAATAACAGGTCTAGAAGACTTGAAACCTTCAATCGAAGGACCAAATGGCCAAAATACTCCCTTGAATGTTTCCTCGCTAGGACTAGACTCATATTTATCCCAGTGGACAGCGGTTCCTGCATTTGCTGCTTGAATTGCTGTTAGTAGAAAAGGCAACTTCGTATATGCTTCTTCGAAGGTACCATACAACCTCTCAATTGCCTTTTGTTTTGCAATCCAAGCTTTCTTGTATGAAATCTGATAATTATATTGTACTTTTCCTATCTCAATAATTGCCCGTAGTGTTAAACCAATATCTTCTTCACCACACCCACAATCAAATTACAAACAAGGTTAGAATCAACTTTACGATGGTCCTGATTCAACGTGGGATTCTTACAAGTATGAGACCCAACTATCTTCTTCACCACAAAATTTGTCCTGCCTTTTGGAACAATTGCTCGTAATCTCTAAGGGCATCCACCATCACTTACTCCTGGGGGATCTTGCACGTCTTCTCAATTGTACGTTTTCTAGGTGCCATTTTATATTTAATAGTGTACAGTGGCGGTGAAGATTTCAATGTGACGAATTCACGATGTTTCTTGATAAAATAAAGCTTCACAGCCTGCTGAATCGACTCTTTACTTACAAACTCCTGTCCAATGTACAATTTGTCTATATTGAATGAACCAGATGACTCTTGTGGAACTTGGTGTACTCTAGCACCTTGTGTCATCTCCTCGGTAACATGAGCATTAACATTAAAATACCTATTAGTAGTTCTCACTTTATTAGAACTATTGTTCATAGGATTTACATTTGCTACATCATCATCTTTGTCTCCGTCATTCTTTTCTAAACTCTCATCAACTTCATCGTCTAATAAGTCGTTGTTAATGGTAGCATTTTGAAAGAGTTCAAATACAGTGTCATTTGGAATATAGTCATGAACCGGACTAGGTTGGCGTGACAACTCAACATCTGTAGAATCCGAGTTTGTGAAGGTGTTTTCTTGTGAGGACAGTGGATTTTGTTGTGAAGTTTGAACGGGGTTAGACCTCATCTGCTGTGTAGGTACTAATCTTACGAAGCTTGAACTAAGAATATCATGTGGCTGAGCATTGAACATTTGAATTTGCTGAATATATAACTCTAATGTAAACCAAGTACAATTGAAATCAAGTGTCCTAGCAATCACTGACTTCATAGTATTATCAGTAGATACGGGCACTGTCATAAAATACTAACCATCTCCTCTACCTGCTGTGTATCGAGCTAAAATTTTCACATTCCATTGATCCCTATCCCAATTAGTAATTTCATAAATTTTCTTAACTAATTCTACAAATGTAATGGTACAAGGTACCCAAACTATTTCAGGATCCACCACACTATAACAACAACTGATCTTTGGATCACGAATTATTTCACCACCAAAGTATAACCAAATAGGAATCTCCAAATCCAAACTTACGTTTATTTATACCAAAATACGAGTTATTATCTACCCATAAACAAAAACTATGAAAATTAACAAAATAATAGGACAATAAATATCATACATTCACAAGCTTATTTGAAAAGAAATTTGCCGTAGATATTTGGGTAAAATAGTTGAAGTTGCTTTCCTCTTCAAGTATATCAAAATTCCAAAATTTGGATGTTTCGGAAGATGGGTTTAGGGTTTTCAAAGCAATTTTATGGGTTAATCCATAAATTTCGGTGGTTCTTTGACGAAAATGAGATGAGAGATGGGTTAGGGTTTCGGGGTTAGAAGAGGAGGAGGAAGATAGAGAAATAAAGAGAAGGTGGGATCTGATATCGGGCGTGGGGGCTAAATCCCCAATCGATACTCGTTTTTTTAAAAAGCGAGTTTTAGATAAATCCCCTCGCTTTTTGAGAAAGTGAGTGTAACTGGGCAAAAACTGCTAGAGATCAAGATGAGTAATTAGGGTTAGGGTTTATCTCATAACCGCTTAAGATATTATACCCTACTTATTAGTATTGGAATATCACAGAGCACTACCTCTAGACCAGCTTTTATATGAGATGAACTGGATTTAGGGTACTGGGCTTTATGCCCACTCAACCCGGTCCAACAATTAAACAAAAAAACACGTGCAAAGCATGTGTTGCCCCATAGAACATTATACACAATAATATTCTATTATATTGAGAATATACCTATATATCCAACAATCTCCTCCTATATTCTCAATATATTAGGCAATGCCCCGTTAAATCATTGGCTCACAAAAATAATATAGTTCACAGACTAAATCAATTATAACTCGAATAGTTCAAATGAGACTAAACCAAAATAATCAAATAGTTCAAAAACTATATCAAAACAGAATAGTTCACAATGACTAAACCAACTAAAGAAACCTCTCATAGTTTCAAAATCAACCAAAGCAAATAAACTTCAAGAACAAAATATGAGTTTTAAGCTCATGAACACAAGTCTTAAACTTAACAGAAGTTTTATCAAGCAATTGACAAATTTATTCTTTAGATAAATAAACCAAAACTATATCCTTGCAAACTGCTTTATGTTTACTCCTCCATTTTGAGCAAATCATTATTTTGAAATCTATATTGACAGATTCAACTCCTCCATCTTTGCTAGCTTATTAAAAATAAGAATATCAAGAGACACATCTCTAAGAATTCTAGCAAATTTCATAAAGTATCTGGTTCTACTAAAGAACTTAGTACAATTCAACGATAGCTTAGTAAAATGTAACGCAAGCATCACAATCAAGTTTCTTTAACAAAATAAAGAACAAGAACTATTATAGTTTCTGCACAAGAACTATACTATGTTTCATATTGAAATGATAGAACAGTTAAATCAATTTTAGTTAATTTATAATCATCAAAATTGGAATGAAACATGAATCCATAAAAGAGTTATATCATCAAAATTGGAATGATATAACGACAATTCTAAACATCGAAAACACATCGACAAATTTTCATGCTTTCTTTTGGAATAATGAGATGATTCTAAGTAAATTATGAAAATATATAGCATCATCAAAATTGGAATGAAATTATATATTAACAGAATTTACATAGAACTTTTCAAATTATCTAAAGCATGCCAACTGCTAAAAATTGATGCTTCAGTGTGAACTTCTCTATGGCTCCAATTGGATTCTAAATCTCAAAACAACTTGGATGTTAAAGCTTTTGACTTAATAGCTTTTAACTCCATTTCCTCCACAGTTTTGATAATTATATCACTTTCAAGTCTCTTAGCAAGAGCATTGGCCATACTTGTCACAATTGCACTTTATCTATGAGAAAGTTCAACTAGACTTCTTTCAGCCTTAATATACTCCTCTTACTATTATAGAGTGAGTTATGAACTACGGTGCATTATAGCTTGATAGTCGCATAACAGAATTAGAGAGTTACTTAAACTTCTTAATGGATAACTAGCAACAAGTTTTTTAATTCACCCAGCCTCTTCTCCTGCAGAGGATAACACATAGAGGTCTGATTTCCATAATATTTCTGTTTCTCCTTGTATAAATGCATATCTACTAGTTATCGACTTTCACTAAATTGTGAGCATCATAATGTATCAGATCATCCATTCATTCGAAGAATGACTAGAGTAGCACAAAGCAAACTTTTAAATACCACTCAGGTATCTCATTAGCCTCTTAAGGGCACTCAAATGTGTATAGGATTATTAGTGAATCTGCAGATCATACCTACCTCAAAGGCTATGTCTATTTTAGTGCAGATCTTTGTATACATGAGACTTTCAATTCATTTTGAATGATCTACCTGTCTCATAGTTGTACCATCATTAGGTGTCAATCTTTTATCATAACCATAAGGTGTTTCAAAACACACTTTCAATCACTATATCCCACTTTTGAAACACATTATTGATTTATCGAGTTTGACTAAGGGTTATCCCTTGCCAACCAATACTCACCCTTATACATAATATGGTGACTACAACACTTAGGTGTTTCATGCTAAATTTATTTGGATAGCACAATTTAACTCAATTTATAATAGAGATGTCACTTCCAATCAACAAGTATGTTAATAAAACCAAGTAAATAATAGCCATTATATTTGACACACCACAAAGTTAAAGGCACTGATCTGAATTACTTAATTCATATACTAGGCTCTTTGAGAAATTTGTCAAATTATTTATACGATAGCTATATTACATGTTTTAAAGCATACGATGATTTAACTAAATTGCAAATCTTGTTCATTAAACATATTAATTCAAGACTTTCCAGTACAAAACTGTTTAGTACAAAATATCAAGTAAAAAACTTTTAAATATCTTTTATGAATGACAAAATTTTCAATAGATGTAAGGGTAAGAAGAATACTTATTGTAGCAATATGACAAACATGCGAGTAGGCATCAAATAAATCTACCCCATTTTTCTTAGTCAATCTGTTAGCTACTAAAAAACATTAAAGTTGCTACTGAACAATCAAAATTAAGTTTCTTCTACAAAACCCTACTTACTTACTATAGTTTTAGCCCCTTTCGATAGATCAACTAAATTGAAGTATTATTGTATGACACAAAATCATCTTATTGTCTACTAAAGACTCTTCTTAGCTCATTTGTTATTCAAGTTTAAGTATCAGTAAGACTGGTTCTTAATTCAAACTATGAATCATTGACCGTGACAGTAGGACTGATAATTTCATAGATTTATCTTTGATGAACACATCGTCAAAAAAACTTTGCAAGTCCAGATTCTACTAACCCAAATTAGATAGATCCAAAACTGTCCATAGAACCACATTCTGCACTTTCTAAATATACACAAATATTTGTTATAGGTCCTACTTTAGGCTTTCTGGGATCATGTACTTTAACAAATGTATCATACCACACTTTTCACTTTGACAAAATTATTTGTGTTTTTATACCGTTAATCTATAAAGTGTAAGTAACTTAGAGTGTGGTAACAAATTAGAAATATGATTGATAATGTAACATAACTCATAATTACTCAAAGTCAAACTAACAGTCAATAACATAGAATTCAATATTTCACTGAGTGTTTGATTCTAACTTTATCAATACTGTTTGACAATGGCAAATATAGTGCATTAGAGATTATGCCAAATGCAAATTACTCTGAAATTATTAAACATATTCACCACCTCCATCTACTCTGAACCCTTGACTTTTAGCATTTAACTAGATTTTAATTCATCAAAATTGTGAGTGCTATATCCTCCATATATGCATGACAAACATTCAATAATCATCTACATAGGTGATTAAATACTTCTAACCAGTTATCGTCTCATATAGTCACAAAGCTACTAAGATCACAAATATCAGAATGTATTGACTCAAGAAGTTGTGTGCTCCCAGATAACATACTAAATGATTTTCTAGTGATCATAATCTGAGCACAATTTTCATATTTGTCATATTTAATGGAGTGTCATTTAGCAGAGTTATGAGTTTTAACAAGAACAAACAATTTAATATACAGTTCTCAAATCTTAGCCAATTATGCTATGTTCAGGAACTATACACAATTAGAACTATTATTATTAATTGTCTCATTTGCTAAACTCAACTTATACATGTGATTGACAATATGTGCACAAGAGTTAATACAAAATTACTCTATCATATTTTACAAAATTGTTTGCTTTCTCTAATGGTTCTAATAATGTCCACTTGCTCAAACACAGTAAGCAAAATTTTCTTTATTCGTTTTTCATCATCTTCGAAACGCTAAACGAGATAATGACTAACATATTATAATTCAACTTTGCACACATAGTACAATGAACGAAAAAGAACAAGACCTAACTAATAGAGTCATATCCTACATTACGAGATGCTCTCTCCTAAGTTACAGATATTTGTTATACATCTTATACATCAAAAATTTTATTTGAGAAGCAAATATATAATCTCACACAAAACTGCAAACAATGAATTTGTCAAAATATCTATACACATAGTATGATAAAGCACTTAACAATCCTAAACATGCATGCTAGTTTTCAAAGCGAGAATAACTATGATCTAAAACTCTCAATCATGTAAAACACACAAAACGTTCACACATTCATCACATGAAAATACTAAGCAAGATTGAGAAGATCATATCGACACTTCAAGTTAGAAGTGGTTTCCAAATTCGATGGAAAAGCCTGCGTGGTACAGACTTATTCAACCGTGATGCATATCCATCGTCTCCAACATACACAATTTGTAGGTAACATTAAAGTTCCTATATTTATCAAATTGTTATAGATTAGCCAATTAAACAAATTATTAGCACTGTTTAATTCTAACAACAATTTAATTGAAGATCCAAACTTTATAGTCAAAACATATAGTTTAACTTTTCAAAAATAAATATTTGATTTTAGCACATAGCCAAAACAACTGTTCAACATGTATTTAATTAAACAAATGATTAATACAGTCTCGACCTTAACCACTTAGCATCATAGTAATTCTATAATTCAAAAACAAAGCTTAAAACGAATGTTTTGAACTTCCAGCACGTAGCAAAATATTTAACAAAATTTAATACGAGAAAAGTAAAGAACTTATCTTTCACTGTCTCTTCCCCTTTAATTGATTAGAGTCAAATCTGTATCGAAACAAATCCGATCTATCCTGTATTGCACCCACACAACAGACTCAATCTGGAGGAAAGCCTTATCGACAATCCAGAGTATCTCAATTTGTGCCAAACCCAATGAGGGACAAATCCACTGCTTTCTTTGAGAAAATCCCACCCATTTCTAATCAAACCAATCTCAATTTCAAGGATTGAACTCAGTGGGAGAATTTCAACAAACAGGTTGTGGGCAGTTCTGAATTGAACTCAAAACCCCTATCACTCAAATTAGAGAGAACCCAACTGACCATAAGTGAGGAGAAGGGAAACCCAGATCCCGTTCTCTCGTGATGGCTGAGGGTGCCGACTGGGGTTGGCCATGGGGTGCGCCGATGCTCTGGACGGCGGCATCACCACGGTGGCGCTCTCGACGGCAGTGCTCGCAACTGTGGAGGACCCTAACTGCGGCGCTCGCGATAGAGGTGGTCGCGACTGAGGCGCTCGCGACTGCGGCAGTGTGTGGCGGCGTCAGCGACCAGAGCAATGATCAACGGGTCGACGAGAGCTGCGACTAGTTGAGGAGGCGAGGGACCAGATCTGGCGACTTGGCTGACACATAGACCCAACCACAAACGCGAGAGGAAGACGAGGTCGGATCTCTCGTCGACCACGACGGCAACGACGGAAGCGGCGGCACACGGCGACGGTGTCAGATTCAGGTGAATCTCTTCTCTCTAATCTTAAAATTAAAATTGTAATATCTTAAGATTGTTAGAGATCAAGATGAGTAATTAGGGTTAGGGTTTATCTCATAGCCGGTTAAGATATTATACCCTGCTTATCAATATTGGAATATCACAGAGCACTACCTCTAGACCGGCTTTTATATGAGATGAACTGGGTTTAGGGTACTGGGCTTTATGCCCACTCAACCCGGTCCAACAATTAAACAGATAACACGTGCAAAGCATGTGTTGCCCCATAGAACATTATACACAATAATATTATATTATATTGAGAATATACCTATATATCCAACAAAAACGTATACACTCGCTTTTTGAAAAAACGAGTATGGGATAAATCCCCTTGCTTTTTCAGAAAGCGAGTCTTAGGATGTGGAAATCCTACAACCTAAGACTCGCTTTCTGAAAAAGCGAGGAGAATTATCCCAGACTCGCTTTTTCGAAAAGCGAGTAGAGCGTTTAGGGAATAAGAAAAAGTAGGGCAGTTTGGGAAAAACTTTCAAAAAGTGGGATAGTTTGGGAAAAAATTCAATATATTATGCTAAAAGTATTTTTAGTTTAGAATTTTTCTCCTTAAAAAAAAATCAAATGTAAGAGACAACTCTCACTCTTTTTCCATCCAATATTTTAAACTGCAATTATATTTCTTAATCAAACCTCAAAAAACATAAATTAGATATTAGATATGATTAAATGAAAATTTCAAAAATAGTTTAGTGATTTTCTCATTTTGAAAAATTATGTGCAATATATGAACATGATTATACTAGCTATAATTATTATAACTATATAAAAATGAAAAGGTTTACCCTCTCTCTCCTTTATTTTGAAATAGAGAAAGAAGAGCAACAATATTTTACCATTCAAAATTCAAAATTTTATTAATCACTTTTATGAAGATAGGGATTTTTTTTTTGTCAGCCCCATCACTTTTTAATTGCCTCATCTCTTTCTATCTCATTCCAAAAATCATGCCCCACTTCCTTAAAAATGTCACATCTCCTAAAATCTAAATCATCGCCTTCTTCTTGCCTCCACAAACTCAATATCTCTCTTGATTGATCCAATTCTCCTCTCTAACTCCACTCGAACGAGAATGGATGACGCTATTGTGTTGAAAAAGACGATTTCGTCGAGAAAAATAAGATGCACGCGATTGATCATAATAGTGATTCCTTCATCAAAGATGTGATTTTTTTCTTCTTATTTTCTCATAAATATTAATTTTTCTATTGTCAATGAAAGAGTTTAAGATGAAACTGGTTGTAATACTGTTAAGAACTTTTTGGAGTGCACATCAAGCGTTTGAAAATAGAAAAAAAAAAGAATTGGGATGTTAATGCACTTATAAGTTGTAGTTTCTTATACTTACTCTTTACTTGGTTACTTTCCCTTGCCAAATAGTTGTGTCATAATTTCAGTTCTTAACAGTTCGAAGGATCCAGGGATTCAAGGATTGTTATCTATAACTATAATCAAAAAGTTGACTTCATCCTATTTACTACAACTTGAGATATGATGTATATCTTGAAAAATTATAGATCATGTTCTTTAGGAACTATTTCTTATGAAACAAATCAAAACCGTAAAGCCACCCATGTTCTTTAGGAACTATTCTTTTTCTTTTTTGTCAAATAAATAACTATAACAATATATTATATATATATATCCTTGAGTGTTAAGCTATGTGCATGATATTTCTAATTCTCTATGTATTTGGTTATCAATAATATTCTTAATTAGTCAATTAATACTTCAATATTAACTGCATTTATAATTTTATAGGAACTCGACGATGAGTATGTGATGATCAACCAAATGAAATCTGAAGCATCAAAATGTTTCTTGATTAAAACTTATCTAAGCTATGTGCATGGATCATATATGATATTTCAAATTCTCTATGTATTGGATTATCAATAATGTTCTTAATTGGTCAATTAATACTTCAATATTAACTGAATTTATAATTTTATAGGAACTGGACGTTGAGTATGTGATGATCAACCAAATGAAATTTGAAGCATCAAAATGTTTCTTGATTAAAACTTATCTACTTTTGGAGAATTTTATATATGTATGCCAGCAAAGAATGATAGTTAATGTATTTTTGTTTTCATGATAACAGAAACATTTAAGCCATACTTGGAAAGGCGCATGAGATACATTTTACTAGGTATGACATTGGCATATGAGATTTTGTACTTTTTTATATCTTCAGAGCATCCACAGTCATTTGCTATAATTCTCATATTCTCATATTATGAGAATAATATGAGAATGGAGCGCCACAGTCATTTGCTATTTTCTCATAAAATAGCAAACGATCTACAGTCCATTCTCATATTTGAGAAGTAGGCTTGCGAATATAGCAATATAGAAGACGAAACATCTTGTATCGTTCCAAAGTCGGACCATACATGATGTCTCGTCCCGTAAATTTATTTATTTATTTATTTATTTTTAAATGGGTCGGACGATACATGATGTATCGTCCTTCCCAATAAAATTTAAAAAAAAAAATGAGAACCACCTCAAACGGGACAAGATGTCCCGTTTTGTCAAAAAAGCTCTCGGACACAACATCATGTTGTGTCCCATGGGTTTTGATTTTTTTTTTTTTTTTTAAACACTAGGACGAGACATCATGTTGTGTCCTTCTAAAATATGAGAATACACCATTGCACAAGTTCACATCTATTCTATTATTATACTTCTCATTTTGCTAAAAAATAGAAAACTCCATTGTGGATGCTCTCAAATGACTGATTTGGTGGATTTAGACAAGATTTAGACGGTAAGTTATATATTGAAATCAGAGGTGAATGTTGATGATTCAACTTAATGAATACGTTTATTATGTTATCAAAATCATTGATTTTCTGTTCTTTCTTTTTCTAAATGGTGTATGCAACTCCATATGAATATGTACCATTTGTTAAGTATTTCTATAGAATATCTTAAATGTTTAAGCCCTTACAAATTGTTGGTATCATAAAAAATATTCTTATAGTTATACCCCGCTTTGCATGCAACAGCAAATAGTCCAAGAACAACATAGAAAGCTTCAGTATTTGCTCAAACAGTTTACAAACTTTTCTCAAAGCTCTGTACATTTGTTCATAATTAATTAATTTGTACAATATTGTACAAGGATATACCAGTTAGAAGGTTTGCAGGTCAAGCCTCTCCAATGCTTTAATTTTTCTCGCCATTTTTTTCTTCTTCTTTACCTAATTAATTAGCCTACTGTGTTTTCCATTAAAGGCAATGTATATACATGTGGCCTATATCATTTAAAGTTTAGCTTATTAACAGTTGGTCAGTCAAACTATCTCTTAGCAGTCCTGTCATATTGAAAGTTTTTATTAGGGTTACATCTTTTGTGATTATTATTCAACTACCATAAAAATTAACTTTGAACTTGATAATTCATGTCAGTGTTCCTTAGATTGCAGGACATTTGTACACCTTGTCAGCCACAAGATGAATGGTTGTGTGAAAGTTTAATCTATCTCTCTCTCTCTCTCTACTAGAGGCTTCACACACCCACATATATATATACATATATACGTATATGGTGATGCTAATAAATATCTCAAGTTCTAAATATCTAAAAATATTTCAACCAACAAGAGGCATTGCAAAGTCAAACTTCAAACATATATATATGCATGAGGAGGAGGGGGCTAACGTGTCCTTCTCTAATGGGTTAAGTTGACATTGTTGCTCCATGTTCTAATTTCTTCGTTGTTATGAATTCACTGATTTGTACCTACAAATTATAACTTGGTCCTCATAAAAGATGTGATCGACACAATCTTCGAAGAAGATGAGTGATGACTTCCTTGTTGATATGTATTTATGTTAACAAGGGAAAAGCAACCAACTCAACCTCTCCAGCATTGAGAGTGACTAACTCTATTATTTCACCATGTGAATCTGGAGTTTAATCTCAAAAGATGCATTTTCAAGTCTATCTTTGAAAACTAACTTATAGACTATAAATACCCGCCACCTCCATTATGGTCATGTAATCAATCTTTTGCGTCCAAAACTCTACTCTTTCTCTGAGTTACTGATTTGAGCGTTGGAGAGTTTTTCGCTGGGGTCAACCCCAATGCTTAGACTTTATGAAAGTTCGTCAGATGCCTTCACCCGGCCAACTTCAAATTTGATCGACGGTTCAGACTGCAAGTTTTTTTCTCAAAATCCGAACTCATCATATGATTGCTTTCACACGGAAAAAACCCAACAACATAAGCCTTGAAGGAGCTTCCTATTTCTTATGTATCACCTTGATCTTATATTGATTAAAAATGCAATTACCACCTACAAAAAAAATAAAAAATAAATGACAATATATTGCATTATCGGGTTGTACAGTTTCCGGCTTCACAATAGTCAATCACAATAGTCAATCAGAATCAGGAGAAAATCTATTGATAGTAACTTATATGAATTCTACCAACTGGAGGTTGAAACGGCATAGCTAAACCATGATTTCTTTTAGAGAAGTGCTATACTTACATAATTCTTTTTACTCTAAACATATATTATAAAAACAGTGGAACAAATTTCTCCCTAAATTATAAGATTTTACTAATTTTTAATCATCTTTTAATGATTGGTTTATCTTTTAGTAAGAAATAAATCATACTGCAATTATGATGCACAAGTAATTCACACGTGCGATGCACGTTTTAATAATTTCAAAAAATAAAAATAAATACTCTGACGTATGGAGGATTTGAACTGGAAACCTCATTTATATTAAATATGTACGTGCATTGCACATGTTGGTAGAATGACAAAATGACAAATGACACTAAGGCCTTCTCCTATTATAATATTACTAGTATTATGCATTTGCGATGCACGTGGAGGAAGAAGAAAAAAGACAAAAAAAAAACCTACCAACATGTGCGTTGTACGTGTTTTTTTCCGAACGTGTGGAAAATGTGAAGGGGATAATGAAAAGGATAAAAAGAAAATAATTTCCAAGCTGATCCACTTTCAAAAATATTTACCCACTCTCGAAAATATTTACCAAAGTGAGTCATTTTGTCAACACGTGCGCTGCACGTGTTGACAAAATGACAACAATGCCAGATGACACTAAGCCCTTCTCCATTTATAATAGTAGAGATTATTATTAAAGATTAGTCAAAGGATTCTTTTTTCTTGGTCTATATATTTAAGCTTCTATTTGGCAACGTATGTAGACTAGGTGCTGCATCTCATGCAGACGCAATATATCCAAGACCCTTGTATATGCACTGCAAGCTCATTCCAATTTTTTGTTTTCCCAATGTGTAATATATCATCATCGTTGACTGATTAAAAATAAAACCTTTTCCAAATTATTGAGCTCTATGTTGAATATATCGTAGGCCACACCTATGTCTTAAGTGGTTATCATGGTGGACCAAAATTCCACAACTTAATGCCAATTTTTAGCAGTCTTGTAAAAGAAATCAAGCAATGTAAGTAAGTTTTTGAATTATTAATCCTCAACATTGCCACAAGAAAAGGAAATATCGATTCTTAAGGAGGAATCTTTCAGAAGATCATAATGTAATATGAGAATATTTTTTTTATCAATTTAGAATATCTCGTCATCCTTCCTTACTTCTTGAGTCTTCTAAAATTATATGAGCTTAGACTGTCTACAGTCGTCAGAGATATAATATACATATTATAAAATAGCATTTCGATCGTTTGCTGCAAGCGTCAAAAGATATAAAATGTATAATTTTTTTTAAAAAAAATTAAACGGACGAAACACGATGTTTCGTCTGCGAGAAAAAAAATAAAATTAAATGAATTTAATAACGGAGAAATGAAAATTTTAATATTAAAATAAATGGGATGTTTCGTCCCAAAAAAAAAGAAATTCGCATCGAACGAAAAATTTTTAGCAATTTGCAAAATAACTAGATGTTTCGTCTAGGTTTTGAGGATATGTGTTTTTTTTTCTTCTAAAGATATGAAATGACGAATATACCCCTCTTCTTCTTCTGTAAATGTTGTGAAGAGTAGAGCTCTACTCTTCAAACCCGAGAGCTCACTTCTTCAAAAATTTGTCTGCTAAAACCTATCTTCTTTCCAATCTATTTTCTTCTTCAATATTAGATTGTTATCCCAATAAAAAAAATAATCTATCGGGTTTTATCGATGTCTTCAATAAAAAGATTTATCGGCCAGATAAAATCAAAACGTCAAAAACCAACGCCAGCTGAAGCAGAAAGAAGCAGCCAAATAGAAGCGGAGTTGCAGAATGTAGACTACACAGATCAATCAAATTGGAAACATGTTGTAGATGATTGCATCATTTGTGCAAATATATTACTGTCCACTATGAAGGTGGATTTTGCAAATTTAGGGAAAATTGGAGGGAGCCAATGAAAATGTACAAAAAATACTGTAGCCATGTCCCAATTACCAAGCAGTTGGTCGAGCAGGCGGGTTGGCCTCGTTTACGCACATAGATACAGATAAATCGTCTATGCGGCTTGTGGAGACATTGGTAGAGAGATTGTGGGATACGACCCACATTTTTCACCTACCGTGCGGTGAGCTGGGATTCAGTCCGTTAGATTGAGTAATGCGAACGGGAATTTCAATCGGTATCGGGCTCTTGCCTCGGTGTAACGACGAACCGTACACATTTGAAAAAATTCAGACTCGCTTTTTTCCGGAGATTACAATAGAAAATTGGAAGTCTCACAGTATCCGTTGCCCGTTCCTGAAATATTATTTTAATAACAGTATAATCGAGGAAGCTAAGACAGATACTGTTCTAGCGATAAGGATTGCAAGAGCATTTTTTATGTTCTTCCTGGAGGTGGTTCTTTACCCTAATGGTTCGCAATTAGTGAGATGTGGCTGGTTAGCTGCATTTGAAGATATGAATATAGTAGGTATATACGATTGAGGTAGTCCAGCATTGACACTGCTGTATTTATCTCTGAACACTTGTAGCAGGCTGAAGGTGAAGTTATTTAATGGGCATTGACAAGTACTCGAGGTATCTCTAAATTTCACATCTAATTTTCTAAGTTGAACATTTAAATAGTAGTTTAATATCTGAGTTGACACCTAATAAATATTTTTTTTTTATGTAGTATTGGGATTATGAATACACAGGTTGCTGTGTACCAATAACTGATAGGAGCTTGCCTATGGAACGTCATATGGAGAATGTCTCTTGGAGCCGTTGTGTCTAAACCAATCGTCGGATCAAGAATTGAAGGGTAGGATGAAGGGTAGGATGTGATGAAAAGTAAATTGGTCATATGCAGATTTTTTTTTTAAAAAAATAGAAAAGATGTTTCGTCCCATGTGAAAATGGCTTGGATAAAACATGATGTTTCCTCCAACCCCCCAAAAAAAAAATCCGTTTTTTTCTTCTTCTTTTCATCGGATGAAACATCATGTTTTCGTCCGATGATTTAAAAATTAATTAAATAATGCAGACGAAACATGATGTTTCATCACACATAATATGTAAATTGCTATATCCAAGCCATTTTTCCTTTTTACTGTCGCAAACAGGTAAAATATAGATAAATAGCTAACGAGTGCAGCGACTTCTTAGAGAAAAAAATACATAAAATGCATTTATGCATAAAGAATGTGGATGCTCTTATAGGTCTAATTACAGGGTTCAATGAGAAGGACAGGTTACTCTTTTTTGCGTTAATTGCAAGCTTAAGTTATATAAAGCTGGTCCGTGAGAGATGCATTTACGTTCTCAATTCATAATAATTGCCATTTAAGCACAATAACTTTAACAAACAGAGATAGGAGCACATGCATGCAAGTAAATCAGGCAGACATCAATCTAGTGTCCATATATTTAGATCCGTTCGTCCTTATAGTAATTGTTGTAACGATATCATGCATGTTACATTTGCGATCTATGTATTACACATTCCGATTTTATTCACATGAATTGATATTTTAGCACAGCTATTTGATACATTCAAGGAAAGTTTTCTCTAGATATTTTATTTTTTCGAAGGAAAATGTGAAGTATATTCATTCTGTTTCGTTAATAAAAGGTTAACAAAATAAACCCAGAATACTGGAAAATTTACAATAAACTATGGAACACGAAATAAAGCATAACTCCTCTGACGTACATGACGTACATAGTAGGGTGGGACAAAGTAAAATATAACAACATCATAAGTACAAGATCACCCCCACCCAAAAAAAAGGAAAAGAAAAAGAAAAAAAAAAACCTGGTTGGGAATCCATCTACGCTCCACTAAGTCGAGAGTAGGCCCAATCTCTATCTCCTCGTCATTATATTCATCTACCTGGAAGGCTCTGTCAGAGTTCTCTCTTGGTCTCGTCGCAGATGTTGTGGCCCAAAAAAAGATAAGATGCATAATATGAGTTAATTCACCAAAAATACTATTGCTAGTCCCACGAAATCAAATGTTATTTCTATCTAGCAATAAAATTTAGGTTGTTGGCAATGATGATATACCATACTTCTTTCATCTTGTTTCTCTTATGGGCGAACTTGAGTCCAACCCACATATCCTTATATGTTAGGGGGTAAACAAATAATTACCAAGGGTCCTCAGATCCTCAACAAAGACAACTTCCCTGTTATACCCAATAAACATGTGGTTTCTAGGCTCAGTGGTTGCGTTACAAAAATCGCATGTGGTCACAATACTTGGTTGTCTTTTGACTAGATTCTCCCTTGTCAATATCGCATCGTTGAGAATTAGCGATAAGAAAAACTTTAGTTTTAGAGGGGTTTTAGCCTACTAGATTATTGCAAACCATTTCTGTCTGCAACCTCTAAAATGTATGCAGTTGTAGAGCGAACTTACCGTAAATGTACCATCCTTTTCTAGCACCCAGGCTTTCCGATCTAGGCCATGCGAGCACTTCACCCCCAACTGTTCAAGATGAGTTTGAAGTTCCTCCAATCTATGTGTTGGGATTCCAAACTTAGGCGGTGTTTAAACGTTGGCCTCCACGATCATCTTTTCCATGTCTTGGCCACAATGTTGTGTGAGTGCGTCGTTTGTTCGTATAGGTATGGAAAAATTATCTGAAAGTGTGAGCTCCACACTATTTATCCCACCAGAATTTTGTCAGCCTTCCATTGCCTGTGAATGATGTTGCATCGCTACTAAGCGGATCATATGCTTTAGAAACTCCTCTCCAAAACCATGATACTCTGGGCCCAATCTTGAATCCCAAATTATGCATCCCTTTCCCTTGCATATATGATTGAATGAAATCTTGTCATCCTTCTTTGTTAGGGTGGAACACTTTCCACCACCAGTTTTCCAGAAGAGCCAAGTTCATGTCTCTGAGATCAATGATACATAGTACTCCGTGAATCTTTTTCATGTAGGATTTTCCCCATCTAATGAGATGGTAGCCTCCCTTCTCAGTGTCGACCCCTCTCCATAAGAATCGTTTATGAACTTGGATAATTCGACGGATAACCCATCTGGACATTTCAAAGAAGGACAAGTACTAAGTTGGTAGGTTAAAAAGAACAGAGTTGATCAGTGTTACTCTCCCCCAGGGAGCTAATATATTCTCTACATAGTCGTTAATTGAAAACTAGTCTTATTTCTTTAACTTACACGATCTAACTAAGAGCCCAAGGTACTTGATAGGGTGACTCTCAATCTTTTTGTTTAGGATGCGTGCATTTTCCTTTGCTTACTCAATGAGCAAAAAGATGAGTGTATGTGTGCACTTATGACAGTTGACCTGGAGACCAGACTAGGCTTCAAAGATGTACAATATTCCTTTAAACATGATTGTCTTTCCGGGATTTCCATTTCCAAACAGTTATGTGTCATCTGCGTAATGTAGTAACGTACAACCCAGGCGATTTCTTCCACTAGCAATTGGGGTGATCCAACCCTCTTATTTGCAGTTATCCATCATAGTCGTAAGGAAGTTCGCAACTATAGTGAACATGAAAGGGGAAAAATGGTCCCCTCGTTGTAGTCCTCTTCTACATGAAAACGGTTCACTTGCTCCTTTTTAAACCAGGATAACCATCCTACTGGTGGTAAGACAGTGTATGATCCACCTGATACACCTGCCCCCAAAACCTTTCCCCTTGATTGTCTCTATTAAATAGTCCTAGTAAACCGAGTTGTAGGCATTTTGAAATCCAACTTGACCAAGTACCTCTTTTCATTTGAGATGTAACTTTGGTCGATGGTTTCTTCGACCATAGCGATGCTGTCTAGGATGCCATCTAGGATCCATCACTCTTCCTAGTTGGTTGACAAGGATCTGGGAATTATTTTGACCGAACAGTTAAGAATGTCCATCACCCTTCCTAGTCGGTTCCCGACACTTTTTTTTGGAATAAGGACTAATTCTGCATTGTTATCTACTAGTTTGAGTCTGTGATCGTAGAATTCGGCCAGAACTGACTGTAGATCGTCCTTAATCTTCTCCACGAAGGTGTATTAAAAAAGAATCGGGAACCCGTCCGGACCAGGTGCTTTCTCCCTACCCAGCTGAGAGATTACCTCATTTCTCTCTTCTGTCATGAATGCCCTCAATGGATCTCAATGCATGCATAAGATCTTTTGAGTTACCTTGCCAGAAGTCTATTATGAGTGGAACTCTAAAGTCTACTTTGCATCCGAAAATATTTTTGTAGTAAGTTTGTAATGATGGTAAAAATCACAGCAGATCAGAGCCGTACGATCCCTGTACAGATTTCAAAGCATCTACAGGCAGATTAGCCATTATAAGCCTCTTTTACAAGTCTGGGCCCACTCCAAGACATTGTTGATTCTTGATTTTGATGATTACAACACACTGCAACATGTATCTGTGCTATACTATATAAACTTGCAGGTTGTATATACAAAGGCCTCATTTCTATAAAGCTGAACTAATGAACAAGCACAGCTCTGGATAAAGACAATGGTGTCACTCAAGACTTAAGTCAAGACCTATGTTTCAATGTCATTTATTTTTATGTCTTGTAAACAAATGTAATATTTTTTTATTATTGAGTCTTAGAATGATGTACAGCCTTGTCACACACACATACACTCACATATAACTTTTTATAAATGTGTGTTTACAAATCCAAAGGTCAAAACAGCTTGAACTAGATTAGCTGTTGAGTACCAGTCGACTGCTACTTGTTCCAGTCGACTGAGTCTGTACAAAACTGCCTAATCTTATTCAAACTGACCAGTCGACTCATTATGGCAACCCAGTCGAATGTTCAAGTGCGTTTGACAGTTTTCTGTTTTTAAAATCGTTTTTTTAAATTCAAATCATTTTATTTCCGTTGGATGACAGTTGGAACAACTGTTTCCCAACGTCCAGTGTATCTAACTCTATAAATAGAGATTAGAATCCACTGTAAAAGAGAATAATACTCCAAGCAATTTTTTTGAGATATTAAGTTTCATACTTTCAAGAGATAAAAGCTTTCAATTCACTAAGACTTGGTTCTCTGTCTTCAGTCCAGTATAACATTTGATTTCGTTCTGGACTGGATATAGAAGTCAACCATTTAGCCACGTACTATATCATAATCACAAACAAGACTATAGGTTGATTGTAAACAATTTTTATTGTTTTTCTTTTCCTCTTGGTTGGAGAGTAGGACTCTAGGGTGTAGAGTCAGGTTTGTCACTCTTGGTGGAAGAGTGGGTTGCTTTCTCTGGTTGAGAGAAAGGACTACGGGTTAGACAAGGTTGTTGTCTGAACGCCGTAGGGTATTCTTGTAAACTTTTTCAAGAATAGTGGAAATCTCAAGTGGGTTGCTTGGGGACTGGATGTAGGTCGGAAGGATCGAACCAGGATACATCGTGTGCACTCTATGGTTGTATCTCTCTAACTTGCATTTATATTTTCTCAGTTTGTGTTTTTACTATGAAACTTGTCTGGACAGTCGACTGAGTACTTGATAAGTCGACTAGTCAGACTCGTATACTCTGAAAGTTTTCTGTATGTTAAGTTGACTGTCTCAACTCTAAGTCGACTTCACAGACTTGTTTAAATTACTTTTTCATTTTGTTAATTCAGTCGACTGGTTTATCCCTTAAGTCGACTGTACAGAAGAAAAATCTCTATTCCGCAATTTAATTTCTTATAAACACTATTCACCTCCCTTCTGGTGTTTTTTGCCCTGCCTACAGGATCCAACACTTGGTATCAGAGCAAGGTTAAGGGCTATGGCAACTACTTCAAATGCAAATCAGTACCATGAAGGTCAATCTACACAAAGGCCACCTCTCTTCGATGAAACAAATTACAATTATTGGAAGTGCAGAATGAAGATCTACCTTCAATCCATCAATTATGAAATATGGAACATGACTGAAACTGATTACACTACTCCTACTATTCCATATGCACAATGGAATGATGACATGAAGAACCAAACAATGAACAATGCAAAAGCGATGAATGCATTATTTTGTGCTCTTACAAAGGAGGAGTTCAATCGTGTGTCAAATTCAACAACCGCACATCAAATCTGACACACACTCGAGGTAACTCATGAAGGAACAAACAAAGTGAAAGAATCTAAAATATTTGTTCTTGTTCACAGGTTTGAAATGTTCCGCATGAAGGAAAATAAAAATATGTCCGAGATGATTACCAGATTTACTGACATTATAAACTCACTTGAGGCACTTGGAAAAATATACACAAGCAGAGATGGTGAGAAAAGTTCTTCGTGCACTTACTCTTGAATGGGAAAAGAAGACCACTGCAATAGAAGTGGCCAATGATTTATCACAACTTTCTCTTGAGAATCTTGTGGGAAATCTAATGGCTTATGAGGTTCAAATTGAAGAAAAGTAAGAAGGATGCAGAACCACAACAGTCAAAGAAGAAATCATTAGTATTTAAAGCCATGAAAGACTCAGAAGATGAAGAAGAAGATGAGGAGGAGATAGCTATGTTCACAAGGAGATTCAAAAAATTTCTAAAGAAAGGTAAGTTCAATTCGAAATTTAATTGTCCTCTAGAAAATTCAAAGTCTAAGGGAAAGACATCCAACTTCAAGAAAGATAAGTACACTAAGAACAAATTTGCCAAAAACAAAAAGACATATCAAGCAACTTGGGATGACAGCGATTCTTCTTCAGAAGAAGAAATTGATGAAACCAACGAGGTTGCGAACATGTGTTTCATGGCATCACAGAATCAAGTAAGTAATATTATGAATCAGATGATTTACTCGATGCATTCAATGAAATTTTTCAAGAATTGAAAAAGGAAAAGATTAGAGTTAAGAACCTAGAGAAAGTTAATCAAATACTTTCTCAAGAGAATCTTAACCTTGATAAAGAAGTAAAATCGTTAAATTCTCGTATTTTAAGTTTATATATGGATCTTGAATCTCTAAAGAAGAATTATGAAGAGATATCTAAGAACGTATCTAAGTTCAATAAAGGAAAAGAGAATTTAAACGATGTTCTTCAAAATCAAGTAAAATCTAGTCAAAAGTTTGGACTTGGTTTTAAAAAATCTCTTGTAAAGGATCTTTCTTCTAAAAACACTAGTATAAATAAACCTGAATCTATTTCTAGTGTTAAACATAAACTATATGAGTTCTTTGAAAAGCCTAAGCTTGTAAGTTTTATTGATAAAAGCAAATCTAAAGTTCAGCCAAGTCGACTGTATCCATCCACCAGTCACCTGTCCAGAGGTACTGAGTCTTATTCAACAAGACCAAAACCTCATATAAGTCGATCTACATTATCATCCAGTCGACTGACATACAGTAGAAGTCGACTGAAAGATGTTATAAAGTCGACTGGACAGAGCAAACTTGTATGGGTTCCAGTCAACTTGAGTTTGAATGATAGAACTGCTTATATCAACTCATATATGTTAAATGTATGTAATTTTGTTAATTTTATTCCTGCTTATGGAGGAAGATCAACCCACAAACTAATAATTTTTTGGACCCAACGAAAAGGTTACCATTTTTCACATCAAAAATTTTATAGGTACCAAAGAAAGATCGTTGGATACTTGACAGTGGATGTTCTAAGCATATGACTGGTCATGCCAACCTCCTATCCACCATACAAAGCATCAATGGAGGAACAGTTACTTTTGGTGATAACAATAAAGGAAAAGTCATAGGAATCGGCATGGTTGGTAAAAACACTAACCCTTCTATAGAAAATGTTTTATTAGTTAGTGGACTTAAATATAATCTGTTAAGTATTAGTCTACTATGTGATAAAGGTTATAAAATTGTGTTTGAAAAAGATGCTTGCTTAATTTATAATTCTACTATGCAAAACATTATTTTTCAAGGTTTTCACAAAAACAATATTTATGAATTATGTTTGAATACAAATGAGTTTTCAAATGATTTCTGTTTAAGAGCTTCTAATAATGACTCTTGGCTTTGGCATAGACAATTTGGTCATGTGAATATGAAAAATCTCTCTAAAGTATCTAAGTATAACCTAGTTAAAGCACTGCCAAGACTATCCTTTAAAAATGATAAGTTATGTAATGCATGTCAACTAGGAAAACAAATCAAATCTACTTTTAAAACAAAAGAAGTAATTTCTACTAGTATGCTGCTCGAATTAATTCATATGGATTTATTTGGCCCTACTAGAGTTGCTTCTTTAAATACAAGTAGATATGTATTTATTTTAGTAGATGATTTTTCACGATTCACTTGGACATTCTTCTTAAAACATAAAAATGATGCTTTTGATGAATTTGTAAATTTTTGTAAACGAATTCAAAACCAAAGATCTCTAACCATAGTCACTATTAGAAGTGATCATGGTGGAGAATTTGAAATGAAACGTTTACAGAATATTGCAACAAGAATAGTATAACACATTCATTTGCATTTCCTAGGGCTTCACCACAAAATGGAGTGGTTGAAAGAAAAATAGGACTTTGCAAGAATGTGCACGTACCATGCTTGTTGAAAGCAATTTACCTAAGTATTTTTGGGCTGAAGCTGTTGCTACAGCTTGTTATGTTTTAAATAGAATTTTAATAAGACCTAAGCTAAGAAGACTTGTTATGAGTTATTTTTTAACAAAATTCCTAAAGTCTCTTACTTTAAGACATTTGGTTGTAAGTGTTTTATTCTGAACACTAAAGATAATTTAGATAAATTTGATCCTAGATCTAATGAGGGTATCTTTATAGGATACTCAAATAGGAGTAAAGCATATAGAATCTTCAACAAGTCAACAATGACTATTGAAGAATCAATGCATGTTACATTCGATAAATCTCTGCCTTCATTAAATTTAATTAAAGATGATGAAACTAATTCATCACGTTTAAATAAAATAATTATATCTTTATAACAAACTAGTCTCGCAGATAAGTCGACTGATAAGGACATCAAGTCGACTAATGTAAACCAGTCGACTGAGGAACTTGTCAAGTCGACTGATCCTATTATGATATCTTCAACTTTACCAAAATTTTTTGTTGAAGTTAGAGATCATCCTCATGACTTAATAATTGGTGACATCTCCCATGGTATTCAGATACGATCACATATTAATATGATATCTCATACAGCCTTCTTGTCAGATTTTGAACCGAAAAATATACAAGAAGCATGTGAGAATGAATTTTGGATGAATGCCATGCAAGATGAGTTAAACCAATTCATAAGAATAATGTATGAAATTTAGTTCCACGACCTCCTGATCATACTATTATTGGTACCAAATGGGTATTTAAAAATAAGTTAGATGAATCAGGACAAGTTGTTAGGAACAAAGCTAGACTAGTTGCTCAAGGATATAATCAAGAAGAAGGCATAGATTTTGATGAAACATATGCTCCTGTTGCTAGATTAGAATCAATTCGCATTTTATTATCTTTTACTTGTTTCATGAATTTTATACTTTATCAAATGGATGTTAAAAGTGCTTTTCTTAATGGGTTTATAAAAGAGAATGTTTATGTTAAACAACCACCAGGTTTTGAACATGAACAATTCCCAAACCATATTTTTAAATTGAAAAATGCTTTATACGGTCTTAAACAAGCACCGCGTGCTTGGTATGATCGATTGAAAACTTTTCTTTTAGAAACAGGGTTTGAGATAGGTAAAGTAGATACTACTTTGTTTATTAAGAGAATTAAGAATGATATTTTAATCATACAAATATATGTTGATGATATAATTTTTGGTTCTACTAATAATAATCTATGTCAAGAGTTTGCTAACACCATGAAAAATGAGTTTGAGATGAGTCACATGGGTGAACTCAGTTATTTCTTGGACTACAAATTAAACAGTCTTCAAATGGCATATTTATTAATCAAGGAAAATATGCAAAGGAATTACTCAAACAGTTTAACATGGATAGTACAAGTAGTAAATCCACACCTATGGCTACTACCACTATCCTTGACAAAGATATATTAGGTAAGAGTGTCGATCAGAAACTCTATCGAGGTATGATTAGTTCACTCTTATATATAACCGCTAGTAGACCAGATATTATGTTCAATGTATGTTTGTGTACTAGATATCAATCTAGTCCTAAAGAATCTCATTTAAAAGCTGTGAAATAAATTTTAAGATATATTAAAGGCACATCTAATTATACTTTATTTTATCCACATTCTGATAATTTCCAACTTTTGTCATACAGTGATGCTGATTTTGCTGGTAGTAAAACTGATCGCAAGAGCACTAGTGGGACATGTCATTTTTTGGGACATTCACTAGTTTCTTTGTGCAGTAAAAGCAAAATTCGGTATCCCTATCTACTACAGAAGCTGAATATATCGTTGCAAGTTTGGCATATGCACAAATTTTATGGATGAAGCAAACCTTATTAGATTATGGTATTTCTTTTGAAAAACCTTCAATAATGTGTTATAATACCAGTGCAATTAACTTATCTAAAAATCCGGTTCAACATTTACGTACGAAACATATTGATATTCGACATCATTTTCTACGTGATCATGTTTTAAAAGGAGACATATCTTTAGACTTTATCTCTACTGATAAACAAGTAGCTGATATCTTTACAAAACCTCCTAAAGAAGATACTTTTATTACCTTAAGAAGAGAACTAGGGATATGTAATTTTCTTGATATTTGTTGAAAATATTTTTTTAAGTCGACTTGTATATGATGTTCAGTCGACTGTCCCGTATTTTTTATATACTTATTTTATTCTCTGACCAGTCGACTGAGATTTCACCAAGTCGACTGGTCAGTTGTTATAATTATTTATTTTTCTCTCGACTAAGTCGACTGTACCTTAATACCAGTCGACTGTCGTGAATCAGTATGTCTTCAACTTCGAATCGTCACACAGTTTTTGAGAAATTTTTTATCCTTTGACTCGCCCTTCACTTCTTTTGAGCCGTTGATCTCATTTCCTTTCAATCCCAGCCGTTTGCTTCTGTTAATAACTCTCTTCACTGCCTCCATCCTTTCACTTTCACTTTTACCCCATTTCCTTTTACTAGATCTGAACCCTAAGGAGAAAGAGCAAGATTCAGAAGTCGACTGCCGGATCTGCTGTTTAGGAGCTGCTGATTTCCAACTTCCTTTGCTATTTGATTCCCTGTTCTTTGTTGGTATAATCTCTTCCCTTTCATTCTTTTTAATGGCATCGAAAAGATCCAAAACCTTCCATGTAGATGATAGTTCTTCATCTAAGGACTATTCACAGTATCTTAGGAGTCCTGATCTCCTGGAGAAATGGTATGTTATTTGTACCATTCTTATTTTTCCAGGTAGATTTGTAAATTTCAATGATCTTGATAGATTCAACCTTATCTCTCTCTTTCAAAATTGTAGTCTTTATGACTTTTTATCCTTAGAACATCAACCTCACTACTACCCACAACTCATTTATCTTTTTTATACCAATATGAGATTAGTTCAATCGGATGTAGGAGAAGTTATTGTTTATTCTTCTGTAAAAAATAAGAAGATTAAACTCACATCCGAGAGAATTAATCTTATTATGGGTATCGATGATGAAGGACTTGATTTAGGAGAGATCATAATGGATGATGCATCTATCATGTCTAAAATCTTTTTGCCCAACCATGGACCCCCTATGTCTAATAAATCAATCAAACCTATTGCAAAACTTGTTGCAAGAATACTCTCATATAATATTCTTCCCAAAACAGGGAGTTTTGATCAGTATTCCATGGAATTGCAACAAGCGGTATATGCAATTTTTGGTAAAATAAATGTCAATTGGGATCGTGTCATCTTTTCTAGACCCCACAAGTCTCATACTCACTTTCTGCCCTTACCCACTTTCTGTCCTTTGGTGGTCTCCTTACTCGTGTCTTCTATGCTTATGATATTGATCTCGACTCCGAGACCAATGTTGTTAAGCATTATGAGTGCTTCGATCGTGCCAGTTTAGCACGCATGAAGCTTCTTGATCCTCCATCTAGATCTTCCCCTAGGCCTACTCCCCACACCCAGGTTCCTTTAGCCACTTCTGCTAGACCATCTTCAGCCTCTAGCTCTTCTCGCCCCCGTGCTGATTTGGATGATCCACGTAGTCTCTATCATGCTGTTAACTACATCATGGATCGTCAAGACGCACTTGAATCCCAAATTTCCAATCTGACTTATTTATTCACCTCTCAATTTCCACCTCCGTCTCAAGATGTTGATGACGACGATGAAGACGAAGACTGCAGATTTTCCTTTTATTTACTATGTACTTTCTTTATTGCATTTTAATATGTAGTTATTTTTTGTACAACTCTGTTATTTATGTAAGACTCACTTATTAAGTTATTTCAGTTGTTATTCTTACCATATTATCTCACTGATTTGGTTCTTCCTACTTGTGTCTTTTTGTTGATGACAAAGGGGGAGAAAACCTCACATTTGTGTATTTTTTTTATCTGTTTTGTTCTCAAGTCGACTGATTTCTTGTGTTAAGTCGACTGATATGATATTACTTTTTCAACTATGATTTTTGATGATCAGTTTTGTGATGATTTATGCATTATGTATGCATTATGTGCTTTTGATAGGGGGAGCATATCAATGCTTGTATTACTTTCTTTTATCAGCTATTGTGTTGTCATCATCAAAAAGGGGAAGAATGTTGATTCTTGATTTTGATGATTACAACACACTGCAACATGTATCTGTGCTATACTATATAAACTTGCAGGTTGTATATACAAAGGCCTCATTTCTATAAAGCTGAACTAATGAACAAGCACAGCTCTGGATAAAGACAATGGCGTCACTCAAGACTTAAGTCAAGACCTATGTTTCAATGTCATTTATTTTTATGTCTTGTAAACAAATGTAATATTTTTTTATTATTGAGTCTTAGAATGATGTACAGCCTTGTCACACACACATACACTCACATATAACTTTTTATAAATGTGTGTTTACAAATCGAAAGGTCAAAACAGCTTGAACTAGATTAGCTGTTGAGTACCAGTCGACTGCTACTTGTTCCAGTCGACTGAGTCTGTACAAAACTGCCTAATCTTATTCAAACTCTGACCAGTCGACTCATTATGGCAACCCAGTCGACTGTTCAAGTGCATTTGACAGTTTTCTGTTTTTAAAATCACTTTTTCAAATTCAAATCATTTTAGTTTCGTTGGATGACAGTTGGAACAACTGTTTCCCAACGTCCAGTGTATCTAACTCTATAAATAGAGATTAGAATCCACTGTAAAAGAGAACAATACTCTAAGCAATTTTTTTGAGATATTAAGTTTCATACTTTCAAGAGATAAAAGCTTTCAATTCACTAAGACTTGGTTCTCCGTCTTCAGTCCAGTATAACATTTGATTTCGTTCTGGACTGGATATAGAACTCAACCATTTAGCCACGTACTATATCATAATCACAAACAAGGCTATAGGTTGATTGTAAACAATTTTTATTGCTTTTCCTTTCCTCTCGGTTAGAGAGTAGGACTCTAGGGTGTAGAGTCAGGTTTGTCACTCTTGGTAGAAGAGTGGGTTGCTTTCTCTGGTTGAGAGAAAGGACTACGGGTTAGACAAGGTTGTTATCTGAACGCCGCAGGGTATTCTTGTAAACTTTTTCAAGAATAGTGAAAATCTCAAGTGGGTTGCTTAGGGACTGGATGTAGGTCGGAAGGACCGAACCAGGATACATCGTGTGCACTCTGTGGTTGTATCTCTCTAACTTGCATTTATATTTTCTCAGTTTGTGTTTTTACTGTGAAACTTGTCTGGACAGTCGACTGAGTACTTGATAAGTCGACTGGTCAGACTCGTATACTCTGAAAGTTTTCTGTATGTTAAGTCGACTGTCTCAACTCTAAGTCGACTTCACAGACTTGTTTAAATTACTTTTTCATATTGTTAATTCAGTCGACTGGTTTATCCCTTATGTCGACTGTACAGAAGAAAAATCTCTATTCCGCAATTTAATTTCTTATAAACACTATTCACCCCCCTCTAGTGTTTGTTGCCCTGCCTACAGGATCCAACAGACATGGGCTTCTCCCAAGCCCATAAAAATTGATAGACTAGGCCCACTAGGAGAGACACCCATCCCATGCAGGCTAGGAGTCAAATCTCTTATTCCCTAACAAGATATCTTATCTCTTGAGGAGGAGATACATGAAAGAGATAAGGTAGTTAAACCGATCCAATGGACACAAATCAATCTCTTGAAATGTCTCTCAGGCCTATAAATACCCCTCCCCCTTCTCCAGTCAGAAGGTAATCAACAATTTGCCAGTTTTCACTTTCTTACTCTCTTTCTCTTTCTGGTTCTGACTTGAGCGGCATAGGGTATGTCGCCGGGGCCACCCCCCGAAGTTTCAGGCTTTTTGCAGGTTCGTCAGCCGCATCAGCAACCGTCAGATTCAGATTACGGTGGTCAATCAACGATTCAGATTCAATTTCTGGAGCTCTAACCTCTTTTAACGGCTAGGGTCACAGGTTTGAATCTTAGTAGTTTCCTTTAATTATTAACTCACTATCTGTTTGCTCCCACACCGAAATAAGTAGCAACAGATTGACGCCATCTGTGAGAAACTACACAAGTAAGACTTATCGCCATGCCACCAAGGCTAAGAGGTAAAAGAGCGGCCTCCAGCCGTTGCACTACCTCCCTTCGTCAACCAGCTCCTCCTATGGAAGATCAGATTCCTCCTCAACAGTCACCCTGAAAGCCTAATCACGCTCCTTCCAACGGAGAGGCACGGGGGGGCTCCCAAAAAACTGTCCTTGAATAGCATCTTCAGTACGAACGCATCTCATTCCACAATGCTTCAACTGGTCCAATGGCCCTATGAGGCCCACGAGGGTCTAGAAATCTCTGCCAGATCCTTAATAACAAGCAAACAAAAGCTGACCTGAGAATAAGGTTGAACGAGAGGCGTGCCTGATCTGAGGCCTCCCTGTCCGGGACATCAAGCAAACCAGAAAGCCCATCATTCTAGAAAAAGATCAAGGCAATCCTCCTCTCACAGGGGACGTCTACCAATGGGAAACCCAACTCATGAGAGTCAAAGGCTCCCTGTGCAGAACAGAGGGAAAAATGCCCCAGTCACTAGGGCCAAACTGGATCAGTTCAAGCTCGACATCCTCCGTGCTATCCAAGGAAGTCAAGATCTGGGCCTTTCCCCTAACAAAGAATCCACCGACTCAACTGAATCCCAAAAGATGGACGACCAAGTCCTTCGCCGTATCCAAGAAGTAGAAGATCGTCTAGAACAGATGAAGAATGAGAGATACTGATCCAACAGGGCCTACCGCCCAAATCAACCTCCTTTCAGCAGAACCATCCTCGATGCACCCATTCCAAGGGACTACAAAAATTCTCAACTCGAATCCTACAATGGAGAGACAGACCCGACAGACCATATCGAGAGCTTTAAAACACTCATGATGATCTATAACACCACCTAGGCACTCATGTGTCAAACATTTTCCGCAACACTCATTGCACACTTCGTTACTAGCTAGAGAGCTGAAAAGACCAGCGTCTCCTTGCTAGAACTGAAGTAAAAAGATGGAGAACTGCTGAAAGAATTTGCCAAGCACTTTATAACTGCAGCAAGGCCAATTTCCTCCTTGAACACTTCAGTAGCAGATGCAGCTTTTCGCCAGAACGTCACTAACAGACACAGCTGCTGAAAGCCTCCCTCACCAAAAAGCCACTCAAAAGTTTCACTGAGCTCCTGAAAAGGAGTGACAGGTACATCAGGGTTGAGGAAGCTCTCTATCCTCAAGGCAAAAATGACTCATCTTCCGGGAACAAATGGAAGAATACAAGCGAGGAAGAACTCAGGAAGTTTCAGAAAAACGGTGCAAGTTCACGTCGTCCAACTCTAGCGCCATGCTTCGACAAGTTCATTCCTCTCAATGCAAGCGTATCAGCCATCCTCATGATAGTGGATAAGGAAGGAATAATCCCCCCTCCCCACGATGTCAACGTCTAGAAGAAGAAGAGACAAAAACAAGTTGTGCACATTTCAAAGAGATCATGGACACACTACTAACAAATGTTGAGCCCTTAAAGAAGAACTGGAAGCCCTAATCCGTAGGGGCTATCTCTCCAACTTCGTTTAGAAAGACAACGACGCCGAAAAACCTCTGTCCCGGATGGCTAATAAGCGTTAAGAGAGGCCATCCGAGTCGCAAAACTCTGAACACATGGCCGTCCTTCAATCCATTCATGGAGGCCCAATGGGGGGAGATTCCAACTCCTCCCATAAATATTTCGTCAAGAAAATCAACTCCAAAGATAACATTCTTCCTGCCAAATGCACTGGGCCCTGATATCTTTCTTCGACAAAGACTTAGAAGGCGTCCGAACATCTTATTGCGATGCTTTGGTCATAAACCCTTGCATGCTAAATCATGAGGTACAGCGCATCCTTGTCGACAATGGTAGCTCAGTAAACATCCTTTTCATGGTCACATTCGAGGCTCTCAAGCTCTCCCGAGACCGACTCAAGCCAGTCGGTTATACACTCCACGAATTCTCCGGTGTTACCGTTCAAGTAGAAGGAGTCGTCACACTAGAAGTGACAGCAGGGAAAGCCCTTGCTAGTCGAACGGAAGCACTGGAATTTATGGTAGTTGATGTCAAAGCTGCATACAATGCTATATTTGGCCGTCCCGGCCTAGCGGCATTCCATGCAGTTGCCTCCACATTTCACATAAAAATGAAGTTCCCAACAACAGCTGGCGTAGGCCAAGCTTTAGGAAGTCAACATGCAACACGAGCATGCTATATCACTACAATGGGGGGCTCCATTCTCCCCCTCGACGCCATAAAGCTAACGCCAAAAAGCAGGCACGATAATTAAAAAACTGTAAACGAGTTTCAAGCCACTACCATAAACAACTCTACCAAGAACTTCCAAACCCGCCAAATCATCTCTCACCAGGTCTAAACTAGTTCTCATCATAACACAGTAATAAACTTGAATCTCTCGTTCGAAGCCACTCCGCTCATTCAACGGAAACAAATAATCTTGCCTAAATACATTGGTGCATCCGAAGATTTCTCTTTCTCTATGCAAAACAATGGGGGGAGCTCCCTCCAAAACAGGCAAGTCCATGAAAGGTCTACCAAGTTGTTCGCCTAACGGCTCATCAACTTGAAGACCTGGGGGGCAAGGAGATATCAGTAGAGCTTGGAAAGTAGAACACCTTGTGAAGGTGAACGAGGAGATCTAAAACGTCCTCTCTTAATAGCAATAGTAATAGCAAATTTTCTCAATTTGTAACAGCGGTCAGCACTAGAGTAGCCGTTTAGTTTTATTTTCTAATAAAATACAGTACGAACTTTTGCAAAGCTATTGTAAAACTCTACAGATGCATACAATGAGTTGAGTGCCAAACTTGTATACAAAAACGACACCAAAAACTCGTTAAAAGCTTCCTACAAGATGGGTTTCGGAGTCCATACCCATGGTTTGAAGTTACTCTAGCGATTTGCAATGAACTAAGTTCAGAGTGCACTTTGCCATTCGATCTGATCCTACAACCTGTTAATTCATCAAAGCAAACAATGAGCTAAACGCCCAACTTACACTTAGAGCAGCACTAAACACTTGTTACAAGATTTCCATAACACAAGTTCGGAATCCAGATCTACGACACGGGGTTACTCTCGTAACATGCAATCCCGCACATTTAGAGCAAAACTCACCGATCGATCTATTCCTGCAACTAGTTGAACTTCCTTGGAGACTTATACAATGAGTTGAGTGCCACACTAATACATTTAAGAAGCACCAAACACTCGTTACAATTCTTCCCATTCGACGGATTTGGAGTCCATACCCATGGCTCAAAGAGACTCTAACAATTTGCAATAACGAAAAATCACATTGCACTTTGCCATTCGATCTGCTCCTGCAATCCGTTAACACCTCGATGATCGGTTCGGAGTCCATACCCATGGCTCGACAGAGACTCTCGTAATTTAAAAAGAAGCAAGTTCAGAGTGCACTTCGCCATTCGATCTGCTCCCGCAACCAGTTAACATTTAAACTAACAAGTTTGGAATCCATACCTACGGTTCAGAGTTACTCTCGCAACCTTTAATGACACACGTTCAGAGTTCAACTCACTATTCGATCTGTTCTTGCAACTAGTTAAATTTCCTCAACGATAGATTAAGAGGTCCAAAATCATGGATTGCAGTTACTCTAGCAACACTTGTAAAATGCAACACTTGGAGTTCAACTCTCCATTCGATGTGACCCTCACAATCTATCAGAGGCCCCCTACAAAAAGTTTGGAAAACAACTCTCCTTTAGAGTTTTCCCTACAATTAGCTGGGTTCAAGACGGAGCAATGCTAAACTCCTTCATACACCGTCGACAGTTCCTTAGCTATACGCAGCAGACTTGAGGCCATGTTATTTAGCAACAAAGAACGCAGTCGATGGCGCATCAACCATGACAGCAAGGATGAAGCATGTGAAAGGAATTCTTCAAATCACAGAATTATCGCGAACTCATATGTTCAGATCCAGTAGCACTACAGACATCTACAAATACAAAACGGCTAGTCCAGAGTTTAACTCTCCTAAAGAGCAACTCATACGACTAGCCAACCCCCAAGATGATGAATCACAGGACAAGATATCGGCACATAGAAGACTTCTTATTCTACAAACTATAAGTCTCATTACAACATCAAAGTTATAATGAGTCCACGTTTTACGTCTAGGAATCGGTACCAAAAGTTCTGCAAACACTGTACAAAAAACTGTCATGTAAGCTATTCTTCCAGCTACACACTGGAGAGATGCTCTACCTAAGAGACACAAATCTCATCTCCAGCCTCCTACCAGCGAACAGATCCACAGGGCCGCCTCAACTCTTGATGATGAAATTCAAGACAAGTCTTCCATAGGTGGCAAGCTCCAGGTTCATCTGACTACCCTCACCTGAGCAAGCCCCAACTCTCTCTCGCTTAAAATTCCATGCAAACGAAGACTCCCAGCTCCGTCAAGCACAGTGTATCACGAAGAAGATCAAGCTCAGTGCCCTGGGAACTTCATTCGATGTACGCAACCACTTGTCAGTAAAGAGAAGAATGGAATCATCTCAACGCTAAATGAACACAAGTGACTTCACTTCAACACTAAGAAGATTCAGAATACTCACAACTCATTCGCTCTAAAAATGAGTTCGGTGCTCCTCAGGCCACTTGAGTTCCTCCGGCCAACTACTCGTCAACATCGAGCAACAGGTCTAACGCTCCGCTAACCGTTTGAGCCCCGTCAATAACTAATTGGTCCCAAACAACGAATTCTACACTATGATTGCCACTTGAGCTCTGTCAAGCTACTTGTTGGCTCTAAGCAATGAGTTCAACACTCTGCTATCCGAATGAGCCTTGTCTAAGCTTGTTGGCTTCGAACAACAGGTTCAACACTCCTGCTCGCTGCGTGAGTCCTGTCAATAGCTCGTTGGCTCCAAACGACGAGTTCATGCTTCGCACTCCGCTTGGGCTCCATCAATGACTCATTGAATCCAAACAATGAGTTCAATGTCTTGGTCTTCGCTCAAGTTCCACCAAATAGCTCGTTGGCTCCCAAACAATGAGTTCAACGCTCTGCTCTCCACACGAGCTCTGTCTACAACTCATTGGTCCCAAACAACGAGTTCAGCGCCTTGCTCTTTTCTTAGGCTTCATTAACAACCCTGTTGGCTCCAAACAACGGGTTCAACGCTCTGCTTCCTGCATAAGCTCTATCTACAACTTGTTGGCTTTAACCAACGGGTTCAACGCTCTGCTCTCTGCATGAGCTCCATCACAATGAGTTTCTATGCTGATTACCATTTGAGCACCGTCAACTACTCGCTGGCTCTACACAACGAGTTCGGCACATTGGTCTTCGCTTAAGCTCTCCCAAACAACTCGTTGGCCCCAAACAACAGATTTCAACGTCTTTATCTTTGCTCAGGCTTCATCAACAACTCGTTGACTCCAAACAACAAGTTCAATACCTTGGTCTTCGCCCAAGCACCGTCAAAAACTTGTTGGCACCAAACAACGGGTTCAGGTTCTACTTACTGTGTAAGCTCCATCAATAACTTGTTGGATCCAAACAATAAGTTCTAACTACCAGCTCCAATACGAGTTGTGTCTATAAACTCGTCAGGATCAAATGGAAGTTTCTAAATCAACTCCATCAAGGAGTTGCCTCTCTAAACTTTCTGAGGCCAAATAGCATGTTCCAGCTCAAGTTCATCTCATAGCTCTCCCTAAAAACTCGTCGGGATCAAACGACAGTTTCTACATCAACTCTATCTCAGAGCTGTCACTAAACTCGTCAGAATCAAACGAAAGTATCAACACTCAACTCCATCACAGGGTTCTCTCCAAGCTCGCCGGGATTAAACAACACATCAACTCTATCTTTGAGTTATCTCTTCTAAACTCGCCGAGATCAAACGACAGTTTCTACATCAGCTCTGTCTCAAAGTTGTCTCTACAAAACTCGTTGGGCACAAACAGCGAGTTCAACAATCAAAATGGGGAAGCTCTACAACCAATTTTGTCTCATGATTGTCACTATTAACTTGCCAGGCGCAAATAGCAAGCTCCACGCACAACTCCGTCACTGAGTTGTCCCTCCAAACTCGCTGGGATTAAACAGCGAGCTCTAAATCAACTCAGTTAAAGAGTTGTCTCCCTAAACTTGTCGAGCGCGAACGGCAAGCTCAGACATCCGACTTCTGTCAGAGAGTTGTCTCGCAAAGCTTGCTCGACGCAAACGACCAATGCTCAACACACAACTCTATCACAGAGTTCTCTCCAACTCGCCTGGATCAAACAAAAGTTTCTACGTCAATTCTGTCTTAGAGTTATCTCTCCAAACTTGCCTGACGCAAACAGCAAGTCCAAAACATCCAATTCCGTCACACAGAGATCTCTACAAACTTGTCGGGATCAAACGAAAAGCTCAACAGTCAACTCCATCGCAGAGTTCTCTACACGCTTTCTGGGCACAAACAATAAGTTTAGCACTCAATTCTACCACTAAGTTCTCTCCAAACTTGCTAGGATCAAACAACGAGACCTACATTGACCCAGTCCAAGAATTATCTCACCCAAACTCTTTGGGATCAAACAGCGAGCTCTACATCAACTCTATCTTAGAGTTATCTCTTCTAAACTCGATAGGTTCAAATGGCGAGCTCTACACCAGCTCTATCATAGAGTTCTCTTTGAACCTATTGGGAACAAGCAGCAAGTTCAAAGCACAACTCCATCATGAAATTACCTCTCCAAGCTTGCTGGGTCAAACAGTAAGTTCAAACATCCAACTCTATCGTAGAGTAGTCTCCAAACTCGCCTAGATCAAACGTCAGTTTCTATATCAGCTCTATCTCAGAGTTGTCTCTAAACTCGCTGGAGTCAAATGGCAGTTTCTGGATCAACTCAATCAAAGAGTTGTCTCTACATGCTTGCTGGGCGCAAACAGTAGGTGCAACATCTAACTCCGTCATAGAGTCCTCTCTAAGCTTGTTGGGAACAAACAACAAGTTCAACACACAACTCCATCATGGAGTTTTCTTTATAAACTCGCTGGGGTCAAACGGCAGTTTATGCACAAACTCTATATCAGAGTTGTCTCCAAACTCGCTGGGATCAAACGACAGCTTCTACATCAAATCTATCTTAGAGTTGTCTCTAAACTCGTCAGGATCAAACGACAGCTTCTACATCAATTCTAACTCAGAGTTGTCTCTAAACTTGCAGGGATCAAACGGCAGTTCCTACATCAACTCTATCTCGCAGTTGCCTCAAAACTCCCGTGGTCAAACGGCAGTCTCTACATCAACTCTATCTCAGAGTTGCCTCGAAACTCGTCGGAATCAAACGACAGTTTCTAGATCAACTCAATCAAGGAGTAACCTCTTAAACTTGCAGTATCCAAACAACAAGTTCAAGCGCAAGTCTATCTCATAAATCTCCCTACGAAACTCGCTGGGATCAAACAGACAGTCTCTACATCAACTCTATCTCTGAGTTGTCTCCAAACTCGTCGGGATCAAACGACAGTCTCTACACCAACTCAGTCGAAGAGTTTTCGCTACAATCTTGTTGGGACCAGACAACAAGATCAACACTCAATTCCGTCACGGAACTCACTATTAACTTTCTGGGTACAAACGGCAAGCTCAAAACGTCCAACTCCGTCATAGAGTTGTCTCTCCAAACTTGCTGGGAACAAACAGTAAGCTCTACTTCAACTCAGTCAAAGAGTTGTGCCTCTAAACCTATCGGGCGCAAACGGCAAACTCGAATGTTTAACTCTATCTCAGAGTCATCTCCAAACTCGCTGAGAACAAATGGTATGTTACGTCCCGCTTCCCAGAATACGGGAATACGAGTCCATGACGAATGCCCAGTAAATGATTTTAACATCATCCATAAGCTGTACCAATCTTAACTCAACATCATGAAAGGAAATAATCACAACAACGCATAAAAATATAATCACATAAATAGATACTAGAATAAATATGCAGTAGTCCAACATAATAACCAACAATTGAAAAATAAACAAGAATTACGGGTCAACAAAGCTTGGAATACAAAGTTCAACAAAAGTAACAATGCGATATAAAAATAACATGGAAGAAACAATTTATTCCAAAGCAGCTCCTACTCCAATCCTAGAAGAACTGCTCACCAATGCCTTCTGGCAATTCTCCTTGTGTACCGGGGTCAACTAGAGTGGGGGAAAATATTCGTTAGTGCAAGTACGGACAGAAAGTATTGAAAAGCAAAGAGTAAAGGAACATGGTACATTAAGGAATATGAAGCAAGAATAAAGTCCAAAAGCAATAACAGGGACTGATGAAAAGTCTAGATTTAGCAATGCAATTTTTAATAATAATAATTGATAAACAATGTCAATTTGAATAGTCATGATTCAAGGATGCAAGTGTCAATCTAGTCTATTAGTATTTGGCCTAACTAATGAACATACTACTGCGTCCTATACCACAGGTTCGGTGCATGCAAAATAGTGTACATTTTAGACATAGTGGTGGGATCTACAGAGCGTGTACTCGGCATCAATAACAATAATTTACAATCAATAATTGACAATCAATAATTTACAATCGATACTCCTCTTCATGACAATACAATATAACGATAAGGCCTTACCGAGTACATTTTCTGAGATTATCCACTCCTAAGTCAACCCTTATTATCCCGACTTATTAATATTTTATTAAATCATTCATGATCATGCAATGTGTATAATAGTGTCAAGGAGATGATAAGGATGCAAAAAAATGATGCGATGCATGATAAGATACATGTAATTGTGAATCTGAAAAGAGCAGACACAACAGTACTAAAAAAGCAATAACTCACAAACTATAATTCGGAATTCGATTCCATCAAAAGGGATGTAAACTAGACATATGGAGCTACAATTCATATTCTGTAAGTTTCAATTGATTCTGACTATAACTATGTCGATTACTCTAATCATTACAGCTTAAAGGTTCTGGCAGCAGCTTACAGTCAAAACTCTATGTGTGAAATTAAGATGTAAAATCAATATAAAAATCTAAAATAATTAGAAAATAAATCCTAAGTATGTTTATTATGTTTTTGGAGATTTTCATGTCATTACACTACTATTATCATGGTGTTTCAACTGAAAGTTATGTCGAGGTTTCACTAAATTGCAATTCTGGAAAATATAGACCAGTAGTGACTAAAACTGCAATATCTCACAGCTCAGAGATCGGAATCTAGATTCGTAAGATTTTTTTGGAAACTAGATTCATTAGGCTACAATTCCTTTTTATGTAGTTTTTGTTGATTCTTATTGTAACAGGGTCGAAACCTCAGTGCAAAACAGAACATGCAGCAAGGAATAATAAAAAGTCATCACATACATTCATCTAAATGATTAATCTACATGTTCTTGAATTATGTACTGCATTAAAATTAATGTAAAACAATTAGGATGGATTTTTACAGTGTAAAAAGTCAAGTTATCATTTCATGATTCAAGTCTCAATAACACGATCGACTCAACATGCATCCAATCACTATATTTTTCTATATACAAGTTTCTAATCAATTTATTTATGTCTTGTGTGCAGGCAAGTTTGGGTTTGAATCAATAGATGTTGGCATGAAGTTAAGGATACTTTGGTTTAGCTCGTGTAAACCCTCGATATCCCTAACGGAAGGTACACAATGCAATATTACGATAATCGAAAGAGAACTACTTGCGGAGATCAATATTCTTGAACTAGAAAAATGAAACAAGTTCAAGTGGGCTTGCCTTTAAATGATGATTAGATCCGAATGTAAGAAGAATAACGGGATCGGAATCCCGGCGACACGGCGACGAGCAAATGATCACGATGATCATGATCGGCACAGATCTTGATGGGGATCAAGATCGGATGATCAGACGGCTGAGATCAAAGATCAAGATTGCGATGATCAAGAGAGATCCGACTGTCGAGAATTCACTTGATCAAAACCCAACAACAGGCATCGAGAGTTCGGCTCTGGCTTGATGGCGGACGACGAATATGGTGGTGACCGCAGGTGGCTACAAAGGTCGCGATTGGGGAGGCGACGGTGGGTTCGAGCGGCTGGAGGAATGTAGCGATGGTGGAGAACGGAGGATGGAGGGATGCTGGCGAAGTGTAGGCTCGACAACTCTCTATTTTGGATGAAAACATAGAGGGATGGAGGAGAAGTCGAGCGGGGCTGTCGATGGGTTGTGGACAGCGACGAGGTGATGCTTGGAGGAAGGTGATCAGTCGAGCGGTGAGAGCGATGGCTGACGAGGGGCTCAAAGGAGTGGGCGACTGGCGAAGCGTCTGAGTTCGGCAACGGCGTTGAGAAGGAGCTGTCGAAGGGGATGGTGGTCGACAGGAGGTAGGGGAAGGAGATGAAGGCGATGATGAGGGAGGCGTTAATGTGCGACAGCGATCGGGAAGCGACGGTAGCGCAAGGCGGTGGCGAATGGAGGCAGGCGATGGAATGAGAGTGCGGTGGCAGTGAGGAAGATGAGGGGGGTGCTTCGGTCAAGGCGAAGGCCGAGGATGGGGATGAGGTCGTGAGGTTGAAGATGATGGGAGGTTTCGACAGGCGTGAAGGCAAGTGATGGGTCGGTGTGAAGGTTAGAGGGAGGCGGATGAGGAAGATGAGGAGTCTCGATCTGGGTTTCAACAGAGGAGAAGAGAGAAAGGTTTTCACTTTTGGATGTGTTGAATAGGAGAGAGAAGGAGGGGGGAGTTATTTAATGATAAAATAACTAGAGTGAAACATGGGTAGTTTGAAGATACAGGTGATTGTGGGGGAGAAGATCTGGGTTTAGTTGTTAGGGAGAATTTGGGCTGTGGGTTTGGGTTAATGGGTAGTCTAGTATCCAATAAGGGGAAGAATTTGGGTTGGTCTATGATAACAGTATGGGCTGGAAAATTAATAAAATAACATGGATAATAATAATAATAATAATAATAATAATAATAATAATAATAATAATAATAATAATAATAATAATAATAATAATACAAGAGAATAAATTGCAACAGAAGCCCATAACAAGCCCAAGACCCAAAATACATTAAAATAGAAAAGAGAGCACTAAAAAATACAAGAAAAATTCATACAACCGGAAACAGGGGTTACAAATCCTACCCACCTTACAAGAAAAATTTCGTCCTCGAAATTCACATCGGTGGATCGTAGGGTACCCCGAGAAAAGAAAACAAAACAAAACAACAAACAACTACTCAGAGAGGTGAGAGAACTTCTTCTTGATCTCCTCCTCCAGTTCCCAAGTCGACTCACCAGGGCGAGTGAGGATTCCATGAGACAGGAACAAGTTTGATAACTTTATTCTTCAGCACCTTCTCATGTCTATCCAAAATAACTACTGGCTGAACTTCTCAAGATAAGTCTGGTCTCACGGACAACTCTGAGTAGTCAAACACGTGACTGTCATCCCTGAAATACTTCCTGAGCTGGGAGACGTGGAATACGTCATGGACTCCAGACAAGTTCGGCGGTAGTGCAAGTCTGTAGGCTACCTTGCCCACATGTTCCACGATATCAAAGGGGCCAATAAATCGGGGACTCAGCTTACCCCCACCACCAAACCGAATAACACCCTTCTATGGTGATACCTTTAGGAATACATGATCACCTTCCTCAAACTTTAAAGGTCGTCGATGACATTCAGCCCATTTCCTCTGCCTATCCTGAGCAGCTTGGAAGTGCTTTCTGATCTGAGCTACCGCATCAACCGTCCTTGTGATCAACTCTGGTCCCAAGAGATTCCTCTCGCCAATGTCGTCCCAACAGACTGGGGACCTACATTTGCCACCATAGAGTTCCTCGAACGGAGTTGCATTGAGACTCGCCTGATAACTGTTGTTGTACGAGAACTCAACCAGCTGCAGATGTTCCTCCCAAGAATCTCCAAATTATAGAACACAGGATCTCAACATGTTCGTCCAGTGTCTGAATCGTCCTTTCGGACTGTCCATCTGTCTGGGGCTGAAATGTCGTGCTATAGTTTAACTTGCTCCCCAAACTCTTCTGAAGGCTCTCCCAAAACTGGGATCTGAATCTCGTATTCCTGTCGGATACAATGCTGATGGGAACACCATGCAGTCTCACTACCTCTTGAATATTCCGTTCAGCCAGACTCTCAGTAGACCAAACCACTCTAAATGGGATGAAAATGGGCACTCTTCTTCAATCTATCAACAATCACCCAGATAGCATTATGACCTTTAGGACTCCTTGGCAACGCTGTCATGAAATCTATAGTGATATTCTCCCATTTCCAATCTAGGATCGGAAGAGGTTGCAACAGTCCAGTAGTTCTCGGATGCTCCGTCCTTTACTTGTTGACAGATCAGATACTGTGACACAAACTTTGCCATGACCCTCTTCATACCATGCTACCAAAAATGCTGCTTCAAATCTCTGTACATCTTGGTACCTCCTGGGTGAATAGAGTATGGAGATCGATGGGCTTCATCAAGTAGTTTATGCCTGACTTCACCTCTGGAAACACACAACCTGGAGCCATAATAGAGCGAACCATCTGAATGAATGACCAAATCAGACCTCAAACCTGCTTTCACTTCACTGCAAAATTCTTGCAATTGCTGATCATCTGCCTGAGCTGCCATGATCTGTTCCACCAACGAAGACTGCAACTGCAACATCATACACTGTGGTGCTGTACCCAGAAGAATCACCTCCAATTTCGGCCTTCTCATATCCTCCAACATTTCTCTCTGCTTGGTCAGAAACATCGCAGCAGGTCTCCTGCTCATGGCATCGGGTACCAAATTTACCTTGCCTGGGTGATATTGCAAATTGATGTCAAAATCCACCAACAGTTCCTACCATCTTCTCTGCATCATGTTCAACTCCTTCGCGTGAATACATATTTGAGGCTCTTTTGGTCTGTAAATATTTCCACTCTATCCCCAAGTAGATAGTGCCTCCATAATTTCATAGCAAAGATCACGACTGCAAGTTCTAGGTTGTGGTGGGGTAGTTTTTCTAATGCGGCCTCAACTTTCTGGACGTGTAACACCCTTACAAAATAAAATTATTTATTTTGCATTACTAAATAATATTTTATTGGTAAAGTTGACTACTTTGACTATTTTCTTGAAATTACAATTTTGTACGTGCAGCACACGTGCAGAGTTAGAAAATTTTGAATTCTTAAAAATTTAGGTTTAATGATTTGATTTTCCTGATTTATTTATGATATTTTAATTTTCAGATTTATTTGAATTTATTTGACTATTTTACGAATTTGTTAATTATACACGTGCAAAACACGTGCAAATATTTTTTGGATGAAAATCTCTACTTTTAAATTTTTTTATGCTTTCTGCTATTTATAATTAAGAATATCCTAAAATTTGGGATTTTTCTGAATAAATAAACTATTTTTGTAAATATTTCGAAAGAGAGGGACGTTTATGTAAAAAGCCGTTTGGATCTCAAACAAATAATGAAAATTCGTTTTTAATGATTTTTGTGCTTTCCATGGTCATCAATGAAAATAAAATCTATTTAAGTTTTATTTAGAGTTGATTTGGTAAAGATTTAAACAAATATGGTGTTTTTGCAAATATGGAATTTAAATGGATCTTGTGCAAATATTTTCTTGGAAAGTAAAAGTCAGAAAATTTTAATAGGAAAATCTAATATTTATTTTTAAATATTATTTGTGAATTTTCTGAATTTTTCTGATAATTATTGGACCTATTTGCAAATATTACAAAAAGATGGACTTTTGTGCAAAATTACCACTTTGAGTACAAATCGAATTTTTTTTTATTTTTGGGCTATGCTTGATGGTTGGATAGACTTATTAGTAAAAAGATTTGGTTTTATTTTAATTTATTTAAGTTATTTAACTACTTTACTAAAAAAAGGTTTATATATGTAAAGTAACAATTTGTTAAGGGATGTTTCCATAAACTTGGAAAATCCTTAAAAAATCCAGATTTCGGCCTCTATTATGGCCACTACAGCCGTCCATCTCCTCTGTAAAAATAAAATATATTTTTATTATTGGTTTTCTTGGAGTTTTCAAAGCGATGATTTTGGATTTTGCAAAAGAAGGGCTTTTTCTTATTCTTTATTAATTCAGTTGATTTCTTCAATAAGGTGAGTGACTTGTGTTTGTTTTCTTATTGTTCTGAGCATGTTGTATGTGATGATTTATCTATTAGAAAGTATGTTAGATGATGGTATGAAGATATAAGGAGTTTTGATGAGTAGATGAATTAAAAAGTGAATCTTTTTATGAAACTATAGTATTGATGACTAAAACCATAATTAGATGACTTGAGATTGTTAAAGAACCTAATATAGATCATGGGTATATTATTTCCTATCATATACTTTCTTATTTGAACACATATATTGAGTTGTATGATGGTTTTGCATGAAAATAAACAAAATCGATTAAAAGTGATCCTTACTGTGTGTAGCTGCAAGTAGCTTAAAATAGCCAAAAGACAATACGAAATACTTTTAAGCGATGGAGTATTTTGTATACTCAGTGTAAACACAATGTATAGGGAAGAATGATACTAAATGTGTAGTAAATTTTGAAAGTAGAATTGAGATGATCTGAGAGAGATGAAGTGCATTTAGAGTAAGACAAACTTGAGAAAGATACTCAAGAGTCAGCAAAAATAAGTATAATACAATACGAGTGCATAAGAAGAAAGATACTCCTGAGGAAAGACCATAAGAGTATAATGAGATATAAACTTTAAAATATAAATATAAGGTAAGAATAGTAAGACAGTACACTGAATTGAAGTTAAATATAGAGTTTTGTAAAGAAGTGAATGTAGAATTGATAGTATTGAGTAAAATAAAATGAGAAAAAGACTAAGCATTAAGAATCAGATGAAGAAGTATTAAATAAGTGAAAGTATAGAAAGATGAGTAAGAGAAGATAGAGTATTAAAAGCGAGTTAGAAAAATAATAAAATGTATGTACTATGGAAGAGTAGTAAAAGAGGAGAATGAATACAAGTTCTGAGAGGAAAAGTAATGTAATTAAGACAGTAGAAAAATATTAAAGTTAGTAATTTAAAAGTTAAGGTTAGTGATGAAGACTTTCTAGAATATGGTAAAGTTAAAACAACAATACGAAAGTACATATAGAGTTATAACGAAAGCGAAAGTACAACTCAGCTATTGAAAAAAAAAACATGATAAATATCTACAAGTAACTGCAGTGAATGAGAGAAGTGTTAGACTAAGCCTGAAGAATAGAGAGTAAAGTATGCAGAAGAGCATGAACTTAGAGAATTCTAATTTATTATATTGCGGTAGTGTGAGTCTAATGAGTAAGAGTTAAAGAACAGTTAAAAGTAGTTAGAGTAAGAAATGAAAAATAAAGCATGCAAACTAGTATGAGTACAGACTAGAAAAATAAAACAGGAAATGTGAGAATTTATGAAGAAGACAAATTAAAAGTAGAAAAGTAGTGGAGATAGAGTAGTTGATTACGCAGTATCAAGCAATATGAATGGATGAATTCTCACTGTGAGTAGATTAACAATGAAATGGTTAAAGGAAAGATTTATCTTGTGTTGATGGGTGAGTTGTGAGTCTTTAGAGGGTGTGTAGGACCCTAGATATCGGTAGTTGAGATTTTTGTGGTTTGGCTAGTTGTGGCTTTATTGTTAATCAGTTGAGTTAAGTCCGATACGGTACACCAACTCTAGGAGATTCGTAATTAATTAATTAACTTAACAAAATAAGGACAGGCACTAGATGGTGATATGATGAAATGAGAACATGGGTCATGGACCTCAGTATGGCTTGCAGTGTGAGATAATCTCCGGAATTATCGAGGTGTGAGTGAAATAGTATCCGGAATTACCTGCGATGTGGGATTGATCTCCGAAATTATCGGGGTCGAGGCCACGCTCATGGGGTATTCGTGTGATAAGGCGCCATAGCTTGCGGTGTGGGGTATTCTCGAAAATTCCCAGGTATGAGTGAAATAGTCTCCGGAATTATCTATGAATAGAGATTGACCTCCAAAATTATCGGTGCATAGGCCCTCAACCGAAGTCTTTGACACGAGAGTCTTCTTTCTTGATCCCACGTTCGTACTAAAGATCAAAGGAAACGCTTTAAGCGCACCTTGACGGTTTAGATTCATACTAGGCCCATACTCACAGTTTATTTATATCTCATAGTAGTCATCGTAGTAGGATTAGTTGCATAATGGGAGATTTAACCCTATCAAGTGGAGAACGTTAAGGGCTTGCACCGGACTGATGTAGAGTGGGATGCATAGAATCCAACAAGTATGCATTAGAGAGTCAGCATATAGCATTGGTATTTTCTTGACTTAGTTTTATGCATATTGTTTCCTGTTTTTCTACACTTGACACTTATCCTAGTTTCACTTGATGTTTTCATATTTTATTTATTGTTATTTCATGTTCTCTTCATTTATTCTTACTGTTAATACATGTTGTTTATGACTTTATCCTTTATGTTTTATTTACGTTGCTTTTCTTTTGATGTCACTCACACCGTTATAGCTGATCCATGTAGTTTTGGGGGTTAGGGATTATCTCTAGCCTCATGTTTTACAGGTAGGTGCCTATAGCTTGGAATTTGGATGCATGGGGTAGAATGATATTGTGGCTTATATAAATTGTAAAAGAATGTATTGTAAAAGAAGGAAATTGTAATTCAAGGTGTTTAATTTTCTGCTGTGCTTTGTAAACAATTGAAGTAATAAATTTTTTTAAATTTCCTTGTATTCGGTTGCTATGTTTATGATTACATTGAAGTAAATTGTGCCACGTATTTCTGAGATATTATATTGGAAATTTGGGGTGCTACAGGACGCATAAGCCACAACTTTACCTTTCTACATCAGAACTTTGCCCAAACCCCTTCCTGAAGCATCGCAGTGATTCACGAATCCTCCAGAACTGTCTGGTATGGTCAGCACAGGTGCTGATGTCAACCGGTTCTTTCGTTCCATTAAAGCTTCCTTACAGACACCATCCCAAATAAATTTCTATTCCTTCATCGTCATATTGATCAAGGGTCCTGCAATCTTCGAGAAGTCTTGGACAAATTTCCGATAATACCCTGCCAATCCGAGGAAACTCCGCACCTCTAGAACTGACTTCGGCACCGGCTAATCCTTGACAGCAAAAATCTTCGACGGATCCAATGATACACCTTCGCAGGAGATAATGTGGCTCAGAAAAGTGACGCGGTTCAGCCAAAATTCGCACTTGCTAAGCTTCCCGTACAAATGATTCTCTCTCAGGTCTGCAAGAAAACTTTCAAGTGCACGGCATGATCTTCCCTGTTCCGCGAATACACCGAGATTTTGTCTATGAACACGAAGAAAAACTGATCCAAGAACGGTGAAAAGAACTATGTTCATCAGACACATGAATACCGTCAGTGCATTGGTAATGCCGAAGGGCATCACCAAAAATTCGTAGTGCCCATATCTCGTGCGGAACGCCGTCTTCAGAATATCCTGACTCTTTACCATGACTTGATGATAACCAAAGCGAAGGTCCAACTTCGAGAACAAAGATGCACCACCCAGCTGATCGAACAGATCGTCAATTCTCGGCAGTGGATACCTGTTCTTCACCGTGACATTGTTCAACTCCCAGTAGTTGGTGCAGAGCCTACGACTACCGTCCTTCTTGTTGATGAACAACACTGGAGCTCCCCATGGTGAAACACTTGGTTTGATAAAGCCCTTGTCCAATAATTCCTGGACCTGCTCTTTTAGCTCGGCCAATTCAACTTGCGCCATGCCATACGGGCTCTTTGAGATTGGTGTCGTACCCGGTTGAACGTCAATGTTGAAATCCATATCTCGATCTGTTGGTAATCTGAGCAATTCGTCAGGGAAGACATCAAGAAAATCCCGCACGACTATGGGTGCAACTTCACCATCAGTGCACAATGACTCAAGTGCACCAGCCTTCGGGGATATCGGGCTATCAACACGCCCAGACCGTGTCTCACCTGAATGAAATTCGAACTCTGGTTGGCCTGGAAGCTTGAACACCACCTTTTTCTTCCGACAGTTGATCACTGCATGGGTAACTCCCAACCAATCCATTCCCAGAATAACGTCGAAGCCAGAGTTGTTAATCACAATCAGGTCAGCTTCGAATTCCTTGCCATATATCAGTAGAGGACTCTGCTTGCACACCTTAGAACATACAATGGTGCCTCCACCAGTGGTGATATCCCAGGCTGCAAGCATGACATCGCTTGCCAACCGATGACGATCGACGAAGTGGGATGACACAAATGAGTGGGTTGCTCTGGAATCGAATAAAACATGGGCAAGGAGAGAATGCACAAGTATGATGCCTAACAGAAAGATCCAATGAATAAGAAAGAAAGATGCATGCAAGGGTGTGAAAGAAGGAAAATATGTAGGAATTGAATATAAATAACACAATTACTGCGACATACCTGCAACCACTCTAGTAACCGTTTCAGCTTCCACTGCAGTCAGGTTAAAGGCCTGACCACGACCTCCCATCTGACCTCCTCTAGGGGCCGTCCTCTACTGATCGAAGGCCTGCCTCTGTGGTGGAAGAGGTGGTCTGTCCTGAGCTCTGAGCTGGTACTCCCATCTGACCTGGACCTCCAGCAGGAACAATGGACCTTTTCCTGGCGCAGTCGTGAACTACTTGCTCACTGCTCCCACACGCGAGGCACAAATGGTTGGCCATGCGGCAATCCTTGTGAAAATGCTCAACTCAACGGCAGAAGGTACAAGTCGGCACCGTCCTCGGGGCAACAGGAGAATATGGAAGTGCCCTTGCTGGGGGAGTCTGGATTGGCCTCCGAATAGGCCCTCCGGTAGGCCGAGCGGCAGTGGGATACTGCGCCGCCCGCTGAGTGGCGTTGTTCCTTCTGTGAGCCTGCTTTTGAATCCTTGCAGCATCAAGAACTTCGGCATAGGTGCGATGGTGGTGGGTCACCAACTGATTCTGAATATTCGACGCAGTCCCAACAAGAATCTGCAAGCCCGTTCTTCCTTATTTGCTACCATGGCAGTTGCAAAGCGGCTGAGCCGCGCAAACTCTGCGGCATACTCGTCCATCGACCGATTCCCCTGGTCAAAGATAGTGTTTAATTAATAATGTCACATATGTAGCACGAAACAATAAACGACATTAAATAACATTATCCAACCTGAGTCAAGGAAACAAACTGCTGCTCCATCTCGACCCTGGTGACACTGGGAAGAATTTAACCATGAAGCTCCCAGTGAAGGTGGTCCACACGATGGGTCTCTCCAAACTCTCAGTTTCTGCCTACCACCAGATGCGGGCAAGGTCGATAAGCTGGATGCTCACCACATCCACATGGTCCACGTCAAAGACCCGCGCTGCTTGCAACAACTGCTTCGTGCGAATCAGCCACTGTTCGGCCTCCAGCGATGTCTATGTATCCGAGAACTTCTCGGGTGCAATCTAATGAAATCTGCTTCCGTACTGGGCAGGGGTGGCAGCTGCCCTGGAGTGGGTCCCACAGCAACCCAGGTCAGGCCTCCAAACTGGCCCTCATCAGTTCGTTGTGCTCCTACAACAGTGCCATCATTTGCTACAGAGCTTGAAGCACAGCTAAGTTCTCTGACTTATCATCCCTCTGTCGGGAAGTAGAAGGGCCTCCACGAGCCATAGTCTGCAACATAGCAAAAATGATTAGTATCCAGATTGCATTTTGGTTATTTAATATTCATGTGATTAACGTGGTGCACATATTTTTGAGTTAAACCTGACTCTGATACTACTAAAAATCTGTCACGCCCCGCTTCCCAAAATACGAGAATACAAGTCCGTGACGAAGGCCCAACGAATGATTTTAACATCATCCATAAGCTTTACCAGTCTTAACTCAACAACATGAAAGAAAATAATCACAACCACGCATAAAAACATAATCACATAAACAGATACTAGAATAAACATGCAATAGTCCAACATAATAACCAACAATTGAAAAATAAACAACAATTACGGGTTAACAAAGCCCGGGATACAAAGTTCAACAAAAGTAACAATGCGATATAAAAATAACATGGAAGAAACAATTTATTCCAAAGCAGCTCCTGCTCCAATCCTAGAAGAACTGCTCATCAATGCCCTCTGGCAATTCTCCTTGTGCACCTGTGGTTGGATCAACTAGAGTGGGAGAAAATGTCCGTTAGAGCAATTACGGATAGCAAGTAGTGAAAAGCAAAGAGTAAAGGAATATGGTTTATCAAGGAATATAAAGCAAGAACAAATTCCAAAAGCAATAACAGGGACTGATGAAAAGTGTAGATTTAGCAATGAGATTTTCAATAACAATAATCGATAAATAATGTCACTGTGAATAGTCATGATTAAAAGATACAACTGTCAATCTAGTCTATTAGTATTTAGCCTAACTAATGCACGTACTACTACGTCCCATACTACAGGTTTGGTGCATGCAAGATAGTGTACGTTTTAGATATAGTGGTAGGATCTGCAGAGCGTGTACTCGGCATCAATAAAAATAATTTACAATCAATAATTGACAATCGATACTCCTCCTTCCATGAAAATACAATATAACGATAAGACCTTACCGAGTACATTTTCTTAGGTTATCCACTACTAAGTCAACCCTTATTATCCTGGCTTGTTAATATCTTATTAAATCATTCATGATCATGCAATGTGTATAACAGTGTCAAGGAGATGATAAGGATGCAACAAAATGATGCGATGCATGATAAGATACATGTAATTGTGAACCTGAAAAGAGCAGACACAACAGCACTAAAACAACAATAAATCAAAAACTATAATTCGGAATTCAATTCAGTCAAAAGGGTTGTAAACTAGACATATGGGGCGACAATTCATATTCAGTAAGTTTCAATTGATTCTGACTATAATTATGTCGATTACTATAATCATTACAACTTAAAGATTCTGGCATCAGCTTACAGTCAAAACTCTATGTGTGAAATTAAGATGTAAAATCAATATAAAAATCTACAAAAATTAGAAAATGAATCCTAAATTGCATTTCTGAAAATACAGACCAGCAGTGACTAAAACTGCAATATCTTACAGCTCACATATTGGAATCTAGATCCGTAAGATTTTCTGAAAACTAGATTCATTAGGCTACAATTACTTTTTATATAGTTTTGGTTGATTCTTATTGTAACAGGGTCGAAACCTCAGTGCAAAACAGAACAAGCAGCAAGGAATAATAAAAAGTCATCACATACAATCATCAAAATGATTAATCTACATGTTCTTGAATTATGGAATGCATTAAAATTAATGTACGACAATTAGGATGGATTTTTACAGTGTACAAAGCCAAGTTATCATGTCATGATTCAAGTCTCAATAACACGATCGATCAACATGCATTCAATCACTAAATTTTTCTATATGCAAGTTTCTAATCAATTTATTCATGTCGTGTGTGCATGCAAGCTTGTGTTTGAATCAATGTATGTTGGCACGAAGTCAAGGATACTTCGGGTTAGCTCGTGTAAACCCTCAATATCCCCAACGGAAGGTACACAATGCAATATTATGATAATCGAAAAAGAACTACTTGCGGAGATCAATAATCTTGAATTAGAAAAGTTAAACGAGTTCGAGTGGACTTTGCTTTAGATGATGATTAGATCCGAAAGTGCGAAGAATAACGCGATCAGAATTCCGGTGACAAAGCGATGAGCAAACATCACGATGATCACGATCGGCACGGATCTTGATGGGGATCAAGATCGGATGATCGAACGGCTGAGATCAAAGATCAAGATCAAGATAAGATGATGATCGCGATCGCGATGATCAAAGGAGATCCAATGGTCGAGAATTCACTTGATCAAAACCCAACAATAGGCATCGAGAGTTTGGCTCTGGCTTGATGGCAGACGGCGACTGTGGTGGTGACCGTAGGTGGCTGCAACGGTCGCGACTGGGGAGGCGATGATGGGTTTGAGCGGCCGAATGAATGCAGCAACGGTGGAGAACAGAGGGACGAAGGGATGCTAGCGAAGTGTAGGCTCGACGACTTTCTGTTTTGGAAGAAAACAGAGAGGGAAGGAGGAGAATTCGACCGGGGCTGTCGTTGGGTTGTGGACAACGACGAGGTGATGCTCAGAGGTAGGTAATGAGTTAAGCGGTGAGAGTAATGGCTGACGAGGGGCTCGAAGGAGTAGGCGACTGGCGAAGCGTTTGAGTTCGGCAATGGCATTGAGGAGGAGCAGTCGAAGGGGATGGTGGTCGGCAGAAGGTAGGGGAAGGAGATGAAGGCGACGATGAGGGAGGCATTGTTGTGCGACGCAGTCAGGAAGCGACGACGGTGCAAGGCAAAGGCGAGCGGAGGCAGGCGATAGAATGAGAGTGCAGTGGCAGCGAGGAAGATGAGGGAGGGTGCTTCGATCGAGGCAAAGGCCGAGGATGGGAAATGAGGTCTCGAGGTTGAAGACGATGGGGGGTGTCGACGGGCGTGAAGGCATGTGATGGGTCGGTGCGAAGGTGAGAGGGTGGTGGATAAGGAAGACGAGGAGTCTCGGTCTGGGTTTCAACAGAGGAGAAGAGAGAAAGGTTTTCACTTTTAGCTGTATTGAATAGAAGAGAGGAGAGGGAAGTTATTTGATGATAAAATAACTGAAGTGAAGCGTGGGTAGTTAGAAGATACGGGAGATTGTAGGGGAGAAGATCTGGGTTTGGTTAGGGAGAATTTGGGTTGTGGGTTTGGGTTAATGGGTAGTCTAGGATCCAATAAAGGGAAGAATTTGGGCAGGGCTAGGATAATAGTATGGGCTGGAAAATTAATAAAATAACAAGGATAACAATAATAATAATAATACAAAAGAATTAAATGCAACAGAAGGCTCATAACAAGCCCAAGACCCAAAATACATTAAAATAGAAAAGAGAATACTAAAAAATACAAGAAAAAATACATACAATCGGAAACAGGGGTTACACAGCAGTTTCCACATCGTAACTATCTCAGAGTTGCGGGGCACAAACGGCGGGTTCAGACGTTCAACTCTGTCCCGGATATGCCGCAACAACTTGTCGGGATCAAACATCAAGTCTGTAACAGCTCCCTTAGGAAAGCTATATGTGCACAAGATCCACCAATCGAGGGTTATGGAGTAAAAAGTTAGGCGCGCGTGCGCCCGCACACACACACACACACAAACACACACACATATATATATATATATATATATATATATATATATATATATATATATATATATGCAAACCCAAGCTCGAAAAACTCCAAAAAACTCCAAAAACCCAAAGAGTTGCAAAAATGAGAAATTTCCAAAGCAAATACACTCCCAATCTGTGAAAATGGAGAACAAAGAAAGGGTGTTTACAGGTCAGATCCAAACCTGATATCAGACCCGCACCCGCTCCGCTCTCTTCTCCTTCTTCTTCTTCAGAGTTTGGCACCGAAAAATCCGCTTTAAAACGAAGCTCTCCAATCATAGAGCTCGACTGAGAGCCCTTCCCTTCCTTAGCAACACCGACTCCAAGACCCCGAGCTCTCGGTTCGTCAGAGCTCCGCCGAAATGACTGGTCGACAACTTTGCCATGGCTCGCCCACAACAGAGCTCGACGAAACTTGAACCAAGACCCATGAAGTCCTATGTCCTATAGCTCGGCGAGGTGACAATTTCCATAGCTCACGGAGCGCTCCTGTAGCTCGGCCAAAGTCGCAGTTTCCCTCAGCTCTGTGATGAAGCAAAGCTCGGCGGCGAAAACAGAGCTCAAAGCTTCGCAAAGATAGCTCGGCGATAGCTCTGAAGCTCGGCAAAAATCTCAGCTCCCATAGCTCAGCAAAGCTTCGAAAACCCCCATAGCTCGTCCAAGGGCGAAGCTCAATAGCTCGATGAGTGAGATGCGTCGACGAAGTCGAAAGAACCAAAGCTCAGTGAAACTCGAGCATCATAGCTCAATAACGATGGCAACTCGTAGCTCTGCAAAAGCACGAGGTCCCTGCAGCTCAGCGAAGCCATCGGAATCGAAACGAATGGCCAGAGCTCGGCCAAATGGTCGGCCGACCTGGGAGGTCTCCGAGCCGATTCCTTACCATCCGATCTCTCAAATATTCGAGCTCGAGCGCAACGGACAGCTCAGATGCGTCCATGTGCTCCATCGTCTTCCCAAGCGCTCCCCTAGCTCACGACCGTTCGATTTCCCTCAACGCGCGAGCAGATCCATCGTGGAAGTCCCAGATTCTTCAACGTCGCCCCGTATCACAAACAATGGAATCACAGCCGCTCGATCTCCTCGACGCACGAGCTACCACCTGATGGGCGATCCAGATCGCGTCAAGATCCGTGCACCGGTCGCATTTTTACAAAAAACCCCGGAAAATTATTTAAAAATCGAAAAAGTAATTAAAAAGTTCAAAAAATTTTATTTTAATTCAGAAAATTAATTTTAAAATCCGAAAAATAATTAAAATTGAATTTATTAATTATAAAATTCAAAAATGTGATTTTAAAATTGGTAAAAAATCCAGAAAATTTGGAAAAATTCGAAGAGCTATGGAAAAATTCCCGAAAAATCCAGAAAATTCGGAAAAATACGAAGAACTATGGAAAAGTTCCAGAAAATCCCAGAAAATTCGAAAAACCCCAAAGAAATATGGAAAAATCCAGGAAAATATTTACTGCCTTCAGAAACCAAAGATCAGTTCCAAGTATCTCCGAACACTCCGACTGTTAAGATTATACGTCAGATTCTAAAAATAAGATATACTACTTCCCAAAAGCCAAGAAAATTTCCTTCCGGGAGTGGGGGGCTTATGATTTTGGTAAAAGTCGCAGCAGATTAAATCTGTACGATCCCTACACAGATCTCAAAGCATCTACAGGTATATTAGCCATCACATACCTCTTTTATAGGTCTGGGCCCACTCCAAGACATGTGCTTCTCCCAAACCCATAAAAAGTGACAGACTAGGCCTACTAGGAGAGACACCCAGTCCATGCAGGTTAGGAGTCAAATCTTTTATCCCCTAACAAGGATATCTTATCTCTTGAGGGGGAGAGACATGAAAAAGATAAGGTAGTTAAACAGATCCAACGGATACGAATTAATCTCTTAAAATGTCTCTCAGGCATATAAATACCCCCCCCATCCCTCTTCAGTCAGAAGGTAATCAACAATTTGCCAGCTTTCACTCTCTTACTCTCTCTCTCTTTCGGGTTCTGACTTGAGCGTCAGAAGGTCTTTCGCCGGGGGCCACCCCCCGGTGTTTCAGGCTTTTTGCAGTCTGTCGGCTGCATCAGCAACCGTCAGATTCAGATCACGGTGGTCAATCAACGATCTAGATTCAATTTCAGGAGCTCTAACATCTTTTAACGGCCAGTGTCACATGTTTGAATTTTATTAGTTTCCTTCAATTATTAACTCACTATCTGTTTGCTCCCACACCGAAATAAGCAACAACAGTTTGAAACACATGTTTAATTTCCTACTCTTCTTGTATCACACATGTTTCGGTTTGAACTGAGAGGATAAGGTTAGACATTCGTCGTGCAATGACTATCTTGGTATTGATCTTGGACATTATCATCCTTGTTTATATCATGCATTATTCATTGTGTTTTATATTTGTTATATATTACAAATACAATCTCTAAAAGATCTCATTTCCCGCCACTTATTTGAAGTATACAGGGAATTATATATAATATATATCATTATTCTGTATGATCTCGAAAACGATTTGGTTTACTTGTAGAGTATACGATTAATTATCTCTGCCTTCTGACTTTGTTTCGTACATAATAATTGTAAGTATATACGTTTATTTGACCAATTGATAGGTTGATTCTTTTTTATGAAACCTAAATGTATATTAACTATTGTTAATTACGATCTTAACCGAGCCGTCCGCTAATTATTATTATTATTATTATTTTTGTTGATACGCTAAGAAAGCGATTGAATATAAAACCAAGATAAATGACACCTGTTTTGAAATATGTTCTTAGATAATCAAACAAATGCATGGTAAACTTTGGGTGATTATGTATTTTATTTGGTATGATTAAGTGAGAATGGGCGATAGCTTATGTTAAGATTCCAATCTTTGTAGATGTGGTTACTCAATCAAATACTGCCAGCCAATTGTAGTCTTGGTTGTGGAGTAGACATAATCTCGGAAAATCTTCAGAAAGAGCCACTTGTCTTAATAACCAAAGTTAATCCTCATAAAATTAAGAGTAATGTGACACCTACTACCAAATTTTATGTATACTCTAAACTAATGCATTAATAAAATCTCAAGGCCAACTGCTCTTCCAATCAAAACATACGTCCTTAAATATCTTGCAAAGTGTGTGTGTGTGAGAGAGAGAGAGCGCGCGCGCTTCATATTTGTATGAGAAGCTTCATATTTGTATGAGAAAATTTTCTCATACAAAGTGAGGTGTCAAAATTAGAACCCTTAAATTTGATTAAAGGACTCATTTACAAATTACGGTAAAGAATGATAGAAAATTGAGCCTCATATTTGTATGAGAAAATTTTCTCATACAAATTGAGGTATCAAAACAAGAACCTTTGGATCATAGGTTTGATGAAGGGACTCAATTGCAAGTTGCTGTAGAGAATTATAACAACCAAGATAAACCAAGATGTTCTTTAACAAACCTATAATCTAATGGTTCTTATTTTGACACTTCACTTTGTATGAGAGAATATCCTCATACAATATGATGCTCATTTTTCTATATATATAGTTAATTACAAGCCACAATAGACACATAGTATTTTTTATTTTTCTTTATAGTCATTGGCGGTTTGGTGAATTCGTTATTTTTAAAGAGACGGTGAATTAGAAATTGATCGACATTTTTTGCAACCGAGAAAAAAAAGCAAAATGATGCATTTTTCTTGTTCAAACACTTGAAATAACAAGTATTTAGATCTTGATGCTATACTTACGATGCTATAGTTTTAGTATAACCTTCTGCAATATTGCACAAACCTTTTAAGAAAAATGATATATTCTCTTGAAGCATGTTAATTGACATACTTTATTTTCAAAAAATATACACATGAAGGTTATCCTTAATATAAATGAAAACCGAAAGTTGAAACGTAATAATCTACAATTCTTCTAAAATTTCAGTAGAATCTCACCTGTGCTGGATATATAGGTATATTCTCAATATTGATAGAATGTTATTGTGTATAATATTGTAAGGAGCAATACATGTTCGCATGTGTTATCTGTTAGTTATTCAACCGTATTGAGTGGGCATAAAGCCCAATACCCAAAACCCACTCTTATCCCATATATACTGGTCTTGTGGTAGTGCATGCGATTATTCAAATTCTGATAATCATGGTATAATATCTCAAGCAGTAGGGATATTAAATCCTAACCCTACATTCACTTTTCTTATTGTCTCATAATTATCAACAATTTTGAGATATTACTATTCTTGTTAATTTTGAGATTAAGACAGAGAACATCGAAATCCAATCGTTGTTCTCGTCGATATCACCATTTGTCGGGATTTCATCGCCGTCGTCGATCGCTGCCGTCGCCGATTCTAGCCTGCCGTCATCGCCGTCAATCACCGTCGCTTCCTCCACACTCTTCTCCATCGATCTCATATCCGAGAAGATCCATATCCAAATCCAATAGACTCTTGGAGAAGCCAAAGGAGCTAGGCTCTGTTTGGTGCAAAATCTGGATTACTAGGAAGGAGCTTTTCTAGCTGTGGGTTTATGGATCTGTTCCGCAACCCAACCTGCATCCAAACCCAACCCGATCTGCAACATCTGTTGTGCTCCACTACCTCTTGATCTTCATCAATATCCAGTCCCCCATAAATTTTAAGATGCGTGCTTATTTTTTTAATTTTATTTTCTATTTTAATTGGTTATCAAGAAGTTTTACAAAAAAACCTCTCCTTTTACTCAAATTACTTAAGTAGTAATTGTTCAGAATAAGACCTTATAGTTTATGAAATTTATTTCTTATTCTTTTTAAGATGGAAAAACAAGATCGTGCGTACGAGTTCCTATTCTAGAGAGATTTAATTAGTAATTCTGAATTTAATAGTTGAAAAAGGAAAGCACGATATGGGATGATGTTTATGAAAATATTTGATATGTGACCAACAACATATGATGATTGCGTTGAATGTGGATGCAATTGTTGGAGTTAGTGGAGTAGTGGGAATGTTGCTTGGATGAATCCAAATATGAAGACAAGTCGTCTCTCATATTTATGTTTTAGTCATTGCTTAATTGTTTGTTTGAGTTTTGTTGCTAAGTGTTAAAGTTCAAATCTTTGTTAAACATTATTTATTCTCATGGGTTTGAATTTATTGTTGTGTGCTAAAGTTCAAAGAATTATTTTGAGACATAGGTTTATTGTGAAATAAATAATTACATATTGATTATCTTCTATGATGATTGTAGGAATTTCAAATTACCTGCAAATTGTATGTGTTGGAGACAATGAATTCCTCTAAACTTGGAAATTTGTCACGCGGTTGAATAAATCTGCGTATGGCGGGCTTCTCCATCGAATTTGAAAAACACTTCTAACGTGAAGTATTTGTATGATCTACTCTAATCCTTATTAGTATTGTCATGTGTTGAAATGGTCAATCCCAACTCCGATTAGATGATTCGTGTTATTTTGTGAGATTGATCACATATTTGGGAATTTTGATCATAATTAATCTCGTGTTATAACTAGCATGTATAGGGTTCTTAAGTATGTCTTTTCATACTGTGTGTATAAGTATAGTGACTAACCCTTTATTTGCAGTTTATGTGAAATCATATATTTACTTCTCTATCAAAGATTGATGTATAAGATCTATAACAAATGTTTGTAACTTAGGTGAGAGCATCCCGTAATAGAGTATGTGACTCCATTAGTTATGTTATGTTTTTTCTCGCTCATCTTTCGGTGTGTGAAAGTTGAATTAGAAAATATTGGTCATTATCTCGTTCAAAGTTTTGAAGATGATGAAGAACGAATAAAGGAAAAAACTCTTCGCTCAAAGTGTTTGAGCACTTGGACATTGTTAGAACCATAAGAGAAAGCAAATAGTTTTGTGAAATGTGGTAGAGTAATTTTGTATTAACTCCTATTATTTTTTTTATAATGTTCTTATATAGTCATTGGCATGTGTAAGTTGAGTTAAATAAACAAAAAAATTGATAATGGTAGTTCCAATTTGTGTAGTCCTTGAACACGACACAATAGACTAGGACATGTGATCTATATGTTAAATTGTTTGCTCTTGTTAAAACTCAAAACTTTGCAAAATGAAACTTCATTAAAATATGACAAAAGTGAAATTTGTGCTCAGATTATGATCACTAAAAAACCATTTAATTAGTATGGTCTCGAGGAGTACACAACTTCTTGTGTCAGTATATTCTGATATTTGTGATCTTAGTAGCTCTGTGATTAGATGAGACAATGATTGCTCAGAAGTATTCAATCACTCTTGTAGATGATTATTGACCAAGGAGGTCCTTTTCGAGGGGAGTACGATTTTTTTCAAATCTTACAACTTCTAAGTTTTTAGCTTTGTTTTTCGCCAATTTACCTAGTTTTTCATGTTTCTTCACATTTCCACATCTCCTTTTTGTGTTGCTCTCACAGGAAGGGAAGGGATGGAATTTGAGGATATCTTTGCCGATTGCCCTGTTCTACGCAACAAGGCGCCTGAGGAGGCAAAGAAGAGGAAGAGGACGAAAAGCAAACTGCCATCCTCGAAGGTGGCTAAGAGTTCCTCGATCTCCACTCCGAAAGTTGCCATGGAGTCCCCTCGAGTGACGACGACGAGTCTTACTGAGGTGGGATCCTCCTTGGTCACGATTGTTGTTGTCGCGCTGCCTACCCCGGACTGCCTGAGGGCAAGGTGATCCTCATCGAGGAGTGGAAGATGAATTATGATTCCTGATAGGAACGTGAACCACCTCGACGGGTTCCATTGTAATTCAGTGGTTTGACTTAATGCGGTTGAGAATTTTCTAACTCTCCTAGATCAGATGAGGCTGAAGAAGGAAACGACAATCTCCTCTATTATGGAGATCATTCGGGCCAACATGGTGGTATCGATTATAGTTTGTATTGTAGCTTCATATTCCTTCATATAATCCCGAGCCTTGATTTTTTCCTCTTAGAAGATTACCTAACACATTAGCAATTTGATTAACCAATATGAGGCAGAGGAAAAAGTTCTTAAGGGTCAGGATCCTCAGGCTGAGAGGGAGAGGAAGAAGATCGTCCGTGAGCTTGAGGCAGCTCGGAAAAGTGAAGAGGGTTATCTCTAGAAGCTTTAGGCGGCAAAGAATAAGATTTCCTCTCTCGAGGCCAAGCATAAAAAGGAGCAGGAGGAGGCGAAGAGGGAGAAGGAGGCTGGAGTGGCGAAAGTGATGATCGAGGTGGAGGCCCAGGTGAAGGACAAGCTCAAAGGTGTGAATTGTGATAGACAAGTCGTATGGGAAGGTCATAGCCAATGTGGACGAGCATGTTCCTAGCTTCTCGGGAAGGGGTACCACATCAATCTCATGCTTGGGGAAGTTCCTACCGAATAGGAGGATGACGAGGATGACGAAGAGGAGTGTAACCCCTGTTTTCCCTTTTCTTGTATTTTGGATATATTTATCTTTTCTTCTGAGTATTTACTCATTTGTACTCTTCGTATGAACTGTGTATTTGATCTTCTTTTTCAATATAAATTCATCTATTTGTTTTTTTCTCCTGTGATTTGATCTTCTTGATTCAATTTTTTCTGCCTATTATTTCATCTTTGGTTGATTGGTTATTTTTTATTTTATTTTTATTTTTGCTTCATGGCCTAATTAATTGATAATTAAATCTAACCCTATAGTCCTAAATCTTTTTGGATCTTTTAAAACCCAATAGCCCATATACCCATCAACCTAATACCTGACCCATTTTACCAACCCTAATATCCATCCCCTATATAATACCCACTATTACAAAACCCTAATCACCCACTAAAGAAACCCTAGCCGCTTTCTTTCTTCTACCCTACCCTGCATCCCGATCTCATCCCCTACCTCTTGCTCCCGCTCATCTCTCATCCCCTACCCCACTCCCGATCCTCCTACCTCATACGTGCACCCTCATCTCGACGCTGTAGCAGCCCAGGCCACCCTCTTCTCTCTCCTTCCGTCAGCCAGCAGCAGCGACAGTAGCTTCACCGCAGCGCCAGCCTCCCTATCACCCTGCCTCTCCCGAGCACCAGCCAAACGATAGCCAGCAGTTCACCCACCGCCATCGTCCCACTCCCTGACCGCCGTCGTCCCACTCCTTGGCTGCCGTCGTCCCTCACCGCAGTGAATTCACATCCCCCCAGCTACCATTCTTGTGTGCATGTGCGTTGATTACCTCGAGCACATCTAGCCGTCCATTGCATTTGTGATCTCGACCGCCTTCATCTTGTTCGCGATCGGTTGTTCTTGGTGTTCGTGATCTTGTTCGTGTTCGCTCGCTCGTGATATTGTGTTCGTGCCTAGGAACCTATTCCCGTTATTCACTTTTTCTCGTCAGATCCGTCGTCAATTTCAAGGCAAGTAACTTGTATTTTTTCTTTGTTGTATATACAAGTACTAAATACCGCATGTAGTGTGGCTTTTGTGTCAAGATTCATCCTCATGAAAAACCCTTGTTAGATCTTGTCTCTACTTGTTGATCCATCCGTAGTCGTCCTTTGTTACACACACGACATGAAATAGTTTAGATCTAACTAAATTCTTGATGCATGTACGTATGTTGTTCCAAGATCCATGATAGATTGTATGAATCTTGCATGCTTGGTGTGTTAGCCGTAGTACCTTCGTTTTAACTTTGTAAAATATCCCATACCATGTTGTTGGACATCTATTATACCATGCCTTGTGTTTTGTTTTAATTTGGATTTGTCGCAAATGAACTATTTGATTTACTACATGAATAGATTTCTGTTTTTTGCTACTGTCCCGTTTTTGTTCAGTATCTTAAATCCTGTTAAGGTCAATAAATGAAATTAATTTGTGAATATAAATCGTAGATCTCGCTTTCTACTTTCTAGAAATTCTGACATATCTCAGTTTCGATTTGTGAGTTGTGAGTTACTGGTGTTTTACTACAGATGTGTAGAAAATTCAAGACTCGGTTTTATGTGAATTCTGTGTTATTATTTATTTTAATACTGATGTTAGAGATAAGATTTGGATCTAATATTTTTCTGGTTATGACAAGACTTGATTGGAATTAACCCCAAATTTTTGTAGATTTATTTGGTGAAATTTACAAACTATTCTATGCTTGTGAACAAAGTACTATATCTCCAGTTTTGCATGCTGTTCAGTAAATAACCATGTTTCCGACCTGATTCGATTTGCTTTTGGTAAAAACTTTGTAAACATAAAATGTAGCCTACTATATCTATTTTACTATCCTTTTGACGGATTTGGATTTCGATTTATACTTTGAAATCTATCGCTATTTTAGTACAACTGTGTTTGAGGTTTCAGATTTACAAACTTGATGTATCTTACTGTTTTCTGATTTTATTTGAATATACTACCTAAGTTGGAATATTATGAAATTTTATTTTCTGATACTAGACATACTAGGGAATATCCCAGGTTTTTCTTAGATTTAACCAGTAAGTTTTTATGCCAATTTCATGCTTATGAACACAACCTTGCGTTTTCTGGCTGAACATGATTTCTGTATATAATGCTGTTTTAAGCCCTGTTCCTGCAATTATTATAGGAATTATATACATGTGATGGATTCGGCCGAGATTCTATTTTTTAGATTTTCTGACGGATCCAGATTTGCATGTCTATGGCAACGGGAATCTCATATTTGGTGCAGTAGTGTCTTGCTGTCCAGAACTGAAAATTTTGTTGTCCTACCCTTTTATGAGTTGTCTATCACCTGTGCATGTTTATGTCTGACCTGAACCTGTCCCTTGTTCACACCATGTTATTCTTGCCCTTTTTTGTGCACGTACATGCATTTTGATAATAATAACAAATAACCAAGCCTGGGTTAAGGGAAAGATCTAGTAGTGGAAAATATATAAATGTGTACTTGGAAGGGGGCCCGTGTTTCCCACTTGTTACCCGACTATATACTTCCCTATGGGAGGGTGTACTCGGAGGGGACCATAGGTCCTACCTAATGCATGATTACCTGTTATATGATACATGATTCTGATACCTGTTTACATGATGCCTGAGTATACGGCCCTATTGGATCCACTACAAAATCTAAACACTACTTGTTTGAATGTAGCAACCACGTGGTAAAATTTGGGACGCATGAAGTGCTACCTGGATAGGAATAAATATAAGACTTGAAATAACCTGATCACCTGCATATTCCTGTTACCTGTACATGCTACCTGACATCTGTTACAGGTTTACCTGCTTGCTTGATACCTGTTACATGTCACATGTTGCATGCACCCTGTTATCTTATCATGTTCTTGATTCTGTTTTCTGAATAGTGTTAGTCATTCTGTATTGCTATCACATCCATTCCATGCTTATCCCATACTTGCTTCCGTTGCTATTCTGTACATTTCTTTATCTATTTTTCGTACTTGTTGCCTGCACTACAAACGGCCCGTAACTTGCATTGACGGGTGTTTTATTTCTTTTTCCTCTTCCTGCGATTTGTTAAATTGCAGACTTTGGTGAACGGCTATCTGAAGGAGTAGGTGACCAAACATTCTAGTTGGATGGAGTTCTTGCTATTGTTACTTCATGTTGCTTATTTTGAATAAATGTAATTTGTTACATGAATTTTTTATTGGGCAGTTTGACCCAAAATTTATAACTTGTTCCAAATCTGGTTTATTTGAGATTTATTTATTTTGTTTCAAGTAAATTCTTTTGGTTATATTAATTTATTCATGCATGTGTAGTTGATTATTTTCTGATTATTCCTTGTTTATTCCCTTCAAATGTTGAAAAGATCTTTACAGCTTATGAATGGTGAAAGTCATTCGTTGGACTTAGTCGCGTATCCGTATTCTGTATTCTTTTTTGGAAAGCGGGGCGTGACAAGGAGGAGGCCCCAATGGAGCCGAAAGTTGGATAGGAGGGGAATCCAAAGGAAGATGCGGGGAGAAGAGAAAAGGAAGTAGTTGAGACTTCTACCCTCATACCTCCATCGATTTAGGTGGAACCCTGATCTTTCTCTTTGTGTCTTTGATTTTCTTTTCTGATTTTGTAAGTGAAAACAAAAGACTGGCCATTTCTAATGTATCTCCCATTTTAATTGAATGAAAGTAATATTGGTGTTAGCCCTGTGTTTCTTTTTGTGGGTAAGAAATCTGGAAATGTTCAGCTAAAACACTTGAGTCCTTTTATCATTGGGGTTAAGTTCTCTGCGTACTAGCATTGTAGTAACTCCCTTTATTTTTTTTAAATATATCTGTATATGATAGAGAAGTCCTTAGGGATACCGAGCTTGCTCATCTCTGCAACAAGTTGCACTTGATGGAGTTGGGGCTTGTTTGCTCATGCAACGTGTCACACGAGGTAGAGTTGGAGCTCGCTCGCCTAAAGGCGGTGTTAGTCTAGAGAGAATTCGACCTAGCTCTCCTGATGGGGAATCGTCTTGTTGGTTTACCCATCTGCCTGTGGTGGAGAGATATGTTGGGTTTCGAGGTTTACAAAAAATACAATTTTTTTTTTTGAAATCCAGCCATGAATCCATACGAAAACCATAAACTGTGTTAGGAGTTTTACCTCAATGATGAACTGCTATTTCCACAATTTTTTTATCATGAGCACTGCAACGTTGCGATGCCACTACGGTATCCACACGAACGAATCAAAAATTGGGCTCTCCCTTACGCCACGGTGCTAGTTGCAGGAAGGGGTACGTTCCTCACAGTCTCACTCCCACGCTTTGTGACGGCTAAGGTTTTCAATCTCAATTCTACACACACACACACACACACATGCAAAAAACCCTAAGTGAGCAGTGATGTTTATGGATCTTCTAGTTTGGGTTGGCCCAATTAGTTTAACTAATTGTCCATCCAACATTGGGAGCCCAGGTCTTACTTGGATTCCTAATTAAATTCATCTAATGGATTCAAATCCCAATTTCGATCCATTCTAAGTGTGTGATCCTATAGATTCCCATTACGTTGACTGTAATACTAAAATCCTATTTTAGTGCTACAAACAATGAGTGATATATAACAATACATCACTACAAATCAAGTAAAGGGAAATACTAGTGATTTGACATAACCTATCTGTGACCTATGTTACCATATAATCTAGTCATTTTGTCCAAATATCTTAATTGACTACAAGGCATAGAGCGTGTCATCACCTTTGCATGGTTCAATCTTTGGTTTCTTGATGTCCGAGTAAACTTACTAAAAAAATGAGATCAATATCTCATATTGACTCATTTGAGCACGTCCATGCGTTTTGCAGTCTCATTGAATCATGGGACCTGGAGATATCGATCATGTTATGTAAGAGAGAAAAATCTTATCTAAGTCACTTACATCCATCCGCAAGATTTTTAGTATGTCCAATAGTAGACTTTATAATCACTCACATCACATCCATCGTCCACGTTTGACGACATTAAAACATACAACATCTCATGTAGGGAACTATAATGACTTCAAATCAAAGGACTACGTACACCATGGTTAATGTGAGAACCGCTTATTATACTCATGTAACGATCCATGCATCATTCTCATGGTTGGTCAATCCAGTACATTATTACTCTATTATGTACCTATGTGAAGACTTGATATCTCATATCCATGACCCGTGAGAATAGTCATCTGTCTACGCACATGCTAGTCTCTATGTATTATTGTTGTCCTAATTCACACCAATAATTGACTATAAACATTTAAGAATAATGTTCTGATTTCAACCAATAGGATCTCACAATCATGTCGTGCACTTGATATCCCATGAAATTAAACTTACTATTCTACGGAATTTATTATGTTTATTTTAAAAAACAACTAAATAAATGAAATGCCTCATATATGAAATAAATATCATGATACAATGTAAACTACTGACGTCAATACACAACTAGCCGTTAGAGCATACATCAACAAGAAAATACCTATGGTGATGAGGTTCTTCTCAAGGAGTTACTCGTTGATAGGGACTTGGAGATCTATCACCTTAAAATGATGCTTGGAGGCTGCAAAGGCGGAGCACCCCCCATCCTAGTAGTGGTGGACTAGGAACAACGGTAAGTTAAGAGAACTCGGATGCTCGAGCAGCCCTGCGGAATCCTGGTGATGCTCAGAATGGAGTGGCTGGATCATCTAGCACTAAAAGGGGATAGCGCCCTTCCGGACAAGGCATTCAAAGTCAGTTGGTTGGGTTAACACCTCGTTCAGGTAACTCAGGTGGCGAAGGAAGCACTTCTTTAGTCATGGAGTATCATTGGTTAAACGTATAGTAACATTCCACTCGGACAAGGAAACAAAGGTGATCTTGAGGATGACTTGTAAACTTAGCGAACTTGCTTTCAATGTATTTAGATGCCAAACCGGTACTACGACTTTGATGTGAAATAAAGGTGATCTTGAGGACGACTTCGATGCTAAATAGTGAACTTGCTTTCGATGTATTTTGTCACGAATCTGGTTCTCCATGTTGTGAGCCATCATTCAGCATCAATGAGTCTTGGTGCTTGATAGCTAGTTTCGAGAGTAACCCCGGGGACAGTTGTGCTTTGTGCTTTCTTTTTTAAAAATTAACGAGTTTTAGGAGTAGTTTTAATGGTTTCTCCGAGCTTCGTACTCGCATATTTGCAAGTTGTGAGGAAAATTTCGAGCCATGATTATGAACTTCGAACCTATTTTTAAAACTTTAGCGAGTTGCAGGTGCAATTCCGAACAGCGTGGATTGCTTCGAGCTTGCTTACTTGCATGTTGCTAAAGATGTGTTGTGCCACGTGTTGGACCCCAAACTTTTCATTGAAGTTTAAACGAGTTGCAGAAGTAATTCCGAATGGCAGTCCTTGCTCCAAAATTTGCTTGCTTGCAAGTTGCTAAAGTGGTGTCATACCACGTATTGGACTCCAAACTTGTTATTGAGGTTTTAAGGAGCAATTTCTAATGGTGAGCCTTGCTCCAAACTTACTTGCTTGCAAATTGTTGAAGCAGAGTCGAACAACATGTTGGACTCTAAAACTTATTATTTAAAGGGTTCACTTAGTTGCGGGTTTAGTTTGGTGGATGAGGAGCTGGGTACCGAGCTCGTTGTTGATACGCAAAATGAGTAGTGCAAGGATTTTTGGAATAAAAAATGGTAAGTTATTATTGAAAATAAACATAAATGGTTGCCTTGGTGACTAGCCTTTATTACATGCTCCTAAGTAACCGCCTTGGTGGTAGCCTTTAATACAAGTCCGAAAGAATCTAGAGAAGGGCATTAGGTGCCTTCAATGAACTTCATTAGGTTTTCGATTCCAAATCCTTGGTATCCTCTTCCCCCCAGCTATTCAAGTTAGTGAGCTCCTGGGCAGACAAATTTGGAGACCTTGTATGGTCTCTTGCAGTTTGGAGTGAGCTTTCCCTTCTTGTGTGGGTCGTATATTTCGAGCCTTTGGAGGATGAAATCCCCATCCTTGATGTTTGCTGGGGTACACCTTCTTGTTGTAGAAATTTTCCATTCTTTGCTAATAGATGTACCTTGGCAAGGCAGATTTCTCAGACTTCCTCGACAAGGTCGAGGTAGCTGTGGAGGTCTTCAGATTTTTTTATATCTTCGTTGAAGGAGAGGAAGCGAGGAGAGTGTAACCCAACCTCCAAAGGGGTTAGTGCTTCAGAGCCGAAAATTTGGTTGAAAGGTCATTCTCGTATCAGTGTCCTCTTTGTGGTACTGTTGGATCAGAGTACGCTTGAGAGCTCCTCTACCCATAATCCCTTGAAAGCTTCATCTAATCTCTTCTTGAGGCCATCGATAATTTTCTGGTTGGTATTCTCTGCTTGGCCATTGGATGGGGGTGGGATATGGAGAAGAAACATTGTTGGATCCCTAACTCGGTGTAAAATTTGCGGAATCCCTTGGCGGTGAACTATGTTCAGTTTTTGGTTCCAAGAATCTGGGGATCCCAAATTTGCAGAGAATGTTCTTCCAATAGAATTGCTGAATCTTGCACTCGATGATGGATGCTGATGGTTCTGCCTCGATCCACTTTGTGAAGTAGTCGATTGCTACCACTATGAAGTTCCTCTGTCCAGTTACAGAAGGAACAGGCCCAAGCATATCCATCCCCCCCCCCCCACATGGGAAAGGGGATCAGACTTTACATGGAACTAAGCCTGGTTTGAGTGGTTTGCCTGATCGGAGAGAATTTTTGTCAGGGGTTGCATCTGTGGATATGCTCTTGGGCATTGTTAAGGAGAGGGTGAGTAATACCCGCGATTAAGAAATTTTCGTGCAAGGGACCTCTCTCCCATGTGAAAACCACTGATTCAATCATGCACCTCATTCAAAGAGTACTTAGCCTCTTTAGGAGAGAGGCATCAGAGTTCGGTCGGCCATCAATCAAGGTGTAGGATCATTTGAACAGAATTCCCACTTGGGTGTATCTTTTAGCTCTAACCCAGACCTTTCTGACTTCTTTTGGCTCTGCAGGGAGGATTCATTTTTCGAGGAAGTTGATCATGAGATTCATCCAATTATCTCCCGGTGTCGGAGGAGTTATGAACATCAGCTCCATGGAGTCATATTCGATGCTTGGCTTGAGTAGGACTTCGATGAGCACTGTATGGTCGAGTCCTTCGAATGAAAAGTAGGCTAGCTTGGATTAACTCATGGAACAACTCATTAGTTGCCCAGAGTTCTTCGGCTTTTGTAGCACTTGTTTGAGGGGTTGGTCAGTGAGAACCATGAAAGAGTGTGCTTGGAAGTATGAGCGGAGTTTGCAGGTGGCCATGATCAGGGCGTAAGCCATCTTCTCCATATTGGATTAACGCAGTTCGGCTTTATAGAATACTTTGCTAAATCGGCTTGGATTCTATCATCTTCTCTCACCAAGAAGGCACTAAAGGTATGGTCTGAAGTGGCCAGATAGAGATAGGGTGTTTCTCTCAGCTCAAGTTTGCTTAAAAGTGGGGGATTGACGAGGTATGCGTTAAGCTGTTCGAAGGCTTCTTGCCCCCACTCAAATTCTTTTGAAGAATGGGAGGCACTTATCCCATGATTTGGATAGGAAATTCCTGTGGTGGTGAGGCGCCTAATAAGTCTTTGGACCTTTTTGATATTGGTTGGGAGGGAGACATGTTGAGTATGGCTCGGATCTTATCTGGGTGTTAACCTCTAAGAATTTTCCTGAGGAGACTCTAAAAGCGCATTTCGATGGGTTCAACCTCTTGTTGTGCTTTCTCAACACGCCAAAGGCTTCTTAGAGGTCGGCAACATGGTCCTTCTTCTTAAAACTCTTTACGAGCATGTCGTCTATCTAAACTTTCATGTTTCGGTTGATCTGCTCCTTCGAGATCTTGTTTACCAACCGTATCCCTAGCGTTCTTCAACCTGAAGGGCATGACTCGGTAACAATAAGGACCTTGGTTGGTTATGAAGGAAATCTTCGGGATGTTAGGAGGGAACATTCTGATTTGGTTATGCCCTAAGAAGGCATCCATGAAGCTGAGGAAGTCGTGCCCGAATCGATTAATGTCATCGATGTTAAGGAGAGGGAAAAGATCTTTTGGGCATGCCTTGTTGAAGTCAGTGAAGTCGATGCAAATCCTCCACTTTCTATTAGTTTTTTTTTTTACTATGCCAACATTGGCCAGCAAGTCAGGATAGCTAACTTCTTGAATAAAGCGGGCCAGGCAGAAGTTTTTCAACCTCTTCCAAGATTGCTTCTTGCATGTCGAGAGCAAACTTGCAGCATTTTGTTGGACCAAATAAATATCTAGATTGCGATGAGGCGGTGCGTGATCGATTCCTAGGAGATGTCGGGCATGTCCTCGGCAGTCTAAGCGAACAATTTCCTATTCCCCCTAATACAAGTGATGATATGATGTTTGAGTTGGTAGAAGAGTAATTGACTTACAAGGAAGCTCTTTGTCCCATCCCTTTCAGAGAAAGGAATGTCTTCTAGGTCATTAACGGGCTCAGAGTATACCTGAATCCGCTCTGGGGGGAGCTCTATTGCGTTAATGGGGAAGAACAAGCTACCCACTGTGGTTGTGTAGCATGCTCAGGCTGCCTCTTGGCTTCCCTGACTTTTCCTACTCTAGCTTCTATTGGGAACTTCATCTTCATGCGGAAGATTGTAGGTACAACATTAAGAGCTGCTAGACCGAGGCAGCTGAGAATGATGTTTTAGGCGGCTTTCACGTTGAAAACCAAAGAAGTCCATGACCTCTGTTTGGGTATCTGGAGATTTCCTTGCAGTCACGTTAGGTGACCATTCCTTCTATTTTTACTGTGACCCCAGAGAAACAGTAGATGGTACACCCGACGGGCTTTAGTCGATCTCTCAAGAGTTTAAGGCCTTCGAATGCTTCCAGGGAAAGAATGTTGACTGAGATGTTTTTTTTCCACCAAGATGTGGCACACCTCGTGGTTTTCCATGTATCACTAGTGCTTCACAATGAGGCGTTTGGACACCTTCCAGATCTTTGTTTGAGAAAGTCATTAGAATACCCAAGTTTTTGGCTAGGGAATGTATGCACTAAATTTACTTCTCAGACGAATGCCATTTGGGAGGAGTTAGATCCCCCCCCCCCATGGGTCCTCGTAGATGGAGTAGAGCACCGCCCTATATTCCGAGATTTGAGACTCGGAATTCCCTTCAGCTCCTCTGTTAGCCCCCTGAGAGGGAGGTAGATCGGCTTCGTATTTTTGAACGAACATGGAGTGGTGACCCCGTTGGATTAAAACCTTGATCTCCTCCTTAAGAGCTTGACAATCATTAGTATTGTGACCGTGGATTAGCATCTTTTTTAAATCGGCACCATAACTTTTTTTTCCTCCTTTTGCCGGGTGTATTCATTTTTGGAAGGGGACAGAGCAATCTATCACTATCTATTTCCATGAGGATTGCAGATACACTGGCATTAAGATGAGTGAACTTTTCAAAGCGATGAGTAGGAGGAGGGCGGCGTTGACCTGAACTATCCTTGTGGGACTTCTTGGGTCCCTCAATATTCGTTCTTTTCTGTTTGTTCCCAGATGAAGACTCCATTCGGCCCTGTGGATGGATGACTTCTTCAACCCAGATGTACTTCTCACTCCTTGCAAGGGATGCTTTAAAGGCTTCGTGGATGATGTTGTGCTGAAAAATTAGGGGCTGCCACTACCATGAAGTTTCTGATGAAACCCTTAAGCGGATCTCCACCTTTTTGGTTTAACTCGAGAAGAGAGACACTCAATTCATCGGCATTATGACTTGTGACGAAGTGTGCATGGAAGAGCTCTTCGAGTTGATCAAAAGAGAAGATAGACCCTACAGAAAGGAGGGAGTACAATTCCGGTGCTGACCCCTTCAGAGTTGCTGGGAAGGTTCTGCAGTGGAGTGCGTCCAAGGCTTGATGGATCATCACGAGAGTTTTAACACTCTTAGTGTCACTGGGTCGGATTCACCATTGTATGTTTTGAAAGTTGTGTCTTGATGCTCTTGGGAACTTACACAAAGTTTGAACACCTAGGTTAGTCCGAGCGAAAGACCCTCCGATGCTCAGTAATTCAAAAAAAGACTAAAGTTTTTGTAGCAAAAGGTTGATTACCTAACTATGAAGGACGTGAAGGGTATTTATAGCCTAGGAATTAGTCCCAAAAGATAGACTTAAAGATAAATTTTTTGGATTTAATTGCTGATTCTCATGGTCATAGAATATAGTTTGTTGATAACTATGTTTAAAATAGAGGATTTGGTTAACAACTTTTAACTAGCTAGAATTTCTTTTGTTGGACTGTGAATAAACCGAATATCGTGGACCTGGATGAGTTCATGGGCCTGAAAGGAGCCCATGCTCCTCTTTATGGGCACTTGTAGTCTCTGAAATTACTGTTTTTCCCCTATGAAGGTTTAAAATGTGTGTCGAAATCGTACGACTCTGATTTTACCAATATCAATTTGTTTGTTGGCCCACAAGAGAAAACTTTGTAGCTTCACCTCTGCTTCCGAATTTGGAAAATGAAAGAAAATCATTTTCACAATGTTGCAAAAAGATCTTCCCTTTGGTAGCTAGGTTAGAACGATTAAAAGTGATAGTGGGCATTGTTTTGTAACAAAAAATGAAATTGGTAAGGCTTGGTGAAGTTTGCCCATTTTATTAGTCACTACAAATGTTATCATCAATCTGAGGATTAGATGGGTAGGGTTAGTGCTTTGATGGGAAAAGCTAGGGGAAAAAACCGAACAAAAAACTTAGGCCCCAAAAATCAAGGGCTGAATTCAGATCTGTGGTAACCTCTGTCCAGCTTGACAAATTCTCATTGCTACTTTTGAGGCATCCAGTCTCCAAAGAACAACAATAAAGCTTTTTTTTTTCTAACTAGTTAGGGTCGGCAATCACCGGAGAAAGCAAGGGCGTGAGAGGCGAAGGTATCCTCTTCACGGCACTCTCCTTGACTTTTTTTGGAGGGGGGTGGGGGGGGGGGGGGGGGAGTCATAATAGCAAGATTAAAGGAGGATAAGAGGTGTAGACTGAGCTTGGCGGTTGTCCAAACTCGGCCTGTGGGGCTTGGGGCCAAAGATGGGGTCCCCCCAGCGAGTAGATTGAGCTCGACGGTTGTCAATGTTCTGCCTGCGGGGCTTGGGCCCAAAGATTGGGTCCCCCAGTGAGGAGAAGGCAGGGCTTGGCGGATTATAAAATCCTTCCAGACTAGTTTCAAGTGGGTTTGCATGTGCCGTGGAGGCAGTGTACGAAGCTAAACTGACGTACATACAATTTTGCTGGACCGAGCTTGTTTGTCGGCCCATCCTCCAGGGTTGTTGGAGGGATTTGTTGTTTGTACGGGTGATGTTGCTTCATGTATGTTCTATTTTCTTTCTATAGGTTGTAACTTAGCCTAGTACTCTGGGTTAATTTCTTTAATTTCTTATTAATGAAACATAGTGGCCATATTCCACCTTTTCCTTCAAAAAAAAAAAACTAGTTAGGGTCGGCTAAAAAGAACCTCTAACTGAATAAGTTATTATTTTTGTACTCTTATTCTGAAAGACTTATTTTCATACCCCATATATTTTAAATTGTGTGCAATACTTTCATACTAGTTTGTATTTCATGAGGTTGATATTGCTCCACCTTCTCCTTGAAAAACAACTTTGGAATATATATATATACTATTGATGCGATTTATTTTTGGGGGTGGCTGCAACAGGTGTGAGTTCTTGTAATTTGTATAGTGGAAGTCGCAGTACTGGCTATACGTTCGACCCTCGGCTGGGGACGACCCGAGAGTAGAAAGAGTGAGGTGGAAGACGGTTGCTCAGCTCGGATCTAGCAGCTCGGCTCGGATCTGGGAAGCTCGGCTTGGTCTTGTGTACCTGCATTCTGCCTAGAAACACCGGGAGAGATCCCGGTGACAGGCCCTCTGAAGATCTAGTCAGTTACTGAAAAGCAACAGTAGCTAGGGTTTTGGAAGGGAAAGATTGATTACCTTTGAATGAAGGAGGGGGCCTGGTATTTATAGGCAGTGCAAACGGATCTGAGATCCTGCTGGGCCGGGTTTGGACCCGTTTGCTCGTGGTCCTGACGTGGCAGAAGCCCATGAGGCTCTGGGTTGATCTGATGATCAAGGAAAAGTAGGTTTTAAAGGGATCTAGTGGCCCAGGAGGGGCCACGTCATCTGACCCATATCAGGAGCCCCCCACTCCTGGAGGGCTAGATAACCCAGCCATGTAGGAGTGGTTTTGCCTCTGTAGGAAGAGTGGAGTGGTGTGTACGGCGAAGAATGGGTTCCGTATCTTCCTGGAGAGGCCAGCGGGGTAGGATGAAAAGGATCCCCTTTTGAAGTCATGAGGGGCATCGAGATTCGAAGAGTAGGAGCTTGCTTATCTAAGCATCGAGGGTCGGGAGACGAGCCCCCTCACTTGTTTGGAAAAGCTGGGGGGCGTCGAGATTCAAAGAGTAGGAGCTCGCTTAGTCGAGCGTCGAGGGTCGGGAGACGAGCCTCCTCACTTGTTTGGAAAAGCTGGGGGGCATCGAGATTCAAAGAGTAAGAGCTCGCTTAGTCGAGCGTTGAGGGTCGGGAGACGAGCCCCCTACTTATTGGAATAGATGGGGGGCGTCGAGATTCTAAGAGTAGGAGCTCGCTTAGCCGAGCATCGAGAGTCGGGAGGCGAACCCCCTTACTTGTTGGAAAAGCTGGGGTCGTTGAGAGGCGAAGAGTAGGAGCTCACTTAGCCGATCATCAAGGGTCGGGAGACGAGCCTCATACTTGTTGGAGAAGCTTTTGTAGCTCGCGGTGTCATCCGAGCGCCGAGCCTTAGAATTGTAGGGGAAGCTTTTGTGGCTCGCGGTGACATCTGAGCGCTGAGCCTCAGACTGTTGGAGAAGCTTTTGGGACTTGCAGTGCCATCCTGTGGAACTTTGAATTCGGTCTTATTTGAAATTCGGGACATTACAGATGGTATCAGAGCCACGGTTCATAAGTAATACAAATTTATAAGGAACGACATCCTAGAGTGGACATTAGAGTGTGAGTTTCAACTTATAGAGATTTAAATATAAGTAACTTACGTTTTTGTTGCTCTATATGATGATATTTTCTCCTCCTTTCCCTATAAGATGGCCAATCAGCATGTTCTCTAGAATGAGGCACATTGGTTTGTCCCCTTCGAGAATGAAGAGGAAGAGCCAATGGAGGAATAAGACCACCCAGAGGAGATAGAAGAGGAATTCCCCGAGTCCAAGGAGATTACTCCACCTCCTCCTGATTTCCCCGAAGAATCCTCAGATGAAGAACTCGTTCCAGATGACTTCTCTTCGAAGAGAATTGGATGCTCAAAAGTGGGGAGTAAACCACTTGGAAGCGCAACGGGCAGAAGATAAGGAGCGCATTCAGGAGCTGAGTTTTCAAGTGTGTGAACTCGAGAAGGTTCAGCACGTGAATGATCGACACTTTGCCAAGTTGGACCACCTCACTCGCTGGGACAAGAAGGAGCAGCATCAGAGCTTCGAAGATATGAAGAAGAAAATCCAGGAACTATGGGAAGAGCTCAGAGCAGCCAAGAGAAACCGTAGAATCTAGGATGTCTTTATGAAGGGTGTGATATTGAGATCGGAGGCAGGCTCTTTGGCATCAACCTCATTGAGTTGGCAGTTTTGAGAGTCGACATCATTATTGGGATAGACTGGATGTCAGTTTACATGTCACTATTGAGTGCAAGAGCAAGGAGGTTGTGGTGAAGGCACTAGGAGGACCAGCAGTTACATTTCAAGGGAAGAGAAAGTGTAAGCAGTTGATAGCAGCTTTGTCGGAGCAGAAGGTTCCTGAAGAAGTGAGGCAGATTCCAGTGGTTCGGGATTTTCCAGCAGTATTCCTTGAAGATCTACCTGGGCTTCCCCCTCATCGAGATGTAGAGTTCAGCATCTCCGTTCTGACAGGGAGTGCACCTATTTCCAAGGCACCATACAGAATGGCACCGGTTGAGCAAGATGAGATCAAGAAGCAGATTGAAGAGTTATTGGGCAAAGGATTCATCAGGCCTAGTGCGTCACCTTTGGGAGCCCCAGTTCTTTTGGTGAAGAAAAAGGATGGATCAATGAGGATGTGTATCGACTACAGAGAGTTGAACAAGGTTACAGTGCAGAACAAGTATCCAATTTCTCGAATCGATGATCTGTTCGACCGTCTACAAGGAGCAGCTATTTTTTCCAAAATAAACCTGCGGTCAGGATATCACCAAGTTCGAGTAAAGAAAGAATATGTGCACAAAACGGCTTTCCGAACTAGGCATGGTCACTATGAGTTTCTAGTCATGCCGTTTGTAGTCACCAATACACCTGCTATTTTCATGGACATGATGAACAGGATCCTGCGGCCATTCATCGATTCTTTTGTTTTTGTGTTCATCGACGACATATTGGTCTATTCCAAGTCAGAGGAAGAGCATTCCAAGCATCTAGAAGAGGTACTGAAGAAGCTACAGGAGCAGAAACTGTATGCGAAGCTGTCCAAATGTGACTTGTGGAAAACCGAAGTCGCCTTCCTGGGTCACATTCTCTCTAAGGAGGGAGTGGCTACTGACCCGCAGAAGATTGAGGCAGTGAAAGATTGGCCAAGACCGACCACAGTAAAAGAGATTAGGAGCTTTCTGGGTTTAATTGGATACTACAGAAGGTTCATTCAGGGTTACGTCCAGATAGCTGTGCCACTCACAGGGCTTACAAGGAAGAACGTGACTTTCAAATTGTCAGAGCAGTGTGAAGCTAGCTTTCAGGAGTTGAAGGGAAGGTTGACTACCGCTCCTATTTTGATTTTGCCAAGAGCAGGAGTCCTATATGATGTCTACAACGATGCTTCCCATCACGGTTTGGGCTGTGTGCTGATGGAAAGGTAATAGCTAATGGGTCTAGACAGCTGTGACCGCATGAAAAGAATTACCCAACCTATAATCTGGAGCTGGTAGCAATCATTTTTGCATTGAAGCAGTGGAGGCACTACGTGTACGGGGAGAAATTCAATATGTACACGGATCACATGAGTCTGAAGTATATCTATTAGCAGAGGGACTTGAATCTGAGGCAGAGGAGATGGTTAGAGGTGTTGGAGGACATCCGACCCGAGATCAAGTACCATCCGGGTAAGGCCAATGTTGTGGCAGATGCACTCAGTAGGAAGGGCAGTTTGTCCCGATTGATCACAACTCAGGAGAAGTTGGCAGAGGAGCTTGATCGAGCAGAGATTGAAGTGGTTTTGCAAGGTTTGGGAGCTTCTTTAGCTCAGTTGAGGATTCAACCTACTTTGAGAGACAGAATCATCAACAGTCAGAAGACCGATCTAGAGATTCAGGAGATGATGGAGCAGGTTGGCGTTGGCAGGTTGGCAGGATTTCAGGTGAAGGGTGAGGTATTGTGGTTTGGAAAGTGGCTGTGTGTGCCAGATCTAACAAAACTGAAGGAGAGTATTCTTCAAGAAGCGCATGCTACTTTATTATCCGTGCATCCAGGGAGCACCAAGATGTACAAGGACATAAAGCTATATTTCTGGTGGCCAAGGATGAAGCGAGATGTGTCTGAGTTTATTGCTAGGTGTGCAGTTTGTCAGCAAGTCAAAGCAGAGAATCAAAAGCCCGGAGGTTTGTTGCAGCCATTACCCATCCCGGAGTGGAAGTGGGATTGTATCAGCATGGACTTTATTACAGGTTTGCCCAAGAGTTCTAAGGGCAATGATGCAATTTGGGTGATAGTGGACCGACTTACCTAATCGGCTCACTTTTTGGTGATGAAGCTTACTTGGTCGATGGAGAAGCTGGTCGAGTTGTATGTTGGCGAGATTGTGAAGCTTCATGGAGTTCCGCTATAGATAGTATCCGACCGAGATGCGCATTTCACTTTACATTTTTGGAGAAGTCTTCAAGCAGCTTTGGGGACGAAGACTGATTTTAGTACGGCCTTTCATCCTCAAACTGATGGGCAGACTGGGAGAGTCAACACGGTACTGGAGGATATGCTGAGATATTGTGTGTTGGACTTTGGTGGCAGCTGGGAGAAGCATTTGGCTCTTGTAGAATTCGCCTACAACAATAGTTTCCAGACAAGCATTGGGATGGCACCGTATGATGCTCTGTATGGTAGGAAGTGCAGGACACCGGTATGTTGGTATGAAGTGGGAGAATGGCAGTTGTATGGGCCGAAGATTGTGCAGCAGACCTCAGAAAAGATTGAGCATATCAGGAAGAGGTTAGTCGATGCACAGAGCAGGCAGAAGAGTTATGCCGACAACCGGAGGAGAGACCTAGAGTTTGCAGAAGGTGACTTTGTCTTTGTGAAGGTGTCTCCGACTAGGGGGGTGATTCGGTTTGGCAGGGGAGGAAAATTATCCTCGAGATACATAGGACCTTATAAGATATTGTAAAGGATTGGAAAGACAGCTTATCGGTTAGAAATACCAGAAGAATTGGCCCAAGTGCACAATGTTTTTCATGTGTCTATGTTACGAGATTATATCCCGAATCCGAGTCATCATTTGCCAGAAGTGCCAGAGGGTTTGCAGTTGGATTTGAGCTATGTAGAGCGTCCAGTAGAGATTGTGGATCGTCGAGATAAGGTCTTGAGAAATAAGGCAATACCTATGGTCAAGGTCATTTGGAGGAACCAATTTGTTGAGGAGGCCACTTGGGAATCAGATGAGAGGATGATGAAAGATCACCCTGAACTTTTTAACTAAAAATTGTAAAGTCTTTTCTTTTCTTTTCTTTTCTTTCCTTGTCTTTTCTCACTCGTAAGTGTAGTTCCGAGGACGGAACTATTCTAAGGAGAGAGTATTGTAACATCCTGTATTTTTATTTTAATTAAAAAATGCATTTTTCAATTTTTGCACGTATAATGCACGTGCTAATTTTTCCATCTTTATTTTTCTTACTCTCATTTACTATTTTAGCATGCATAAGTCTTTTATTTAGCCTTTTACTAAACCCATGGATCTAAAAATGGATTCTAGCCCACTAACCTAATTAATTAATTAATTAAAAAGCAAGCCCACAAGACAAGCCCATTAATAAAAATCTATTTTTTAAGTTGTGCATGGACTCACACATGACATATAATAACTTTTAATACACATTTTTGAACCATAGGAATTATATTTATTTTTGTGTATGTGTGTGCACAAGTGCACAACACGTGCACGTGTGGAAGTGAGAAGGTTGGCTGGTTGAGGGAGAGAGAGAGTTGGCCGGGAGTGGGGTTAGGAAAGGTTGGGGGTTATGGGGGTTAGGGAAGTGAAGAGATGGAGAGTTAAATGAGGAGTTATTAGGAAGGAGAAATTTGTATTTTAGCCATTCACCTTGTCCTATAAATACACCTTTCTTCTCTTCTCATTTCACACCAAAATAAACAAAATTAGAGAGAGAAAAAAGAAAGAGAGTTGGAGTGTTCTTGTTGCTTGTTGGAGTAATTTTGCTAGGAGGAGAAGGACTAGGTGGCTTGTTGGAGCTAGGAGTTGTGTTCCACCATCTTGTTTGCAATTCTTCATAAGAGGTGGGTGGTCTTTATGCTTTCTAATTCATAGGTTGAGCATGTTAGAATATGACATTAGTAATGTAGTTCAAATTGATTGTGATATGGGTGATCTTGTGATTTCTAAATATAGGAAATGCATGCTAGTATTTAAATGAGTATTATAGATAAATTTGATAAAAAAAAGAACAAATCTATACTATTGTATGTTCTATGAATGGTAGTAAAATTTTGTATGATTAAGAAACTAATTGTCATCATGTTAGTTGAAAATGAGAAAAAGAAACAATAAGTTATTACCATGAACAAATATGCATGTTGAGTAATTGTATGTAACTTATAGAATTTTCCCTTGTGGTTAAAAAGAACTTTTGTGAAGTAAAATTGATACACATAGAATCATTTTAAATTGTTTGTAAGAGATGCAAGTTGCCATTTTGATTAAATTAAAGAAATAAAATTCATGTTTATTAAAGAGAAGAAAATTTTGAAATATGTCAAAAATATAAGTTTGGAAATTCGTGAATTACTGATTTCAAATAAACTAAGTATGAATGAGATAATTACAACCTATTAAAAAGATTAGATCGATCATATGTTTGAGTTTTTATGAAATAAACTAGTTATTGTACCGTATGAACAAAATAAAAATATTGTGATACCTAATCAGTATTCACACTTGGACTTCTTGGTTAGTCAGTGCACCACAAAGTACTACTGTAGCATGCAAGAAGTCTTGGGTTCGAAACTTGATAGACCCTTTTATTTTGTTTTCATTTTAATTAAATCCGAAACTGAGAAATAGTACTTGGGAATTTCATTTCGGTGTTATGACAACTAAACCACATGGGCTTAGTGGCTTTCGGTGGTGGCCTTGGGTGCTGGCTGTGCTTGGTCGGATGGACCTGGGTTCGAAACCCTATGGCTACATTTTGTTTTTTTGACTTTTTTTTAATATTTTAAGAGAGTTTCATTCAACTAAAAATTTGGAAAAATTCTAGAATTCCTATAAAATGAAATAGAATTTATTAAATATAGTTTTAGAATTTTTCATGTATGTTTAAGAAATTAAAAACGAAAAATTGAGATAGGAAATGAGTTTTTGACTTAAAAATTAATTATTAAAGAGTATGACATTATTTTAGAAGAAGAGTAAAATATTATTATGAGAATTGAATTCTTTTGAAGAGAATATACACTTATTTAATTTAAGAAATATTTGATGTGGGTTGAGATATTTTATGAGCTTAAATTGCTAATAAGACTTAAAGTGGATGAATCTATGTTCATGAAAAGAAATATTGTTTTATTTTGAATTGTAGTGAATAAGTGAATCATGAGTAATGTTAAGATAAGACAATGATCAAATTGTGAATGAGTTAAAGATAAGAATACATTGAGTTTAATACATGATTATTGAAGGGTATGAGTACCCATGGATTCTGTACATGAAAGGTTGTGATCTAGAGTTTAGTGAGACCTTGGGTACCAGCATTATTGAATTAAAAGATAAATGAGTTTTTGACTTAAAAATTAATTATTAAAGAGTATGACATTATTTTAGAAGAAGAGTAAAATATTGTTATGAGAATTGATTTCTTTTGAAGAGAATATACACTTATTTAATTTAAGAAATATTTGATGTGGGTTGAGATATTTTATGAGCTTAAATTGCTAATAAGACTTAAAGTGGATGAATCTATGTTCATGAAAAGAAATATTGTTTTATTTTGAATTGTAGTGAATAAGTGAATCATGAGTAATGTTAAGATAAGACATTGATCAAATTGTGAATGAGTTAAAGATAAGAATACATTGAGTTTAATACATGATTTTTGAAGGGTATGAGTACCCATGGATTCTTGTACATGAAAGGTTGTAATCTAGAGTTTAGTGAGACCTTGGGTACCAGCATTATTGAATTAAAAGATTTGAGATATATTTTGAGATATGGCCATGGAGCAATCTCGGTATTTGTGATTAAGTCCGGTAGGGGGTAAAACTAACTCTAGGTATGATAATTTATTCATGTCTTGAACTTAAGAGCTAGGCACTAAGAGAAGATGTAGTAAATCTGGAAAAACGTAAGTGAGGCACTCTATATAGTCGGGCGGTGTACCTCGGGACTATAGACCCAGTCGGGCAGTGTACTTCGGGACTGAGGTTGCTTCGATGGAGACGAGCTTTTATTTGAAATCCGGGACTATGCATTGTCAGGCGGATAGTTTGCCCTACTCCAGTTTATATACATATACTGGGGCTAGAGGGGCACTTGCAGGATGTCCGCACGACGAGGAGTCTGTATAAAAGTCAGACAGTGTACTCTGGGAATGGGATCCGTACTTGTTGAATGTCTAAACCTTTTTTTATTACTGGGTAGTTCTCATGGCGAGGGATCGAACCCTTTAATGTGGAGTACATAGGTGCTTGCCCTCGGACCTATGTAGTATGGGATGCATAGAATCCGAACAAGTATGCATTAGTGTCATCTTAGTATAAAATATATGCATTAGGCACTAAGGCATTGCATACACTTACATGTTTACAGTAATCACATTTAACACTTTATTTACATTCAAGTTTGTGATCTGTTAAAGTATTAAGATCGTTATATTTCCGGCATAGAGAGGATGGCCGTGTATAACATTTTCGTTGGTTATAAGCAAACGTGTCCACAATTTTATATGCAGGAGTTGGATTTTCATGAAGATATAAAGTTGATATGATGCTGTTGATTAATTACATGTTAAAGATATTGCAAGTTGTATATTATTTTCATTGTTGTACTTTATTTTGTCTTCCGCTGTGTAAATAAATATAAAGGACTCTGATGTATTATAAAAGGTTCAAATTTCCTTGTAAAATTGTACGAAGTGAAGTTCAAAGATCCTGTGGAACTTCGAATTCGGTCTTATTGGGAATTCGGGGTGTTACATGAGGGGATGACGTTCCTAGCCAGGGTCGGACTGAGTTTAGTTCCGAGGTTTCCCACAGACGGCGCTAACCTGATGCGGTTTGTTTTTGGGAGTGGCTGCAACAGGTGTGATTTCTTGTAACTTGTATAGTGGAAGTCGTGGTACTGGCTATACGTTCGACCCTCGGCTGGGGATAACCTGGGAGTAGTAGGAGTGAGGTGGAGGGCGGTTGCTTGGCTCCGATCCAGCAGCTCGGCTCGAATCCAGGGGGCTCCGCTTGGTATTGTGTACCTGCACTCTGCCTAGAAACACCGGAAGAGATCCCGATGATAGGCCCTCCGACGTTCTAGTCAGTTACTGGAAAGCAACAGTAGCTAGGGTTTTGGAGGGGAAAGATTGATTACCTTTGAATGAAGGAGGGGGCCTGGTATTTACAGGCAGCGAAAACGGGTTTAAGATCCTGCTGGGCCGGGTTTGGACCCGTTTGCTCGTGGGCCTGACGTGACAGAAGCCCATGAGGCTCTGGGTTGATCTGATGATCAGGGGAGAGGGGATTTTGAGGGGATCTGGTGGCCTAGGAGGGGCCACGTCATCTGACCCATATCAACTATCAAATATATAATGTTATTCAAACTAGTACCAGAAAAAACGATAGTTTATTTTATACTCACTTGGTCTACTTGGCATAAATAAAAGTGAAAGAACAAAAATATGATATATCAACAAGACTTATGTTAGGAAATTCGACATGATTAATATAGACTACCAAGCAAATAATAGATCAAGAAAAACACGCCAAAGCACACAATTTTGTCCTGGTTTAGACGAACCCTAATCCAATGAAGAAAATAACTCAGTTGAAATTCAACTAGAAAAGATATAAGAGTTACAACCCTCTCTCAAGCCTCATGAGAATATACTAGTTGTTTACAATTGAAAAACTTCTCAAACTTTCTTCAATAAAGTATTCACTATTACCTCTCAAAGAAGGCAAATACAATAATATATAGCAATCCATAGAAACTCTAGTTTGATATCTTGATACAATAGCTGTTCAATATCCGTGAAGATATAATTATACGATAAAATTCGTACGATCTAATATGGAATAAAAGTTGGGCTTTAATCGAACCTAAAGACTACTGCATGAACCCCAAGTCTATCCAAAAAAGAATTGTGGTCAACTGTGCAATGTCGTAGTCAACTGTCAATTCTTCTTCACTGTTCTTGTTGCTGCTACTTGCTACTTATTTTTTCCATCAACGCATCAACCTTCTTCACTCCACTGTTTCTCTTTTCATCGAACAAGTATGCCAGGTCTAGAGGCCTCCTTTCCCCCCAGGTCCAAGAACTCCCTGTCTCCTTCTCTGAGGAAGATCTAGAGGGAGTTCAGCTTCCGCACTGCGATGCGCTCGTTGTCAGCCTCGGCATGGCGAACTTTGAGGCCCGTAGGATCCTCGTGGACAACGGGAGATCGGTAAACATTCTTTTCCTAGAAGCATTCAAGAATCTAAAACTCTCTCGGGATAAGCTGAAGCCAGCCGGGTACACCTTGCATGGGTTCTCCGGCGTCCCGGTGCCAATCGAGGGGATCGTGACCTTAGACGTTACCGTCGGTATGACCCCTTACAGACGGACTGAGTCGATGGACTTCATGGTTGTCAACGTCAAGGCTGCCTACAACGCCATCCTTGGCCGTCCCGGGCTCTGCTCCCTCCAGGTGGTTCCCTCGGCCTACCAACAAAAGCTGAAATTCCCCACCAAGTCAAGCATCGGAGTTGTCCGGGGGAATCAAGAAGCGGCACGTTCGTGCTATATGACAGCGGTCGGGGGCGGTGTATTTCCCCTAGACGCTGTCGAGCTGCGGCCCGAAAGAAGCCAGCCCGAGCCTGAGCCGGCTGACGAAGTAGAGGAAGTCTCGTTCGAGACAGGAGACATCTCGAAGTGGTTCCGCATGAGCTGCTCCCTCGCTCCCAGCCTCAAGTCCGACCTGATCGACTTCATTCGCCGTAATGTCGACATCTTCGCCTGGAAGCCCTCCGACATGCCCGGGATCTCAGAAGACCTGATCATGCACAAACTCAGCATGATCCCCGGCTCGAAACCGATCGTCCAGAAGCGACATAAGTTTGCCCCGGAGTGGCAGCAGGCAGTGAAAGCGGAGGTGGACAAACTCTTGTCCGCTCGTTTCATACAAGAGGTCAGCTACCCTGAGTGGCTGGCAAACGTCGTAATGGTCAGAAAGGCGAGCGGAAGCTGGAGGATCTGCATAGACTTCACCGACCTCAACAAGGCGTGCCCCAAAGATCTGTTCCCCCTCTCCAGCCTCGACGCTCTGATCGACGCGACGTCGGGTCACGAACTCCTTTCTTTCATAGACGCCTTCTCAGGCTACAACCAGATCTGGATGTCCCCCCCCCCCCGATATAGCCATGACGTCCTTCATCACCGACGAAGGTCTTTATTGCTACCGGGTTATACCCTTCAGGCTGAAGAATGCCGGTGCCACCAGAGGCTCGTCAACCGAGTCTTCAAGGATCAGATCGGTCGCAACATGGAAGTGTACGTCGACGATATGCTCGTCAAAATCTGGCGAGGGCAGGACCACGTCACCAACCTGGAAGAAGCCTTTGGGGTCCTACGGACCCACAATATGAGACTCAACCCGGCGAAGTGTGCGTTCGGCGTCTCCTTAGGGAAATTCCTCGGGTTCGTTGTCAGCTAGTGCAGCATCGAGGAGAACCCCGAGAAAATCCAGGCCATAATAGACATGGCCCCTCCCAGAAACATCTAAGAAGTCCAGAGGCTCACGGGAAGACTGATGGCCATTGGCCGTTTCCTTTCTAAGTCTGGAGAGAAGTCCCTCTCGTTCTTCAAGGCCTTGCGCGGAACTGGGGATTTCGAGTGGGGTACTCAGCAGCAAGAGGTGTTCGCCCAATTGAAAGAGTACCTTGCCAACCCGCCTCTCCTCAGCAAGCCCAAACTAGGCAAGCAACTCTGGCTTTATCTCTCGGCCTCGAAAAATGTGCTCAGTGTTGTTCTTGTCTGAGAGGAGGACGGAGTCCAAAAGCCGCTGTACTACGTGAGCAAGGTTCTAATCGCCGCCGAGGCTAGGTACTCGAGAATGAAGAAATTTGCCTACGCCTTTGTCATGGCCGCACGGAAGCTCTGTCCCTATTTTCAGGTTCTCAAGGACTAGCCTCTGAAGGCCATACTCTACAAGCCCGAGAGCTCCGGACGACTGGTCAAATGGTCGATCGAACTCAGTCAATACGATATTGGTTATCAGCCAAGGATGGCCATCAAAAGGCAAGCCCTCGCCGAGTTCATCATGGAATGCACCATCTCCGAGCAACCCGAAGGCAAGGAGGCCGACCAGACGTGGAAAGTTTACGTCGACGGCTCCTCCTGCAAAGTGGGCAGTGGTGCAGGTATCATTCTGCGGGGTCCCGACGGTTTCCTCCTTCAATACTGCCTCCGCCTCAACTTGCAGCCTCTAACAACAAGGCTGGGTATGAGGCCATGATCGTCGGGCTCACCCTGGCACATCAGGCCGGAGCCAGATAGATCAGGACTTTCAGCGACTCTCAGCTCGTGGTCAACCAGATCACCGGAGAGTACGAGGCCCGTGACGACCAGATGATCAGGTACTTGGCCGTGGTCCAATGGCTATTGGCGTCCTTCGACGAGTCTGTGGTCTTAAGGATCCCAATGGAGCAAAATGCCCAGGACGACGCTCTGTCGAAGCTAGCTTCCTCGTCCTTCGAGGGTCTCGACCGCACCGTCCTAATCGAGGTACTCCTGAAGCCGAGTACTGACCTCGCCGAGACTCTCTGCATCGAGGGCGAAGCTCATCCCGACGATTGGACCACTCCCTTCAAGAGGTTTCTAATCAAAGGAGAGCTCCCCGAAGACCGAGATGAAGCAAGGCAGGTCAAGGCCCGTTCGGAAAGGTTCGCCATGATCAACAGGGCCCTCTTCAAAAGGTCATACACGACAACAGATGGAAGACCCTACCTCCGCTGCTTAACTCCTGATGAAGCAAGGTATGCTCTCAAGGAGCTCCATGAAGGAATTTGCGGGTGCCATATAGGAAGCCGCTCGCTCGTGCGAAAATCTCTGAATCACGGGTACTACTGGCCCACGATGCTACAAGACGCCCTCGCCCTCGTCAAGAAATGTGGCCCCTGTCAACGGTTCTCCCCTGTGAAAAGGGCTCCGCAAGCGAACCTTTGTTCCCTGGCCAGACTAACCCCCTTTGCAATATGGGGGATGGATTTGGTAGGTCCATTTTCGAAGGCAACGGGCCAACGAAAGTTTCTCATAGTGGCTATCGACTACTTCACGAAGTGGATCGAGGCCGAGCCTTTAGCCACAATCACCGAACAGCAGACCCAACAATTTTTCTGGAAGCATATCGTCTGCCAATTCGGGATTCTCCAAGCACTCATTACAGACAATGGGACCCAATTCACGGGTAAGCATTTCCGAAAGTTCTGCGAAGATCTCAGGATCCAGCAGCATTTTTGTTCGGTGTGCCACCCGCAGTCAAACGGCCAAGCCGAGAACGCGAACCGCCAGATCCTTGACGGTCTCAAGAAAAGAATTGATAACTCTTCCAAGGGGTTATATGTCGATGAGCTACCGAGCGTTCTCTGGGCCCACCGAATGACAAAGAGAATCCCCACGGGATAGTCGCCTTTTAATCACACATACGGCGCGGAGGCCGTGATCCCCCTGGAGATCGGGCTTCCTTCGTCCCGGATCATGGCCTTCGACGAAGCAAGCAACTCGGCACAGCTACGTGCCGACCTGGATCTCATAGACGAGGTCAGGGAGAAGTCCGACAGTAGAAGGAACACCTACCAACAGAGGATCGAAATGTTCTATAACAAAAAAGGTGCATCCCACCGACATCAAGCTCGGAGACCTCGTCCTCCGGAAACTGGCAGTATCCAACCCCAGCCAAAAGAGGAAACTGACCCCAAACTAGGAAGGCCCATACAAGGTATCTGGGATTGTACGCCCGGGCACGTACCGCCTAACCGATCCCGAGAGCAAGGTTGTCAAAATGCCCTGGAACGCAGAGCACCTCATCAAATTTCTAGAAGGGGAGGGTTAGCTTCTATAGCCACCTGTAAATTATGAAAGATGTAATCGGCATGTCGTGCCTTGTTTTTTGTAAAGTTTTTTGTACCGGCCAAAGCACCCTTCTCTCTGGTGAAACTTTGCATGAAATTTAGAGATTTGTCAGTCTAAATTTGTCTATATAATGAAATGTTTCTAAAATAACAAAATACGATAATGACGGTTGATATGGCTAAAAATAGAACCAAATCGGGACCGTTCAAATTGGGCACGAATCTTAAAGCTGTTAGGGCTAAAAAGGTAATTTCACATACAAACGGGTCCGAATTGGGAACTGAGTCTTTCTTCAAAGCCCAATAACCCAAAAACGAATCTGTCCTATTGGGTATGGGTAGCAATCCATTACAAACCAATTCAGGTATTTAAAGAGTAATTCAAATTCATGGTTATCTCTAAGAGACGGTTTAAACCAAATCTCTTATCATTAAACGATTTAAACTCTACATCTTATCCAAAAACACCGGGACATAGGGATAAATGATTATCTCTAAACTGTCTCTAAAGGCGGCTATAAATACTCCTCTCCCTACCATAAAAAAGGTAATGAATATTTTGCAGGTTAACGGCAGCGACAAAAAACTAATCAAACGCCGGTAAAAGTCAACAAATTTATCTTATTTGTTTCCAAAAAAATCCACAAATTTAGCTATTTGCATCCACACCAAAATCAGCGGCAACAACGGTTACATCTATTGTCATTTTTTGTTTGCAATTCTTCCAGTCGACCCCATGACCATAAAAGACTTATCACATCTAATAAAATCAGGGAAAAGGCAGAAGAGATTGCATGGCATAATTAATTTGCAGGACCTCGATCGTGATGAAAATGCCACCATACACCTATACATTTATACAAACACATTGACTAGAATAATTTACAGGACCTCGTGATGAAAATGCCACGATCCACCTGTACATTTATACAAACACATTGAATGGAATCGGGCCGAACCAAACAACCTCTCCGATTTGAAATTCGGGATAGTCAGGTATGAACAAGATTTCAGACATAAGAATAATCCAAGTACGTATCGATATGTGTAGCCGTACTTATTGAATTTATCTATAGATATATAGATCGAGCCAACAACACCTGGAACAATCCGTTGGGTGCACGTAGGTGTGCATGCCCCACTGCTTGTATATATTTTCTCCCAACTGTAACAAATAAATCCCAACTGTAACAAATAAATGCACGTGTGTCTATATATATATATATCCTATATATAGGGAAAGCTTCGGTTGAGCACTACTCTAGTGCTCACCGCGTGAACACTAGGCCTTCGGACGTTCATATCGAAAATCCGAACCGTTCACATTGATCTACACATCTAAATTAGTCTAAATATGTAAAATCAAATCATTTGAAATTCATTTACCCATTCATTGAAGTGTTACAAAATTGTATGGCTGAAAATCATTGTTTTTATAGTCAAATGATGGATGGGCAAATGAATTTCAAATGATTTGATTTTACATATTTAGACTAATTTAGATGTGTAGATCAATGTGAACGGTTCGGATTTTCGATATGAACGCCCGAAGGCCTAGTGTTCACGCGGTGAGCACTAGAGTAGTGCTCAACCGAAGCTTTCCCTATATATATCTTAAGCTAATAGGCCTACCACATCTCACCTTTTTCTATTTTGAAATAGAGAAAGGAGAGCAAAAGTAGAAACTAACACGTGTAACTCACACCAATTGCCAAAACAGAATTAATTCAAAAAACACACACAAAAAAAAAATTTTCCTCTTCCACATCTCCCAAAAATCCACAAACCCTAACTCCCCCTACCCTAAAACCCACCCACATCTCCTCACCCGTCTGTCCCTACCGCCGCCCGTCGCCCACCTCGCCCTGATCCCGCCCGTCGCTACCCTCCAACGTCGCCACGCCCCCGCCGTCCGTTGTCGATCCCACCCCGACCCCGCCGTCTCTACCCTCCATCATAAGTTCTCTTTTACTGAAATTTTTTTCATCTTTCTCCAAGGCAAATTTTTTTAATGAAATTTTTGTTAGTAAGCACGACCGTGGATGCTCTTACAGGAAGGCTAGGAGTTCAACATTCATTCTTAATGCCCGTTTAATGTCTGAGAAAATTCTTCAATAAAAAGTTAGTCATATACACCTAGAAGGATACCAATCCGCATACTGGATCATTAATCAACGTGATCATACGGGGCATTGCTCTTCTTATTGATTTTTTTTGGAAGAGACTTCTTATTGATGTTGATGCAAGAGGAGTTAGTCTCTTGAGGGAGTTATTTTGTTTTGTTCTTCAAAAATTGTTCCAAACCCGTAAGACACATGAATTTTTTAGATAACGGCAAAATGGAAAATAGCAAAAAATAATTTTCAAATAAGCATTTATGTATAATTAAAATGAAGAAATGGGTCCAACAATAATCAAGTGCAATGAGTTGGGGTTTCTAATTATTTATTTATTTATTTATATATATCTTAAGCTAATAGGCCTATCCCATCTTTCATTTCTCTATTTTGAAATAGAGTAAGAAGAGCAAATTTAGGAATTAACACGTGCAACCCACATCAATTACCAAAACATAATCGATTAAAAAAAAACACACAAAAAAAAATTGTGTAGATTCTGATTGCAGCGGCAGTGCTATACCCGTAAGATTTCTAGATCCAAGATTCTGATTGCTTCCCAACTTTCAATCAATTTTTGTGACTTAATTAATATTTTTTTTGGTTGGGTTGTAGGTTGAATTTAAGTGGGTGAGTTGGAGGATCCACGAGAATCGAAAAGAATGTTGTCTTCAGCTGTGGTTAAAGTAAGTTTTCGCCAAATTCATTTGAAAAAGTTTTGTTTTCAAATTAGAATGTTGATTGCTTTGTGATTACTATGGTTAATGTATAATTATGTTCATGAAATGAATACGTATATTAGCCCCCTTTTTTTAAAATGAAAAAGGGATTAAACCTAAAAGTGATGAAACTTTTGAAGATTTTATTAGGTTATGTTAGTGGGGTTGTTTACATGTACTATCATGAAATGATCGGTCCGGATTTATATGAATAATTAGGTGTAGAAATGTTATATGAGTTGATATTGATGTCAATTGATTATTGTAGAATAACAACATTGTTAATTTTTTGTGTAGGAGTGTTCAAGTATAAATAAATTGGTTGGTTATTCAGTTCATTGCATGCATTTTTTAGCTTTAGTGATATTCAATTGGATAACATTATGGTTTGACAGTGATTCTTTAAACCATCTACTTATGTGAGGATGATAATGAAGATTTCAGTAATTACGGTAGGGATATATTCATAAATTTCTCTCAATTATTTCACACTTTTATAAAAGTTCTATATAATTTTATGAGTCACTCAAAACTATTTTAGGCGGTGCAATTTGCACAGGATATATATATATATATATATATATATATATATATATATATATATATATATATATATATAAAACTTGGAAAATTGAGGGCATGCATCACGCAGCCAACACACACACACACACATATATATATAGAAAAATGTTCCATTGAAAACGAGTTTGTTTTCGTGGGTTGGAAAATAGCGATCTGCGCCGTTGGATCGCTTTTGATCGCGATCAGCGGCTCAGATCGCCTCCGCCCATCACTGGTTATCACTTAAGTGGCGGAGATATATATAGGGAAATGCTCCATTGAAAACGGGTTTGTTTTCACGGGTTGGAAAACAGCGATCTGGGCCGTTGGAACGCTTTTGATTGTGATCAGCGGCTTAGATCGCCTCCGCCCATCACCGGTTATCACTTAAGTGGCGGAGGGTTATTTTGGAAATTTTGTCCCAAATAACTCTTCGCCTGATTCGCTCTAAAAAAATGATATAATCTAGGCCGTTGTTGGGAACAATAGCCTAGGTCATAAAAAATTGAATCATAAGCCGTTGTTTGGAACAACGGCCTTCATTCAAATTCATTCAATTTTTTATAACCTAGGTTGTTGTTCCCAACGACGGCCTAAGCCATAAAATCTCGTTGTTTCAAATAACCTAGGCTATAAAATTTTATAACCTAGGTCGTTGTTGGAAACAACGGCCTAGGTTATAATAAATTGAATGAAGGCCGTTGTTCCAAATAACAGCCTATGATTCAATTTTTTATAACCTAGGCCGTTGTTGTTGGAACAATAGCCTAGGTTATATCAATTTTTCAGAGCGAAACAGGCGAAGAGTTATTTGGGACGAAATTCCTAAAATAACCCTCCGCTGATCAATTGAAACGTGTGATGGGGGGCTCGATCTGAGCTGCTGATCACGATCATGAGCGATCCAACGGCAGAGATCGCTGTTTTCCAACCCGTGAAAACTAGACCCATTTTCAATGGAGCATTTCCTATATATATATATATATATATATATATATATATATATATATATGGGAAAAAGTGGTATGAGCAACTTGCTCATTTAGTAAATGAGCAGTTGATTATGTGACATATATGTAATTGGAAAATCCTTAAAAGGGTTAGTTGTCCAATGTATCACATGCATGCCACATAATTAATTGCTCATTTACTAAATGAGCAAGGTACTCATATCCCTTTTAGCCTATATATATATATATATATATATATATATATATATATATGGGAAATGCTCAGTTGAAAATGCAAATGTCTGTGAAAACGTGGACATTTGCGTTTTCAATGGAGCATTTCCCTATATATATATATATATATATATATATATATATATATATATATATATATAGGGAAAAAGGGGTATGAGCAACTTGCTCATTTAGTAAATGAGCAATTGATGATGTGGCATACATGTGATTGGAAAATCATTAAATGGGTTAGTTGTTCAATGTATCACATGCAGGCCACATAATCAATTGCTCATTTACTAAATGAGCAAGTTGCTCATATCCCTTTTACCCATATATATATATATATATATATATATATATATATATATATATATATAGGCAAATAAATTTTAAATAATTTGATTTTACATATTTAGACTAATTTATACATGTTGATCAATGTGAACGGTTCGTCGCCAGGACCATCCTGGTGTATCAAACTTTTTACAGGTCAACAGCAGCGGCAAAAAACCAGTCAAACGCCAGTGATAGTCAACAGGTTTGCCTTATTTGTTTCCAAAAGAATACACAAATTTATCTGTTTGCTCCCACACCAAAATCAGCAGCAACAGATTGGCGCCGTCTGTGGAAAACGAAAAAAAAAACAATCCAACCTTACTTCATTAGCGAAAGTCAGTTTCAAATCATGCCTCCGAAACAGATAGGGAATGCAGTGGCCTCCAGTCGAAGAGCCATTCCTCCTCTTCTTCCTCCTCCTCCAGTCCAAGATGTCCTTCCTCAACTCAATCAGCAAGTTCAGCAACCGCAGCCTGTACAGCCGTTTCCTCATCACCTTCCTCCTCAACAGGCCTCTCCATGGTCTTGGGAGGCTCTCATCGAAGTCATCCAAAGCAACACCCTCATCTTGACCATGTTTCGGTCCACAAACCCTCAACTGACTCTATGGCTTGTCAAAGTCCTCCAGGGCCGGATCTTCGTCAAGTAATTCTTAACCGTCAGTAGGGGGTCGACCTCTAAACTCGCTTGAATAAATGGCAAGCCCCTGAGGGATTCCCTCAACCTGAGCACCCAGGGGCCTCGAGAGTCCGGACCTCCTGTAGACCACAGACCAGAAGACATCCCTTCCCTCGAGGAGGCGAAGAAAGTCCCCCCATGTCGACAGCGGAGAAGTCATACTCCAGTAAGCAGAGCCACACCTAGGGACCGCCGAGCTAAAGGGGCACCAGTCACTCAGGCCGAGCTCCAGAACTTCAAACAAGATTTCATGCGATCTCTTAATATTGCCACGAGTCAGGATCAGTGTACCCCTAACCCTCGCCATACCGCCACACAAGAACGAGAGTCCCGAGGATCGATTAGATCCGATCGAAGGGACCGCTCGATCCACCACTGTCTCTACGAGATGGAGAGGCGCCTCAACAGGATCAATCATGAAGAGGAACAACGGACTAAAAACTTCCGCCCAAGACGACCTCCCTTTTTCAGAGCCATCATGGAAGCTCCGGTCCCCGAAGCCTTCAGGCCGCCCCGCTTTGAATCCTACAATGGGCAGTCAGACCCAGCCGATCATATCGAGAATTTTAAAACTCTGATGATGATTCATCAAGTCTCGGATGTGCTCCTCTGCAAGGCCTTCCCAGCAATGTTGAAGGGACCAGCGTGAGAGTGGTACCTTCCCAGCAACGTTGAAGGGACCAGCATGAGAGTGGTACTCCCGTATATCCCCAGCCTCCATCTTCTCATTCGAACATTTTGAGGAGCTATTTCTCACCAACTTCGTAGGCAGTTGCCGAGCTGAGAAAACAAGTGCGTCATTGCTAGCCCTCAGCCAAAGAAAGGGTGAACGCCTAAGAGATTACGTCCGACGCTTTACTACCGAAGCCTGGTCTATTGCCTCCCTCAACCAATCAGTAGCCTCTGTGGCATTCAGGCACAATTTCACCAACACTGACCTGAGGGCGTCCCTTGCCAAGAAGCCTCCTCGAGACTTCTCGGAACTCCTGCTTAGGAGCGAGAAGTGCATCCGAGCGGAAGAGGCTCTCAACCCCCCCATTCTTGAGGATCCGTCTTCCGGGAACAAATGGAAGGTACAAGCGAAGAAGGATCCTAGAAATTTCAGAAAGATGACAATGGTCAGCGCCGCTCAGCCCCTCGTTTTGAGAAATTCACTGGCACAGCCCCGCTTTCCAAAAGAGAATACGGAATACGGATACGTGACTAAGCACAGCAAATGATTTTCATCATCCATAAGCTGTTCAAGAATCTTTACAACATTTCACAAGAATAATCAGAGTCGGAAGCAAAAGAATCAACTAATCATGCACATATGAACCAAAACACCAACAAGAATACTTGAAACCAAATGTATTAATCTCAAATAATCATGATCTGAATGAGACAAATATCCTGGGTCACATTGCCCAAATACAAGAATAAATCCAAGTACCAAAATACAATATTATTCAAGCAAGCCATAAGAAATAATAATAATAAAATCCAGCACTAATACTTCATGTCACTGATACCATCTGGAACATGTTCTCCAAAATCTGCAATTTAACAATTGCAGTAATGGAAAAAAGAAAAAAAGTACCCGTCAATTGCAAGTTACGGGCCGCTTGTAATGCAGGATATAAGTACATGAGAAAAAACTAACTAATAACATGAAATAGGCATGATATCAAAATATAACAACTAGCATGGTAAGGTGAACAAGTACAAGTAGCATGTATTAAGTGTCAAGTGAACAAGTGTCATGTAAACATGTATCAAGTGTCATGTATCAAGTCTCATGTATCAAGTAATCAAGTATCAAGTAAGCATGTATCATGTTCAGGTATCATGTATCAAGTATTGTAGTGATTACTATCTAGGTAGTACTTCATGCATCCCACCTCACATGGTTGCTACAACAAACAGTTTCGCTTTAGATTTCATAGTAGACCATATAGGGCAGTGTACTCAGGGACAAGTATCAAGTAATTGAGCTCCAAGCTCCAAGTATCATGTATTATGTAATCACATATCACGTGTCAAGTTGTGCAAGTGGCAAGTAACGTGTTTTGCATGCAAGTGTCAAGTAATCACGTGTCAAGTATCATGTATCAAGTAATCACGTAGGATCAGTGGATCCCCTTCCGAGTACACGTTTCTGAATTATCCACTATTAGATCTTTCCCTTAAATCCCGGCTTGATTATTTATTATTAATGTCAAATAAGCATAGGTGTGCAAAACATATCAAGAATAACATGACATGATCATGTAAAAAATTCAAGTTGCAAGATAAACATGTACGAGTGCAAGATAACTCATAAAAGAATAGAATAGCCAAAGCTCTAGTTCAGGACAGCAAGACCATACTGTAGTAAAACTGAAATTCTCGGTGTTACAAACATAAAAATCTTAATCCGTAGAAACTTCTAGAAAATAGACTTCCAACCGAATCTAGTGAGCATAAATAAGTCATATAGTATTTTACATAATTATAACTCAAAACTGATTTGAATCCAGAAAATAGGTTCAGCCAGAAATCAGAAAATCGAATTCATGAGCAGGAAAACAGCATCAAAAAACCTCAAATAAATCCAGGGAAAATCTGGGATATTCTCCTATATGTCTAGTATCAAAATATAAAGTTTCATAATTTTCTAGTAAGATTAGTTCAGTCAACAAAAATCAGAAAATATCAAGAAACGATAGTTTGGCAAATCTAGAATTCCCAACACTGCTGTACGAAAACTGTGATATCTCGCAAACCGTGAAAAGAAATCCAAATCCGCCAAAGGGAGATGAAAATAGACAAAATAAGATAACTTTCATATTTCATAAATATTTTTCATACAGGAAAAGGAATTAGGGTGAAAATACAAATCTTTACAGAACAACGAGCAAAATCTAGCAAGTATAGTTTTCATAAACAAGCATGAAACAGCATATAAAACTCATCAATAAAATCTACCAAAATTCTGGATAATCCCTAAATAGATATAGAAATACTGACCAAAATTTCAGATCAAAATAATATTCTTAGCACTAGTATCAAAATAGTTTAGTCATCGAAATCATTAAGAAACGAAATTTGGAAATGAAATACACCTTTGTAGTAAAACAATCATAACTCACACATAAGAAAATGAAATCGATCAAGGTCAGAGAATTTGAAAAGAAGACGGATTTCTCTAAAAATCATGTTTAATAATGAAGTTAAGATACTGACCTTAATATGGTCTAAAATAGCAATCAAAACTGATCATCGACAAAATACAGATTTTCCTTTAACAACAAAACCAACATAAATCATACAAAACTTGTTCCAAACACAACCAAACATATTATAGAGTCTACCAAGTGTCCAAACAACATGAAATAGGGTATATAACATATCCACAACAAGTATATCACATGGATCCAAACAAACATACAATTTCTCATAATTGTTTCACATATACATCACATCAAGAAACGGGAAAAACCTAAGTTGTTTCATGTCAAATTTTGTGTCGTGAGGCAACTATGGTCAAATAGCACTATAGAGACAATACTCATCAAGATACATCATACACGAGTTGTCTCTAGAACCCAACTATACTACAAGCGGTATTTATAACTTGTATCATACAAAGAAATTGAGTACAAGTTACTTGCCTTAACCGAAGATGAAAATGATGAAATCCAAGAATAACGGGAACAGATTCTCGGGAAACGAACAAAAACCCACGAACAAAAATCCACGAACCACGAATCTAAGCAATACTCGTGCAAACTCCGACACGAGCAAAACTCACAAGCGAGAGAGAGAGATCAAGAGGGGGCATCGGCTAACTTGCGGCTGGCTGGCGCTCCACCGCTGGTCGGCGACGGCGACGGCGACTGACGGCAAGGGAGAGAGACGAGGGATGGGGATCGGGTGCTCAAGGTGTTGCGGCTAGGGTTGGGGTGCTTGGTTGGTCGGGTGTAAGCAAGGGCAGGCCGAAGGGGGGTCGGCTAGGTGCAGGTGGCGTCGGGATGCTTGGGGGGTGTCGGGGATTGGCTGATCGGGGCGGCACAACCAGCAAGGAGAGAAAGGAGGGGTCGGGATTAAGGTAGTATTAGGATTAGGGTTTAATGCTAGGGAGAGGGATTATATATATATGGGTTCTAGGGTTTTAAGTATGAGTTGGGTTTTGGGTTGTGGATAGTTTAGGAGTAATAGTAGGATTAGACTAATAGGTTTTGATTAGGATCAATTTGCATAAGATTTCAAATAGGATTGTGGGTTTAATTTGGCATTGGTAATCAATTTGGGATCAAAATAATAGGATTGGAATTAGGATGAGCAACCAAATCACCATGAGCACCGAAGAACAAAAATAAAGAGAACAAGACACAATGAAAAGCGAGTAACAACAATGATCAAGAACAAATCAAGGGACAGAAAAAATAAATTACAAAAGATCAAGAATGAGCCAAAAATGGATATATATTGAAAACGACTCCAATATACGGTCCAAAACTCTCCCGATCACTCTAAAAGCGAATTATAGGTTCTTCTTTCCCCGGCTTGGACAGTTTCCCTCAGAATATGAAACACCTCTTCTCTTCATTCAACATGAAAAATACAAGAGAGTACAAATACTCAAGAAAGAAGAAAAAATACATCAAAAATACGAAAAAAGAAAAACAGGAGTTACATTCACCCCTCTCAATGCTAGTATATCAGCAGTTCTTATGGAGGTGGACAAGAAAGGGCTACTCTGCGGTCCCCCTAAAATGAATACCCCTGTCAAGAAAAGGAACAGGGATAAGTGGTGCTGCTTTCATAGGAACCACGGCCACGATACGGATGAATGTCGGACTCTCAAAGAGGAGATCAAAGAATTCATATAGCGGGGACACCTGACCAAGTTCGTTAGAAAAGGCATGGTCGATCCTCCACCTCGAGGAGCCAACAATCGAACCGAGAGGCCCAACGAGTTCCAAGGCTCCGAACATAGGGCCACCCTCCACCTAATCCATGGAGGTCCAATGGGGGGGGGGGGAAGGGGAGGAGAACCAAACTCCTCCCAAGAGGCCTTCACCCTAGCGTAGAAGTAGATTTTCAGTTTCAATAAAACTTAGATTTTTCTATTGAAAGTTATTGCATTTGTCTCATTTCTATCTCTCTGAGTCACATCCACGACTCGTTAAACTGCAAGTTCGGAGTCTAGCTTGTCCTACAAGGCTGCTCCTACAACTTACTAAGCTCAAAAGACGAGTTTGGAATTCAACACTTGGTTCGATGCCGTTTTAGCCGCTTGTAAACAAACAAGTGCAGAGCAGCTCACCATTTGGAATTGCTCCTACAACTCGTTAAATCCTCAAACAACAAGTTTGAAGTTCAACACTTGGCTCGGTGCCGCTTTAGTCACTTGCGAACTAGCAAGTGCGAGGTAGCTCACCATTCGGAATTGCTCATACAACTCATTGAAATTCTTAAAACAACAAGTTCGGAGTCCAATACTTGGTTCGACGCCGCTTTAGTCGCTTGTGAACGAGCAAGTGCGAAGCAGCTCACCATTCGGAATTGCTCCTACAACTCGTTGATAACTCCGTAACAATTAGTTCGAAGTTCACAATCATGGTTCGAAATTTCCCTCACAGCTTGCAAGTATGCAGTTTCAGGGCTCAAAATGAACATTCATACTACTCCCACTACTGGCTAAATTTTGCAACAAGCAAGTTCGGAGCTCAACTCTCCTCTAGAGTTGCCCTCAAACTTGTCTCCCAAATGGCTCTCTCCTAGAGCCTAGTGATGCTCTTTGCTACGCTCGTCTCCCGAGCGGCCTTCTTCTCAACCAGTTCGGAGCTCAACTCTTCCATAAAGTTCTCCTCAAACTAGTCTCCCAAACGCTCTCTCCTAGAGCCTGACTATGCTCCTCCTCCCGCTCACCTCCTGAGCGGCCTTCTTCCAAGCGAGTTCAGAGCCTAACTAGTCTAGAGTCATACAAAGCTCTTCTCAACTTCATGAAGGCGAAGATATTGCGGGACTATTTTGACCATGAATAAGGGTGATTATTCAATCGACTTATGAAAAGAAATTGTAGATCTTCGGGTTAGCTTCGAAACGGGTGGTCACACGCCCTAATCTGACCTCTGTAGCAACGGAAACGTCGGTTACAATAAAGCTGCACCGAAAGCCTCCCTGGCCCTCGGCAGCTCTCACCGAGCGTTCTTACCACCGACGTCAAAATGAGAGAAAACAGCATTTTCTGGTCAACATTCAACAGTCAAATTTGCCACATGTCGCTCTCTCAAAGTTTCTCTCGACTTAGGCAAGTGACTTCGAGCATTCTTGTCACCGACGTCAAAATGGGCAAAAACTTTGCCTCCTGATGCGCGCTCGATCATGATCAACGGAGGTGATTAAAGCAAAAAAGAAAGTCAACGGTCAACGTTGACCGAGTTAATGGTCAACCATTGACCGCCACATGTCAAGGAGCCGAAGCCTCTCCTTGGTTCGGAAACTCAATCCGAGCATTCTTGCCACCGACCCTTAAATGAGAGAAAAAGTATGTCTCCCGATTCGCACTCGATCGTGATCAATGATTGTGATTTAAAAAAAATTAAAGAGTCAACGTTGACCGAGTCAACGGTCAACCATTGACGGCCAAGTGTCAAGCCGCCGAAGGCTCTCCTAAGTCACGAAATGTGATCCGAGCATTCTTGCCACCGAACTGGAAATGAAGAAAAAAACTTCCCCTTGCGATCCACGCTCAAATCAAGATCAACGGCTGTGATTAAAGCAAAAAAAAGAGAGTCATCGGTCAACCATTGACCACCACGTGTCAAGCAATCGAAGACTCTCCTGAGTTCGGAAACTCAATCCGAGCATTCTTGCCACTGACCCTGAAATGGAGAGAAAAACTTTGTCTCAAAATTCGTGCTAGATCACGATCAACAGATCAGATTCGCCAAACAAACAAAAAAAAACAATTAGGGGGTTAACGGGTTGGGTTTGGACCCGTTAGAGACCCAAACCCGCCTGTTCTCCTCTCCCTCTTCTTCTTCGAAATTTGGCGCCAAAGAAAAAACCAACACCTCCATCACCTTGCTGCAGAGCTCCCTCCATCACCAACTCGACCCCATCGTCGCCGCAATTTACCCGTCGAAACCCCCTTCGCCAATGTCAGCTCCTCAATCAAAGAGCTCCGTCGAGCTCGAGCTTCTCTCCTATGGCTCCGTCAAG